>WEIT01009721.1:388757-398859 GCA_013389985.1 Dryoscopus gambensis | reverse complement strand
GACACGTCCCTCTCCACACTGTTGCCGTGGCCGTTCCCTGGCCCGCGGGTCCCGGTGCCAGGCGGCGGCGGGCGCTGGCAGTGAGGGACGCGGTGCAGCGCTGGGCACAGCCTGGTGGGCGCTGGGGTCGCTCCCTTGCCCCGTGGCTGCTGCTGCACAGCGTGTGCTGGAGAGTGACACGGGACTGGGAAGGGAGACACGGCTGGTACTGGGGAAGGGGGGTCCCTGGGGACTGCAGGACCCCCTCGCAGTCGGCGGAGCTCCTGGCGCATCCACCCGACCTGCTTCAGCCCCACTTCCCTGGGCAGCCGATGGCCGGTCGGCCGTCTACGGCCCCCGGTGTAGACGGGACGAAAGCCGCGGGGCCTCTCCTGCCCTTTTCCTCTGGGATATCCCCGCTGCCCAGCTTTCCAAGGGGTTTCCCATCTCCCGGAGTCCTGCCCTCTGCTCCGGGAGCACTGGGGTCAGTTTAATGAGTTAACGCTGGCGCAGCAGTTCTGGAGGGGTAAGTGCTGTGTAAGCACTAAGGCTCCCGTTTTGGGCTTCCAGCAGCCCGGCTCCGCTGCCCAGAGCACCGATAACCGCCCGGGGCACAAAGGGCCGGCTCAGACCGACCCCTGAGGGCAGAGAGGACTCTGTGAAGGGACAGTGAAATTCCAGCCTTGGAGCGAGGCAGCTCAACTGGCCGAGGGGGTGGTGAGGGCAGGGGCAGTCCCTCGGCATGGCTCGGCCGGGCAGGATTTCAGGAGGAAGCCCCGGGCTGAGGAGTTGCCCATCCTCGGCTGTGACGGGAGCAGGACGGCGGCGTGGGCGCTGATGGGGACACTGGCAGTGTCCATCCCGGTGCTGCGACCCCGGTGCCAGCCAAGCTGCCGGTAACACACAGGGCAAAGCCATCCAGAGGGACGTCCTGCGGAGCCAGTGCTGCCTGGCTTGGGGTGGGGGCAGCCCTGAGGGTCCACAGCCTCGACAGCTTCTCTGCTCAGGTTCATGTTACAGATGGGCACGAACCAGCCCCCAGCAGCACCCCCGGCCCTGAGCCGCGGAGTCTGCACTGGAGCTGGGGTAGCTCAGCACTGGCAGAGGCTTCATAACACAGACTGGGGGTACCCAACACCACAGGCCCGCCCGGACGCCGTTTGCACATGTGCCCCTCGCACGGGGGGTGCCGGAGAGATCCACGGCCGTGGCTGCGTGTGCAGGACGCAGGGAGTGGTGTTTCTGGGGGGAGGAAGGCTTCGCGTCCAGCCTGGAGCTGGGGTGGCCAAGCGAGCCGCTGTCTGTGCCGGTGCTGGCAGCCAGCCGGGCTCGGCGGGACACAGACCTGCATCCTCCCCGTCCGTCCGTCCCGCTGTCTCCTCCCAGCTGTGGGCCCGCAAGGAGTGGCAGCTGGGGGCTATATAAAGGCAGGGAAACCTCAGCCAGCTCAAGAGAAGTCTTGAAGTTGGTGGTGTTCTCCCTCCCTCCTGCCTTCACGTGATTCAGCTTCCCCACGTCGGGAGCCGAGGACGAGCCTCGCTGTAAGTACCCGAACTGAGCCGGCATTGTGTGGGGGAACCCCCCAGACTCTGGGCAGGACGGTGGCTCCGGGCTCCCGGGGAAGGGGGTCCCCCATCCTCTCCCTTCATAGAAGTGGAGGAAAACGCTGTGGGGGAGCCCCGTGCCATCACACAGCCCCGGGGAGGGGGTCCCCTATGCTCTCTCTTCAGAGAACTGGGGGAAGCTGTGGGGGAGCCCCGTCCCGTTTCACAGCCTCGCAGGGAGCTCTGCCTGTCGCTGCGGGATGGACAGGCTCCAGCGCCCGTCCCAAACCAGCCTGGGGGCAGGCGGCACATCTCGGGGGGGCTGTGAGGGTTGTGGGACGGCCTCACGGGCGAGGGCTCGCTCCTCTGCGGCGTGCTGCGGCTCCGCGCTGCAGCAGCACGCACGGGGCTGGCGCCTGTCCCTGCGGTTTGGGGAGCGGGGTGTGTTCAGGGCGGGGGGAGTGCTGGAGTGGGTGTTCCTAGATGTGGGACCCTCGGGCTCCCCTCCTCCTCCCGCTGGGGCTTGTGCACAGCACCCTGGGGCGGGACCCGTGCCCCTCGTGGGTCCAGGGGTTTCGGGCAAAGGGGACCTGGGCAGCATTGGGGGATTTCAGGGAGAACAGTGGAGCCGTGGGGTGTTCCTTAGAGCTATCCCCAGTCCCGGGCAGGTTGGACAGCAGCTGCTTCCCTTCCAGGCTAGCCAGGAGTCCCCCGTGTGTCCCCCAGGCCTGTCCGTGCTGACACTCGTGCAGGTCCCCAGGCCAGTCCATGCTGACCCTGCTCTCTGCCTCCAGGTGTGAGATGGCTGCTGGCAGCTGCCTCCTCCTCCTCCTCCTCCTGCCGTCGCTGGTTACAGCCTCGCACAGCCCTCCTGGCTGTAAGATCCGGATTACTTCCAAGGGGCTGGACCTGGGTAAGGGGCCGGCCAGGATCTCACAGTCTGGGAAAGAGGGAGGTTGGACACCCTCCTGAGGTCTGTGCTTGTGTAGGGCTCTGCCTGCACTGCCCCCCATGGGGCGGCCGGGGAGGAGTGAGGGCTGTCAGGGGCGATGCTGCCGGGAGGGCACGTCCCAGCCCGGCCTCGTTTTTCCCTGCAGTGAAGCAGGAGGGGCTGCGCTTTGTGGAGCAGGAGCTGCACAACATCACGGTATCGGACCTGCATGGGAATGAGGGGCAGTTCCAGTACAACATCAGCCAGTGAGTGCTACCTGCCACCCATGGCTTCCCATGCCCATCTGTCCATCTAACCATCCCTGTCCCCTCCCTGCAGGGTCAAGGTGACAGACCTGCAGCTGGCCTTTTCAGACCTGAACTTCCAGCCCCAGCAGCACCTTGTCTTCAATATCAACAATGCTTCCATTAGCCTACGCTTCCGCAGGCAGCTGCTCTACTGGTTCTTGTGAGCTGCCTCCCCCTCCTGCTGCCCTGGGTGCTAGCCCACCCCACAGCTGTGCCTACTGGGTGCCACAAGTGCCTTGCTGTCCTGCATCTGGCAGGAGCTGTGTGCTCCTCTCATCTGCTTTCCTGGCTTCCAGCTATGACATTGGGTCCATCAATGCCTCTGCGGATGGTGTCCACATCTACGCGGTGCTGCGGTTGGCCAAGGATGAGGCTGGGCGCCTCAAGATCTCCAATATGACCTGCAACGCCTCCATAGCCAGAATGCACGCTGGCTTCTCTGGCACACTGAGGTACACCTGACCCTCTTCCCACACCCTCAGTGCTTCCTCAGCCCAGCTGTGTGCTGAAATGAGCACGGAGCTGCTGAGAGAACAGGCAGTGCAGAGCCACTCTTGTGTCCTCCAGGAAGGTCTATGAGTTCCTGAGCACCTTCATCGTCACAGGGATGCGCTTCCTCCTCAGCCAGCAGGTACTGCTGAGCGCAGACAGGCAATGGAGCCCGTGGGGCTGGGCCTTGTCCTGCCTCTGCAGCTCCTCATTCAGTCCTGGGAGTGATTCCCCTCAGCCTAACTCCTTGCCTTGCAGATCTGCCCATCCCTGGAGCATGCCAGCCTGGTGCTGCTGAACTCTCTGCTGGACACGGTGCCTGGTGTGTGTTGCCGTGGGAAAGGGACTGGATCCCATTCACTGTGGGGCAGACAGGGCTGGGCATCAGGCTGCCAGGCAGCTCCAGGCTTAGTCACACCACTGCATCTTCCCTGGCAGTGAGAAACTACGTGGATGAGCACATCGGGATTGACTACTCCCTCCTACGGGATCCATCTGTCTCCACCGACACCCTGGACCTCGACTTCAAGGTGACCACTGGGTCCTGCCTTGCTGGCCCTTCCCCATCCCTGTGGGAAAGGCTGTGCCAGCAGGCACATTGGGCTCCATGGAGCAGGTGGAGTGGGCAGCTGTGTGGTTGTGGGAACCTCTCCTGCTCTCGGTCCAGGGCATGTTCTTCCCCCGGCTGAGAGAGGACCAGGAACTGGCGAACCACGCAGTGGAGCCGGTGATCAAGGAGACTGAACGCATGGTTTATGTTGCCTTCTCTGAGTACTTCTTCGACTCAGCCATGCACTCGTACTTCCAGGCAGGAGTGCTGACCATAGAGCTCCAGGGGGAGAAGGTAAGGAGCACCAGACACAAGGACTGTGTGCAGGCAGGAGGGAGGGGTGGGCTCTGTCACAGAGCAGAAGAGGTGCCATCATCCCGGGGGCAGCTTTGCTGGGACCCATAGCAGTGGCTCGCTTGCCCCCTCCAGTGGTTTGTGCTCTCCACAGGTGCCGAAGGACCTGGAGGTTTTGCTGAGAGCCACATTCTTTGGGACCATCTTCATGCTGGTGAGGAGCCTCCAGACAGGGTGGAAGGCACAGCGGAGCCCCAGGGCAGGGCACGGCCCTGCCCTGCTCCCTGCCTCCAGCTCACCTGCCTTCCCCAGAGCCCCTCCGTGGATGCTCCGCTGCGGCTCGTGCTGCAGGTCTCCGCTCCCCCCCGCTGCACCATCAAACCCTCGGGGACCTCAGTCTCTGTCTCTGCCTTCCTGAACATCTCACTGGTGCCCCCGGACCGCCCACCTGTCCAGCTCTCCAGCATGGCCATGGTGAGGGGTGGGCTGGGGCTCCTTGCGCAGTCACCCCAGTGCATACCGGAGCAGTGTCCCCCATCCTGTGTTATAAGGCACTGGTGTCACCGAGCAGAGGGACACTGGGCCTGTGGGATGAGAGGAGCAGCTGGCCTGGTTGTCCTCTGCCTGCTGTGAGTCAGCCCTTTCCCTCCCAGGAAACCAAGCTGAGTGCCAAGGTGTTTCTGCAAGGGAAGGCGCTGCGCGTGCAGCTGGACCTACGACGGTATGGCTGGTGTCCCATGGGGGCACAGGGAGAGTCCCCTCCACACCCTACTAACAACTGCTTCCTTCTGTCCAGGTTTCGCATCTATTCCAAGCAGTCGGCGCTGGAGTCGTTGGCGGTGAGGGCGTGGTGATGGCCTGGGAACCCTTACAGGCAGCCACAGCGTGGGGTGGGCTGGGGAGAGGCTGTCCATTAAGGATCCCCACTTCCAGCCTTCCCTGCCCTGGCTGCCGGCTCTTCCGCTACACTCACCCCAGCTCCTCTCCCGCAGCTCTTCTCACTGCAGACCCCACTGAAGACCCTGCTGCAGCTGACCATCATGCCCATCATTAATGGTAGGCACTGCTGCTCCCACACAACTGGGAGTGTGGGCAGGGGCACAGCAGGGCTCAGCCTCATCCCAGCTCTCCCTCTCTGCAGAGAGAACAAGGAAGGGGGTGCAGATCCCACTGCCCGAAGGCATGGACTTCACCAGGGAGGTGGTCACCAACCACGCGGTACGTGGTGGGATGGGACAGCCTGTGCCCCGTATCCTGCTGCGAAGGGCATTGTCACCTCCAGCCGTGCACTGACCCTCTTCCCTCTGCAGGGATTCCTCACAGTGGGAGCTGATCTCCACTTCTCCAAGGGGCTGCGGGAGGTGATTGAGAAATACCGCCCAGTGCCCACCGCCGCTGCCTACTCCACCTCCTGGCCTGCAGAGCCCAGCCTGGACCCCAGCTCGCTCTAGTTCTCCTCCCTGGACCAAGGGCAGATCCCGGGCTGGACCCGTAGACTGTAGGTAGGAAGCAGCTTCCCTGGTACCACCAGCACATCGTCAGGGCATCCAGGCCCTGGTGGGGCGCAGCAAGGTGGAGAGGGTGCTCTGGGAACCCCTGCTGCACCCCTGCTCATTACACTAATAAACCACCTGACTCCAACCACATGGCCCCGTTGCTTGGAGGACATGTCCGTGCTGGGGTGCATGGTGGGGAGATGGAAAGGAGGCAGCCAATGCTGCTGCCCAGCTCGGGTCCTTGGGAGCAGATGCAGCTTAGCACAGTGCCAGAGGGCTCAGAATGACTGTGCTGCTGTCGTTTAGGTGGGTCACTTGTTTCCAGGATGCAGGGACCCCTGAAGAGAGGGCACAGCTCACAGCGACCAGGGCTAGCTGGCACAGGGCATTGGCACTCCCTGGTACTCCTCAGCGAGCAGAGGAAAGCAAAGCGGGGGCTGGCACAGAGGTGCAAGGAGGAGCAGAACCACCTTGGTCAGAGTTTATTGCAAGTTCCTGAAGCACTGCGTGCCCTGGCAGTGGGATTGTTGTGGTAGTGGTGGTAAGTCTCTTTCAGTGGGAGCAGAGGTGGTGGGAGCAAGGTAGAGGTGAGCAGGGCCCAGCCACCCCCCAGCTGCTGCTCCTCATAGCCTGCCCAGGCCGTGTGCGTATGGGGCTGAGAGGAAGTGCTGGGGATTGCTCCCTGCCTGGGAGGGAAGCAGCTGCCACCGCAGACAGCGAGGAGGCAAAACAGGAAGCCACGAGGGAGGGCTGCAGCAGGTGCACAACGCCTCTCCCACAAGGACAGAGCCCCCAAGACGGGCTCCCAGCCCATGCCCCCCACCCATGGCAGGCAGCCCCATCCAGCTGGGGGGAAGGCTGCAGGTGTGACAGGTCCATGGTGTAGCCGAGCAGTCAGCGAGGACAGGCTGCACAAGGTGCCGGCGGTGAGGGCAGCTGGGGTGGTGAGAGCAGCCGGAGCTACCTCTGCAGCTCTTAGTAAGGCTGGTTCTTAATGAAGCGGCAGAACATGGTGAAGGCAGCAAGCGGCCGGTCTGTGGGCACCATGTGGCCAGCTCCCTGTAGGAAAGGGGCAGTGGTGGTCAGTGGGGCTGCGGTGCTGCCACAGCCCAGCCGGCATCACCCCACCCTGACTGCAGCCTTGGTGTCCAGCACACCCGCCCACAGCCCCGTCCCTGGCTCCCAGCCCTACCTTGACAGTGAGGAAAGCAATGTTGGTGAATTCCTTCACAAAGCCACCGATCTGGTTCTCGCCGTTTTCAGTGTAGAGCCAGGGCCGGCGAGCCACCTGCACCTGGGAGTAGCAGCAGCGCCTTCAGCGCCTGGGGCTGGCCCTGCCTATGCTCCTGCCACAGCCAGCCACAGCACATAGCCTGGAGCCAGTGACCAGCCTGGCCTGGGCCCTGCCCATTTACCTTCTGGCACAGGGAATCCACAAACCACTCATCCCCGAGGAAGTTGCAAGCCATGTCGACGTCCCCATTGTACACCAGGATCCGGTATTTCTGTGTAGCAGACAGAGTGAGCTGTTAGCAGGGTAGCAGCCCCAGCCAGGTAGGAGGCTGAGCTGGCAGAGACACTCCCAGGATCCGTAGGCTCCCCTGCACACACCGTGGCTCCAAGCAGCTTGAGGTACTGCTCATTCATCTGCATGTACAGGCGCTTGTAGCTGCGGTTCACATCGAAGCTGTGGAGGAAGCATTGGCATTATTGTCTGCTCCTTCTCAGAGCACTCCCTCCCCACCCACAGCTTGCTTACCTGCACACCTGCCACTCTGGGGCAGCGGGGGAGATGTGCAGAGCTTTCCGCACCTCGGGGGAGTTCAGATACATGCTAGGGGCTGTGGAGTTGGTGCAGGGCGGGTCCATCCGGACCTTCTTTCGGGCTACTGGCATCCGGAACAGGTTCTGGGAGAGTCGTGATAGTCACTGTCACAGCAGCACCTGCCCCATGGAGCAGATGCTTTCTGCCCCTCCTGCCCACAGCAGCACAACTGGCTGGACAGAGGTTGCTCACAGCCCAGTAGCGTGGGCACCTCGGCTCACCTGCCGCCAGGAGAACCTCAGTGGCATCCGGATGAAGGAGTTGCCCAGGTCATGCGTGATGAGATAATCACCCTCGTACCTATAGCCAGAGCGAGTATGAGGACAGACTGAAAACCCTGGGCAACAAGAGCTCAGGGCCCTCCTGGGGGGAGTCCTTAGCAGCAGCCAGACATCATCCATCTGTCCCAGAGGGGCCCCGTGCCCAGCCCACCATGTCCCTCTGTGCCAGTGTGACCAAAGCGAGCTGGTGCCTGTAGAACCATTTTCCCTGGGGCCACTCTCACCTCATGATCCCTGGGACACCTCCATCGCACGGGGCATAGAGGTTGTAGATATTGAGGCCAGACTCCTCTACAATCTGAATCATCTCTCCCATCTGCAAGGAGCCGCAAGAAGGGTTTAGGACTCAGCAGGACCCTCGTGGAACTGAAGCCCACCCTGAGCCAGGCACGTGCTGCTTGGCACACATGTAGGGGCTCCGGCTCCCCTCACCTTGAGCGTGCAGTTCAGGTTGGAGTTGTCATGGAAGTTACACTTCCCCTGGGAGCAGCAGAAGGCCTGCAGGTCTTTCCACAGCCTGCAGGAAGAGACCAGGACCCCTTGGACCAGGCGGCACCACTGACATGACAGCTGCCCTGCAGCTCTCTGCCCAGTAGCCACAAGGCACACAGCTTGGCCCTGTGCCCTCTGTACCCCACAAACAAATGCACCCATGGGAGCTGCGTGGGACAAGGCTCCACCTCTACAGCGCAGCTGCTGGCCCAGGGCAGGCTGGGTGCTGCCCTGTCCCAACACCACCAACCTAGACAGCCCCAGCCTCAGCTGTGCACCCGTCCTGCTTGCGCAGGGACGGTGCACCCCGCATTCCCTCCGCTCTTACTCGGTCCCCAGCAGCCCGTGGTAATAGGCAAAGTAAACCAGGGAGTTGTCATTGATCTCGTAAGATGAGAGGCCGTTTCCCACAGCGATTCCCTGCGAGGCAAGAAGAAAACAACCCTGTTGTGTTCCAGCTCCCCGCGGGGCAGTCACAGCACAGCAGCCGCAGGCAGGAAGCAGATGTGGAACTGTTTACTCTGCGGAGGGAACAGGGAGGGCCGGGGGTGCCTGAGGACGCTCCCCCGGCAGCAGGGACAGACACGTCCACCAGTAGCTGCTGCCAGAACCCCAGGAAGAGATGAAAGGCTGCAAGGCCAGGCCTGCCCTACATCCTGGCTCGTCCCCACCCTGGCACTGCTTGAGGGCCCCACTGAGGCTGTGCCAAGCCCTCTGCTCCCTGGCTGGGCAGAGCCAAGCTGCCCACCTTCAGGTTGAGGCTGGGGTCCTGCATCACCCACTCTGCCAGTGTGGGGATGTAAACCCCTCCATAGCTCTCCCCTGTGAGGAAGAGATCGTTCTTGGAGTACTCGGGGAAGAGCCGGAGGAAGTCCTTCAGTGCCAGGTAATTGTTGTGGGCAACCTGCAGGGAGAAGGTGGCATGGTCAGGTGGTGAGGCTGCACGCGATGCCCAGGAGGGGGCAGGCAGGGGAGCAGGGCTCTCCCTGCACCCCAGTCACTCGCCTCCGTGTCATTTGTGCCATACTTCTTGTCATCAGAGTATGAGAAGCCGACACCAGCGGGAGACTCCACGTAGAGCATGTTGGCAATCTGCGAGGACAGCAGAGGAGCCGGTGATCAGGGGAGACCCTCCTCTGGCTCACTGAGGCCAAGGGCTGCTGGCCTCGCCCAGGGCAGCACCCACAGGAGCCTGGCCCGCCCCAGGGCTGCGCTGAGGTGGCCACATTCCTGCGCTGCTCAACAGCAGACTCGAGAAGAGGGTGTGTTGGGCGGGAGGGGAGCAGCGGAAGGGTCGGCTCCATGGAGATGGCAGGAGGAACCGGCTCAGGGCCACCCCTTCGCAACCACAAAGGGAAGCAGCGCCTGTACCTTGTTCCACGCGTATTCATTGTACTTCAGCGTGACGCCATCGGGCTGGATCTGAGGAAGAAGGTGGTGACTGATGGGCAAAGCAGGGCAGGGCATAGCTGGATGGCTCGTGCCACGCAGCCGGTCATCCCCTGACTCCCCGAGCCGCGGGACAGTAGTGACTACTAACCAGGAAGGGGCCATGCTCCTTGAGGAAGCCCTCCATGGAGCTGCAGCCAGGGCCCCCATTCAGCCACAGCACCAGGGGGCTGCTCTCGGGATTGCTCTGGGCCTCCACGAACCTGTGGACGTGTAGCCGTGAGTGCCCGGTGCCGGCCGATGCCCCCCCATCGCCGGGCGCAGTCCCACGTACCAGTAGTGCAGGTACTTGCCCGGCCCGGCGCAGAGGTAGCCCGAGAAGTGGCGGAAGGAGGGCTGCTTGGACAGCCCGGGCAGGTACGTCACCTCGTGGTCCGGGGGGGCGGCCCGGCCCAACCCCAGCAGCAGCAGCGACGACAGCAACACCGGCCCCATCTGCGGTGGGCGGAAGGCACGGTCAGGGC
>WEIT01009721.1:323437-362880 GCA_013389985.1 Dryoscopus gambensis | reverse complement strand
GCCCTGGGCCCACACGGTGCCCGCCCCGAAGGTGCCGCCGGAGCGCGGGCCGCAGCCCCCGGGTGTCCCCGCCGCCCCGGGGCTGAGCGGTCCCGGAGGGCGAGGCAGAGCATCCTGAGTCCCACGGTCTTAAAACCCACCCTGTCCTACCCAGAGGAGGACCCGTCGCGGGTGGAGCTGGACACACGTGGCCTCTGCCCCTGGGACCCGAGTACCTGCAGCTGGGGTGTGAATGCCGGTCTTTCCGTGATCTGTCTGTTCCTGGTGTAATTTTCCACCACTCATCTTTTTGGAATCTCATTGTTTCTCAGAGCAAACACCCCAAAACAGCATTTCCTCATCTTGTCTAATGTGTGAAGAATAGTCAAAACAACTTTTCTGTCGTTTTCTAGATAATCTCACCCCATGTTGTGGTCAAAGAGAAGCTTTTCTGTTGAATCAGCTGGCTAACAGTTTGCATTGATAAACCATTTACTATTTTGCTGGTAACATTCTTCCTCATTCCAAGATGATTCAGTGAGATAAACCAAGCAAAGGGGATTTGCCAGAGCGCAGGGTGGGTCTCGCTGTGCAGAGCAGGGGTGTGCTCCAGCAGCCATCTCCAAGTGCCGTCCCTGTCCTTTGTGCCAGTGGCGCAGCCCTGAGCCGTGCTGCAGGGGACAGTGGGATCTCTTTCCCGCCGGCTTTGCCGGATGCTTCGTCTCGCCTCGTTTGTGTTCAAGGAATGAGTGGATGTGGCACTTGGAGCCATGATCTAATTGAGAAGGTGGTGATGGGTCAAAGGTTGGATTCAATGACCTCAGAGGTCTTTTCCAACCTAAATCATTCTGTGGCTCTGTGATCCCGAGTACCAGTGCTCTGAGGTCTTTAGTGGTGCCTCCAGAGGATGTGCTGGTGTCTCTCAGCACCTGTCACTGCAGCCTGTGGCTGTGTCCCCTCCGTGACTCTCCCACTGTAGCTGTTGGCTCAGCAGTGACCACACTGGGCTCCCACGGAAGCCTGGAGTGGCTGTGGGAGCAAAGGCTGCTGATTCATGGGCTCACATGCTGGAAGATGCTCCTGCCCTTGTCCCCTCCCTGCTGCTTTGGCCGGGGCTGCACCAGCCCGGGGTAAGCTTTGGGCTGTTAGACAAGCCCAGTGGCGGATGTGGAGCCAACCAAGTCACCATCAACATCGACATAACCTCGTTATCAGCAGCACTGGGCTGCTTGCATGCTTATTTTGATTGCTCCAAATTGTCAGCAACAAAATAGGACATTGCCCAGAGAAGAGGAAGAATAACTGTGGCTGTAGGAACTCCCAGGGAAAGGTGAGGAGACTGATACTGGTAATCTGTGAGACCGGCTTGCATTCTGTACCCATCTTGATGGACAAGTTGTCCCTTGCGTTTATTTGATTCAAGTGAGGCTGGGATCAGATCTTTGGAAAAGCTTTCCAATTAACAAGATTTAAAACCTGGAACAAATTCTCAGTGAGGGAGTCACCACTTTTGCAGGGAGAGGGATATCTTTTAAGAGTGTGTCAGAACAACATCTGTCAGGGATCACCTAAATCTAACTGATGTGGTGCCTTATTTGGGTGTCCTCCAGGCCCTGGTTTTTAATGGTAATTTTAATGGTAATTTTTCCGTGGATCTGTGTGCATGTCTGCCAGGCACAAACAGCTGGTTCACAGCTGAGGTTACCCATGTTCCTGTTTGATTCTCAGGGAGACTGTGGACAAGTCCCTCTGACCTTCAGTGTCCTCAGGCGTTTATTTCATCAGAGCAATTTGCTTGTCAGACATTCTCCTCCATTAGTTCCCTAAATGTTATCCAGGATTATGGTCTGCTAAAACAGAAATGTGCCAAAATTACGGTGTTGTTCCCAAAAGGAGGAACCACCAGGCAAGCACGGGGACAGCGGCAGTGCTGAGCTCTTTGTCGTGGCACTCCTGAGGTTGGAAGGAGCCCTGCGATCCCTCAGGTTGTTCCAGATGGTTTGCCGGGTGCGTGGAAGGGAGTCGGTGCCGCTGACCCCGGCTGGCCGGCGCTGCCTGCTCCGGGGTGTCCGGCTCGGCGGTGAGTAACAGCCACAGAAACGCGCGATGAGCACTGGGCTGTCGGGTTCCGCCGGGCAGCCGCGAGGTGTGGAGCACCAGGGCTCCGCTGGACATGGGTGGTTCGTGGAGGAACTGCGTCCACCTTGAGTCACAGCAGGAGGAGAAGGATAAACCTGTACTTAAAGCATTTTTCTGGCCACAAGCCCTCTTCCCACAAAGGTTTGTGGGGATTTGTGCAGAGCTGTGCTCATTCCCTTGCACTGTCCCTGCATCATCTTGACGTGATGTTGATGGAAAGCTCTTTGAGCATGACTTTGCTTTTCTGGTGCTCCTGTCAAGTGCCAGCTTAGACTTGTTGTAATAATGTCAAGCTCAAACCAATTAATTTCACTCACCCCACAGTTGCAGATTTAAACTTTGTCATCCAGAAACTCCAACCCATTTGTGCCAGGTGCTGATGTGTCCTGGGCAGACCAGTCCTTAAGTTCTCCTATTCTACTAATTGCACATTGGTTTGTGTGTAATTCATAAAGAAAGAATTAAAAAGAGAAGGAAAAAATTGGAAAACTAGATTCCAACTAGCACTCCTGGGTGACTGGAGAATAACTTGGTGTGAATGGGTTAGCACTCACAGAATTGGGTCTTAATTAAGTTTAATCTGCTGTCTCAAACAAATAACTCTTTACCCTGAGATCACACACAGAGGAAAGGGAAGGCAATGTGGCAGTGCATCTAATTTTCATTTACTCCGGCTGTGGGTCTCTGGTGAAGGCCAGCAGTTTGGCTGGCAGTTTGCAGACAGGTTCCTGTGCTCTCCTCAGCTTGGGTGAGCTCTTGTGCTACAAGTTCCAAGACCTTGTCCTCCAGAGAGGTCCATTTTAGTGCAGCACTGTTTCATTGGAGCAGATGTTCACTTGGACAGTAACTAATTGGTGTTTGTGCATGCAGTAACTGTGCACTCCCACTGTGAATTCATGTGGTTATTGAATGCTCATGTGTAAATTAGTGGGGCTCTCATGCATGGACACTAAATCCTGTAATTCATGTTCAGGAGTTCCCAAAAGCTGCATGGAGGCCACGCTGATGGATTCTGGTTGGTCTGGGGAAAGGACACACTGAGCCCTGACTTTGCCCAGAGTGTGCTGAGCTGCGTGGGGCTGCCCTGTGACAAGGGGGGTCCTGCGGAGGCCACAAAGCAGGAGGACCATGGGGCTGGGGGACAACTTTAACTTGCTCTGGAGACTTTAAGCTCATTTATTTGTGTGCCTAAACCTGGCAAATTACAGTAGGGACACTGAAAGAGCTGGAGCACTCTACTTGGGAATGGAATGGTTCAGAGACAGGTGCTCAAATGAAGCCTTAAATATTTGACCTTCAAAAATCTGCAAACAGTCTCATGTGTGAAACAGCAGCCTTGAATGGAGGGCATTTTGCATGTGGAAGGAGGGAGCTCCTAGTGCTGCTGCCAGGTGCTCTTGCCCTGTTCCTGTTCCATCCGGGATGGCAGGGCCAGGACAAGCTCCTGCCTGCAGCAGAGCCCAGCACTGGGGCAGAGGCTGGTGCTGGGGCCACTGCTGTTGATAAAGGTCATTGTAGGGATTCCTGTTGAGAACAGCAGTGAAGAATCTGCCTTTGTGCAGTCCTGGTTTCCCCTTCCCTCCTGCAGTCCTTGTGCTGTCCTCCGTGGAGTGCAGCCAACTCTGGATCCTGCTCCTGCCTTGGCTGTGGGTGGAGCTGGAGGGGCTCTTCGGTAAACAGAATTAGAGCCAAATGTGGGAGGTTCCTGAAGTCACCTGGGAGCTGCCTCCTCCCATTCCTGGACCGGGGCTGCCTGCGAGGCACTTTAAATTGCCGGTTGGCACAGCCCTGGACATAGGCTTTATCAGCATGGCACAAAGCATCGTCCTGCTGGGGCTCCTCGCCCTTTGGGCACAGCTGCAGGCAGCACCCATTGCAGGCAAGTATGGGCGGGTGGGAAGAACATTTAAGAATAGTTTTTCCTTATTTTCATAGACTCACAGGTGCTTTGCAGGTGCTGGCAGGTGCCAGGTTGCTGCCTTGTGAGGGCCAGGGAAGCCGTGGTAGGAGTGGGGTGGGATGAGCCTGGGTGATGTGGGGCTCGCCGCAGTGCCACAGTGGGCTGTGGCACAGTGCCATCTCTCCCTGACTCCCCAGTGCAGCCGGAGCCATGGGTGGCTGCTGGCCCCAGGGCAGAGGTGGCCAGGAGGGCCCGTCAGGCACCAGCCCCACCATGACACTGCTGTGAGCCGGGAAGCACCAGCATGGCCTTGGGCAGAGTCGCCTCAGCCTTGAGGGCAGCAGGGGTCAGGCAGAGCCCTGAAAACCCACCAGGAAAAGCTGCAGAGGAGAAGACAGCACAGCATCGTGGTAAACTGGGCTGTTGGGTGGGAGCAGTGGATGGGAGGGCAGCATACTGGGGCTGATGCTGCTGCTTTGTGCTCTCCTACAGAGTTCCATGGAGTAGCTCCAGCTGGGTGGCTGCCACCAGGGCTGCTGGGAAGCGCCCTGCGCCTTGAGCCTGGGAAAGAGCCCAGCTGGGTGCTTGACAATGATGATGGTGGTGGTGACCATGACAACAATGATGGTGATGGTGACCATGACAACAACAGCTCCAGCAGCCATGAAACTGATTACTCCAATAGCAATGAAACTGGTGATTCCAGTAGCAATGAAACTGATGACTCCAACAGCAATGAAGCTGGTGAGTCCAATAGCCATGAAACTGGTGAGTCCAATAGCCATGAAACTGGTGATGATGGCAACAATAGCCATAGCCATCATAGCCGATGACTGCGACGGTGATGATGGTAATAAAAATCAGCTTTGCGATGGCAATGACCATGGTCATGGTGACAACAACAGTGATGATGGTGATGATGGTGTCATCGGTGACAATTCCAATAGCCATGAAGATGGTGACTCCAATGACAAAGAAAATTCCAATATCAAAGAAGATGGTGATGATGACATCAACAGAGACAATTCCAATAGCAATGAAGATGGTGACTCCAATGACAATGAAAATGATGCTGATTACGGGGGGTGGAGATTTTAGTTTGTAAGGGTATAATTGCCCAGGGATTTTCAGAGATTTTTGGGTTCCTCTTTTGTGGCATCCAGCTCAGGCTACCAGATTTTGTGATTGATGTGTGCCAATAAATGTATCTGGTGGACATGAGCGCTTAGTGTCAAAAATTTCTTTAACAGTTTGGCAACCCAAATGGGGCACTCGGTCACTTGCTTGTTTTCTTCTAAGCTCCAGATATCTCAATTTGCAGCAGTGGGTATTTCACCCAGGAACTCTTTAGTAAGGAAGGACTACTAAGGAGTAGTGAGTGTCAGATCTCTAAAGGAGGTTCAAGTCCTGCCTTCTACAGGTTTGACTTTTGTGGGTTTTGGGAAAGATGAGAAATGTACCTGGCATAAAGAAGGGGATGCACTTAGCTGAGGTATTGCAGAACTGGAAGAAGACAGTTGGCACTACTGAATGATCTCTAAAGCCCATGGTGATACTATGCCAGGAGGAATGGCCATATATTTCTTGATGTGCTGGGGCAAAACATGCAGACGTGTGGCCCACACAGAGGGCTTTCAAAGAGACTGTTTTGATTTGCCCTCAACACGGATTATAGGACTGATAGACAGGGCAGATGGACTATTGATATGTGTGGGATAACTGAGCTTGGGAAAAGCAGCATCTCGGGAGTGGGGCTGGTACATGATACCATCCTGAGGTAAGTTCTAGCCCAGACCCTGCTCCTCCCTGTGTGCCCACTGAAAAATATCTTCCACTGTCTGTTCCTGTTCCTGCTCCTGCCACTTTGCTTTCTATGCTCACTGCTACTTCACCTGCAACTGCCCCAATCCGATCTGGACAAATTATGTGAGGACTGTTACAAATGGGCAGCCAACAATTGGTTTAACTTATATCCATTGGCCCTGGATTACAGGAGATTTAATGTTGTGGGCTACTAACATGCCAAGGCTGAGGGAAGATGTAGAGCAATGTGATCAATGATTTTCTTTCAAATTTGTGCTCCACATGATGAAACCTGGCATGATTGGAAAGCTGTGGAGGAAAAGTTAAAGGTGGCTAGGGGCTGTATAAAAGATGAAAAGAGAAAAGGAATTTTTTGTAAAATATTAGACAGCTGCATAGAATCTGCCTGTTAGGATAGGGAAAAACATAGTAGAGAGAAACAAGATCTGAGAGAGAAATAGAAGGCTAGAAAGCAGCTGTGTTATTATTGTCTTTGAAAATTGAGAAGCTGCATAAATGAGAAGAAAAGCTACAGGAAGAAAAGGAGAAAAAATAAAAGTCAGAAGAAAAGACTGAGATTATGTTTATGTGGACTCCCTGTTCCCCTGACATTGTATAGATTAGAAAACTAACTGTTATCTCCTGAAGAATAAGATTGGAAACATTTGGGGTAGCCTTGACCATTGTGAACCTGGCAAAGAATATTCTTTGTTTCCTTCAAATCCCCCTGAATATGAAACCAGATTCATTATAGAAACAGAAGAAAACAGTGGACCTTGGGATAGAGTGGGAAATTATACTCCAAACCAACCCCATTTGATTTGATTTAGATGAGTGATTTGCAAGAGCACCATGGCTGTAAGCCAGCCCAGACTGAAATCTGGCAAGTGAAATCCTATTAATGCAGACATGATAATGGTCCAGACATTCTGATGCTATTGTCCTGATCAAAAATCAATGAAATTTTTAACAGACACGGGAGCACAAGATTCAATTTTAACACAACAGAACGTTGTTGGGTTTTCAACCTAGTCCGCAAAGAGTTAAAGTTACCAGAATAAACAGAGCAAGTGCCAAATGCCAAACCACCCAGGTTAATTCATGGCCCCTGGGCAAGAAGCACGTGTTGGCATGAAGTGTATGTCAGCCACTTGCTTTGCAGTTAGAGATCACAATGAAAACATTTGGGTTTTGGTGTTCTGAAAGGCCAAACCCGGTGTCTGCTGTTCGGCAGGGTGTGGTCCTTGGGCTCGAATGCCAACCCTAACCCTGAAATCAGGAGGCAGCAGTGTGCGTGCTCTGTGCAGCACCTGCACTCCCTGACAGTCACTGATGTACCACAATACCCAGCTTCTGCTGCAGCACAAAATGGGATTTCTGCAGCCACACACCCATGGATGGCAGCACTGGATATGAAAGGTATGTCCCTTATAGCCCACTTATTAGAGGAGGATAAACAGAAATTTGCATTTGCTTGGGAAGGGATCATATACCTTTAACAAACTCCCACAGGGGTGTAAACATTTGCTGAATGTTTGCAGTAATTCCCCTGGCAAGAAACCCAGTTAAGGGAAAGAAACCCCAGAATGTGAGGGAAGACTGTGACTAGGGAAAAGCCAGAGGTTGTAGCAAAGCTGGAGAGTGGAGAGAAGCAGCAGGCTGGTGGGAAGCCAGCATCTGGGGAGAAACGTGGGCTGGGGGAGAAGCCAGAGATGGGGAGAAGGCGAGTGCCTGGTGGGAAGCTGGCAGCTGGAGAGAAGCCAGAGACTGATGGGGAGTCAGTGGCTGGTGGGAAGCTGGCACCTGGGGAAAACCTGTGCTGGGGGAGAAGCCAGAGATAGGAGGGAAGCCAGAGAAGCCCGAGGAGGGAAAGAATCCTGGATCTGACCACGGTGACAGTGAGGAGGATGATGGCAATGGCGATGATGACAGTGATGGTGATGATGATGATGACAACGGTGATGAAAACTCTGGTGATCATGACTGTTGAAAATTTTCTGTTATTTGAAAGTAGCTAAGTGCTTGTTTGAGATCAGTAGCTGGACCTGTTAGATGCAAGCTGAGCTTTATCTGAACCATACTGGGTGTGTTGTAAGTAAAAGGCAGAGAGCAGTGAAACCCAGGGCTGACAATCTGAAAATTAATACTACAATAGACAAAGCTGTAGCTTCAATGTTACTTAAAAATTAATAGCTGGCTTGGACAGCCGATACATTGTGGTGTATGAACTGTAACAACCATATTGTAACATGGACCACGGAACTGAGTGAAACCCCCACCAAAACTGACCTCAGAGGGTGTGAAAATGACCATGTGGCAACCACTTGGCAATGAAACAGGTAGGCAATGAAGAGTGAGAGGACCCCAGAGCCTAACAGTGCTCTTGATCTGGACATGAGGGATGGGGAGTTTACATATGGGGTATAATTGCCCAGAGATTTCTTTGTTTGGGGTCCTCCTTTTGAGGCTCCAGCTCAAGCTACCAGACTTTGTGATTGATCTGTGCCAATAAATTTATCTGATGGAGATGAGAGCCTGGTGTCAAAAATTTCTTTAACACCGATGAGGATACGAGGATGATGATGATGGTTACAATGATGGTGCTGGTGACAGTGATTAGACTTGCTGACTGATGCCACAAGGCACACAAGGAACATGCAGGTGAAGAGAGCCCACAGTGTGTGGGTGCAGGAGCCTCCTCTGCCTCACTCTACCAGGGCTGGTCCTGGGCACCAGCGGTGTTTTGGGCAGGACCTTCTCTTTCCTAATAAACCCCACACTGGCCACTGGCTGTCCTTGGTCAGTGCCTGGCACAGCCGAGTCAGTGTGGCTGCCCCAGCCCTGTCCTGGCACAGGGAGCTCTGGTGCTGCTCCTGCCCAGGGTGGGCTCAGCAGGGCCCTCTACACAGCAACATGCTTCTGTTCCTTGTGGGAGACCCCCAGAGACAGCCCCAGCCAGGCACCCACCCAGGACCCACAGGAAACATCCTGGTCTGTGGCCCCAGCTCCCTGAGGCTCCCCAGGGCAAGCTGCTCCATGCCCAAGGCCCCCAGCATCCTCTGAAAGCTTGACCAGGAGCCACGAGGACAGGGACCCCATCCCTCCCACAGGGACTGAAGGTCCCTCAGAAGGTGGCAGGGCTCGCCAAGAACAGATGCAGCAGGAGCCAGACATTGTTCATCACAGACTGGGTTTACTGGGGGGTGGGAGGCACGGAGACTGCCATGGTAAGCACAGAGCTGAGGGTGCTGAGGTGAGGTCGGGAGGCTGGGTGATTATCCAGCAGCTGATGGAGCCCTCCATGGCTGGTTGTCCATCTGTCCAGCTGTTGTGTGGCTGTCTGGTGCAGGCTGGCTGCACAGACTGGGTCCTTGGTCCAGGTCCAGGTAGGGGCTAGGTGAATTCTGGGAAAGACAGGAATCCATGATCAGGCCCTCACTCTGTAGCATGACTGGGCACATCTGTCAGCCCCACAGCAGGGGTGAGGGTTTCAGAGACCCCAGACAGCTCTCCCAAGGAGCTGTGCGGGGGTTTGCTGGTCACTTCTGCAGCACACAAAGACGTAGGGGAGATGGCACAGGTGGGATGCTGCACTGCCAGCCATGGTCAGAGCGGTCTGTGTGCCCGTGCCCACACATCCTCCTGCAGCACTGTTCCACCGGCTCCCGAATCCACCCGTGCCCACCCTCACTCACCTGGGGAGACCAGCCGGGCCCAGAGGCAGCAGAGCCCCAGGAGCAGGAGCAGCGACAGCAGCCGCATGGCATGGATGGGCAGCGTGGGGGCTGCCTCTCTGCGCACAGGCAGGGGTTTAAATCCTCCTGGGGCAGAAGGTTGGTGCCCATGACCTGGCCCATGCCCCAGCACCTGACACGCTCCATCTGAGCGTGAACCCTCCCATCCCCTCCCTCCCGCGGGCAGCTGCTGCCGGACAGGCCTCGGGGGAGGCAGGTGCTGCTGCTTGGTGCTGGGCTCTGTGCAGCCCCGAGAGAACCGAGCTGTGCCGCCAGACAAGAGCAGCCAATGCACCTTCCCACTGCAGGAGACAGGCCCGGGGCAGGCAGCAGCAAGGGCCCGGGGGATCCCGCTTGGGGCTGGCCTGGTGAATCAGTGGAGGAGGCTCCCAGGGCCGGGCTCTGTGGAGCAGCCCGTGGTGCCCTGGCAGCTCTCCGGGCATTGTTCTGCCTCTGGGAACAATCGCTGGTTCCTGAGGGACGTCCTGTGACCGGACACGGTCCACAGCCCCACGCTGCCACCGGCCCCTCAGCCCTGCATCTCTTGGCCAGCTGCTGCCCAGCTGGCCCAACACCTGGAGACCAGGAAAAGCCCAGGGCCATGGAGTCCTGATGCTGGGGACAGGGGCGTGGGGGCTCTGCGTGGGCGCCAGGACTGCAGGGCTGGAGCAACGGGTCCCGTGCCTCGTCGGAGGCACAGTGGGTGCTTAGATTCCCGTCACAGGGCGCTCCAGCTGCCTCTGCCCCTTCCATGGGACTGGCCGCACTGGACATACCGAAGTGTTGCAAGGACGGCACCGGAGCTGCCGGGGCTTTCCCTTGCGGTCCCTTCCGGGAGCGCCCGTCCCTGGGAGAGGCAGGAGGGCTGCAGGCACTCTGCACGTGTGTGAGCGTGTGTGCGCACACGTGGGAGCCAGGTGCGGACACGTGTGAGTGCGTGTGCAGTCCACGCTCCCCTGCTCCCGCTCTGCCCCTCGGCCCCTCTACTGCCGTGCGCCCTGGCCTGGCCAGGAGCATCATCCCGGTGGCACAGCGCCGCCTCTGTCCCTGTCCCTGTCCCTGCTGGGTGCCCGCCCTGGGATGTGCCGCATTCCTGGGTGTTCCCTGGGTACCCCGGTCGCTGCTTCCCCATAGAGGAGGTCTGGCCGGTGGCTCTGCCCTCACGGCTGCACCCACTGCAGGTCCCTGGTGTCAGGGCAGGACAAGGGAGTACGACACAGGTCCTCTTCTGGGAGTGGTTTTCTGTCATGTGAAACCTCAGCAGCCCCCCATTATCTCTGGGACCGTCCTTGCATCCACCGTGGCGGTGTCCCAGCCTGGCCATGGTGTCACTGGCGCTGCAGGGACAGGCGGGGCTGCTCTGGAAGACGCCATCCGTCAGTCCAGTGATCACCCGGCCGCTGCCACTCCCCGGGGAGACAGCGGGAAAAATTCGGGGCTGAAATTCGGGGTGGAGGGTGGCCGCCAAGTCCCTGCGCAAGGGTATCTTTCCCACTGCCGCCCTGACTCTGCACCCCCGACCGCCTCCGGCCCGTCCCTCCGGCTTTGCTCCCATCCCTGCTCAGGACTGGCCACGTCACCGTGTCCCGTGCCGGGGACGCCGCCAGGACCTCATCCTGGGGCTCCGGAGGGGAGGCAGGAAAAGCTGCTGTGGGGCGTGGGCGGGGGGCGCGGGCGGGGGGTGGCACCGCCCTCCAAACCTCACCCCACTCCCACTTTCCCGGCCCCTCCCCACGGAGCTTTCCTCGCCCTCCCCTTCCCCCTTGGGACAGTAATTACGGNTGGGCCCGGCCCCCGCCCGGAAGCGGAGCGGGCTGCGAGCCGTGTCCCATCCCCAAGGGGCACCCAGGCACGGTGCAGCCGCCGGACCCCGACCTGCTGCCGGGAGCAGCGGGCTGCCGGGGGGCACAGGACACGGCTCCGCACTGGTGTTCCTCGCGAGGGGGCGGGTGAAGAGGGGACGGCCCCAAACCGAGCGAGGCTGATGAAGGAGGCGGCAAAGGGACAGAGGTGTCTACAGGACGGGAATGGACGGGTCCAGCGGGACCTGCCTCGCCCAGCCGCAATGGCAGGCAGCGAGGTGGTACCCGCAGGCTCAGCCCCGTGCGTGGGCCTATCCTGCCCGGGATGCCCTCTGTCAGACATGAGGGAGCATGGGAGAGAGCGATGAGGGGATACAGCTCTGGCACAGCCTTTCCCCAGGACTTGCACCACAGGCAGAGTGGTGCCCCAGCCCTTCCCTGGCTGACGGCTGCGCCAGAGCTGGCAGCTTTCCATGCACCATCATGATCCCTGGCAATGGAGAGGCCAGTGCCAACCCTCCCGTGTCTGTCCCCAACAAAGGCTTGTCCCCAGGAGGCTGTGGCAGTCGCTGGTGGTGTTCCCAGCCCAGCCTGGGCATGCTGCTGCCACCCAGCTGGGCTCCCCGAGGGCTGTGCCGGGACAGCTGTCCCGTCCTACCGGTCCCCCCAGCTCGAGGGCTGTGGCCAGGATGCCACCAGGGAGAGCAGGCCCTGCCTGGGCGTGGCTCGTTACCTGCACGGCAGGAATTAGCTGGGTTTAGGCACCAGCCCTGCTCCCTCCGCCCCACCCGTGCACCTTAAATCCCAGCCCGCCACACCCGGGGCCAGACCCGGCCATCCAGGGCACCATGGAGCTGCCGCCTGGCTGCCTTCTCCTCCTGGCTGCCCTGCTCCCCCTTGCCAAGCGGTCCAGCCCGGCCCCGCACACAACTGGACGAGAGGAGCTGGGGATGGGTGAGTGTGGCTGGGTCATGGAGTGGGAATGGGGATGCTCTGGGTGCCGCTGTTGCCCAGTGCTTCCCAGTGCTTCCCAGTGCTTCCCACTGCCCCCTGTGCCGCCAGGTGCCCATGAGTGTGGGGCTGTGGGAGCCTGAGGTCTGAGCCCAGGGCACTGGGGGCTGCTGAGGCCCCTGTTCTGTGCGTCTCACCAGCGTCCTGGCCACTGTGTCCTGCAGCAAAGCCTGGGTACTGCTACCACATCCCAGAGGTGGAGGACCTGCTGGACAAGGACTGTGGCTCCTGCCACAAGGGTGGCTCCTGCTCACACTGCGCCAGCGATGCCGACTGCCGCGGAGTCACCAAGTGCTGTCCCAGCAAGTGTGGCTACACATGCCAGGAGCCAGTGTTGGGTGAGGGCTCAGTGCTGTGGTGGTGGGGCTCTAGAGTGGCAGCGTGGCATGCACAGGAGTGGGTGACAAGAGGGGAGTTGTCTCACTTGGGGCAGCAAACTGGGAAGGGAGGTCCCTGGGGTGTTCCTGAGCTCTTACTGGGTCTTGCAGACCCTGGGAGTCACCACACTGTGCTGTGGGGAAGCTGCTGGTGTGTGGGACCATGGGGAGGTGGGTGCAGAGCTGTGTGCTGGCATGAAGGGTACGGCAGTAAGAAGGAACCAGAACTGTGCAAAGCTTTCTGAGGGCCTGAGAGTGCTGAGCATGGTGCTGTCCCCCCCGGCCCTGGCTCAGCCTGTCCCCTTTGGATCATGCAGACTTCTGCTACCTGCCCTCAGTCTGTGGGAACTGCAAGGCGCTCTTCCGCCGCTTCTTCTTCAATGCCTCCAGCCAGCAGTGCGAGGAGTTCATCTACGGCGGCTGTGGCGGCAACAGGAACAACTTCGAGACCAAGGGCGAGTGCTTCCAGGCCTGTTCCCACATCAGTAACTAGCAACGTGCTGTGGGCCATGGGCCACAGATGGTGGCTGCTCCTGGCCCCTCTCTGATGCCCCATCTCTCAGTTCCAGGTGCCTGGTAGTGCTGGCCTGGGAAGTGGTGGCTTCTGCACAGCCCCTGCCTGGAAGAAGCTGCTGCTGGTGGCCACATCCCTGACCCCACAGGGAGACATTCCCCGTGGGGCTGGTGGCGATGAGGCCTGTGGGCCAGGGTGGCCATGCTGGGGGCTGCAGCTTGCCGGGATGCTCACTGGCCTAAGGACAGGGACATGCCAGCAGGGATGCCCCCTCCTATGCGTGGTGCCTGACCCGAGGAGCCTGTCCCTCCCCTTGGACTGTGACAATACAAGGACGGGTCCCTGGATGAGCACGTCTGGGTCTGGTCCTTCCTGCCTGTGCTGGCAGGAGCAGTCAGCGCCCGTCCCTCTGGGCACTCCTCCCTCATGGGGACTGGGCGGTGAGTGCCTCCAGCAGCATGGCATGGCAGGGCTCACCCGGCCACCACCCTGCAGCTCCCATCGCCACGGATGGGCTCCCAGCCCAACCCTGCCTTCAAGCTGCCAACATGACCTGGCTGGGAGCTGAAGCCACTGAATGGACGAGGAACAGCTCCCACCTCGATGGATACCTGGGGTGGTGCCTGTCCCCAGCCTGCTCTGGCCCGGGTCTGTGTCTGCACCCCTTCACTGGCCCTGTGGCACCAACTCTGGCTGAACCTCATGGCCCTGGGGGCCTCAGGTGATTTCAAGGCCACCCTAGGACCACATGGGGCAGCTGGGGGCAGTCAAGCACACACTTTATTGCTGGAGGTGGTGGGGAGGGGACAGGCCAGCCGGGGCTCATGACTGTCCCACGTCCCCTAATGAAGGCATCTTCCTGCTGCAGAGGAGCTGCTCTCCCATCACGCAGCATCTGAAAAGGAGGATGTGCTTTTAGGGAGCAACGAGACTGCACGAGTGAGGAGCCAGTGGCCATGATTGCAGCCACGCTGGCCAGCTCCATGAGAGCTCCATCCTGCTCCACATCACTTCAGATCCCCTCGCCCTGCAAATGCACCTGCTGGGAGCAGAGCAATGGGGCAGCAGCGGGAACTGGCCGCACAGTGATGCTGAGCTGGGAGCATGCTGAGGGCTGTGCCCTTCATACAGGTCAGCTGGCACCCTGCATGACCTGGTGTTAGCCCTGCTGCTGGCCCCATCATGGTGGCCACTGGCCTCCTTACCACCAGGCACCCATGTGCACACGTGGCCGCAGCCATTGCTGCAGCACTTGTGGCCCCAGGGACACTCCTCATCGAGGCTGCACAGGTCCAGGCAGGTCCCAAAGCCCCCAGGCATGGGGCACGCTCCACCTCTGCCTGCAGGGCAGAGCACCCTGCTGTGGGCCACCCAGCTGGGACACCCCATGTCTCCTGGGGCAACACCTGGGTGTCCTGTGCCTCACCTCCAGGAGTGTCCATGCAGACACGGCCGCAGGAGGTGCGGGTGCACCTCTGTCCCCAGGGACACTGCGAGTCGGCCTCGCACTCCTCCGAGCACCGCTCAGCACCGTGCTGGGGCACAGCCACAGTGTCGCGCTCTGTGGGCACGGGAGGATGGTCACCTGGTGACTCTGAGCTGAGGCTGTGCATGCTCATCACTTGCACAGAAAGAGGGGGATGCATGGAAAGAAGGATGGGGGCAGATCATGTCCCTAGAGGGTGTGAAACCCCCACAGGTACAGCTGCCTTGGCAGACCCAGCTCAGGGTTCCAGTGCGGTCATGGTGACGAGTCCTCATTGGGGAGGAAGGGTCAGGATGCCCCGGGAGTGGGTGCCAAGGGGACCCGGGCTCCATCCCTGCTGGGCTCGGGGGTGTGAGGGGCTGACCTGGCAGAGAGGCTGGCGTGCAGACGTGACCACAGCCGTTACTGCAGCACTTGTGGCCCCAGGGACACTGCTCGTCGAAGTTGCACAGGTCCAAGCACGTGCCCCTCTCCCTGGGGATGGGGCACACTCCCACTCTGCCTGCAAGGCAATCACCCAGCTGGGAGACAGCTGGCCTGGGGCACCTCACCAGAGGGCACCCCAGGGCAGCCCCACATGGCTCCCGGAGGGCCTGGCTGGTTCTCACCTCCGGGGATGTCCATGCAAACATGGCCACAGCCGATGCTGGTGCACCGCTGTCCCCGGGGACACTGTGAATCAGCCCGGCACTCCTCCACACACCGGCCATCAGCTCTGTCCCCGCTGTCTGCAGGGGCACAGCAACCAACTTGTTGTCACCTGGCTGCCCTTGGGGGCCTGGGGCTAGCTCCCCCCAAACAGGCTGTGCCCATTACCTCTGGGCACGGCCACGCACTTCCAGCCGCAGCCGGTGTCACAGCACTTCTCCTCTCGCCGGCAGGCACTGTCATCCAGGCACCGGCTCCCGCGCCGACGCCGCGGGTCCCAGCACGGCTGGGCCCGGGGGCACTCCCCGGGGTGCTCTACCAGAGGAGGGGACCCGGGTGAGGGCGGAGGTCCCAGCGCTGCTCGCACGTCGCTTCCCCGTGATGGTGGCCAGGCTGCCACGCTCACCTCGGGCAGGGCGGGTGCAGCGCATGGCGCAGCCAGAGAAGCAGCACTTCTCCTGCCGGGAACAGTCCCTGTCGTGGGTGCAGGAGTCCATCTCCGTGCACGGCTCCGATGTGTGTTGTGGCCTCACCTTTGGGCACTCACCGGGTTTGTCTGAGAGGGGCAGGAAGAGACAGCAGGAGGAGGGACCACCCTGTGTTGCAAGGCACCTCCTTTCCTGAAGCCTCGGGGTGCCCTGACGACTGCACCGGGGATCTGAGTGCCTGCCCTACGGCAGCACCGCCCCGCGTCCTGCACCCTGGAGCTTTGACAGCATTCCCGGTGGAATCAGTGTCCTGGCGACCGTCTCCTTACCTGGTTCGGGGGCTGAGCACACGTGGCCACATCTGCTGCTGCTGCAGCACTTCTCAGCCCCCGGGCACTGCCAGTCCTTGGTGCAGGTGGTGCCACAAGGGGACGCGGCCAGCGGAGCCTCCTCAGCCAGCGGGCAGATGCCTGGTTTTTCTGGAGGGAGGAGGCAGCGGGGCTGGGGGCGCAAGCGGCAACAGCGGGTCTTCCCCACCCAGTCTCACTGTCCCTGGAGCTGGGGGGCATCCCTGCCCGTATCGGGCACCTCGGGACGCGGGCAGGCAGACATAGTCGCAGCCACGCATGCAGCACTTCTCCTCGCCGGGACACTCGCCATCGTGCCAGCACCGGGCTCTGCAGTCGTAACTGGGAAACAGCCCGGCACGGACTGGGCAGAATCCGTCCTTCACTGCGGGCATGGTGTGGGGTGGTGCAGTGCCACTGCTCGGAGACCCAGCCGTGGGGACCAGGGCACGTGGGGCTGTCGAACCTTTGGGGTGGCTCCCAGCCCCCTCACTTCGGCTGTTTGCCACACAGTGTCGGCTGCACAGCTGGTGACAGCACACGTGGGATGGGGGACAGTCCCGGTCCCGGAGGCATCCCCACTGGTGCAGCAATGGCCGCTGAGTGGCTGGGGCAGGGCTGGTGTCCTCTGCGCCGCGGAGCAGGATGAGAGCACGATGGTGGCCTCATCAGAGGGCAGTCTCACTGTCCCCTTCCCTCCCCACTCCACTGCCCACCTGGGAGCTGTGCAGTGCGTTCCCACCCCAGGCCCGGCAGAGCCCACCCTGGCAAGCGTGGCACCCGTTTGTGCCACAGCTCTGTGCCATGGTAGTTGCTGCCCCACGGCATCATTCCTGGTCTCTGAGCCATGTCCCCGCCCGCACTGCCCATCCCGTCCCATCCTGCCTCACCGGCCGGCACTCCCGGCAGGCACTGGTGGCCACAGCTGCTGTTGCAGCATTTCTGCGCGTCGGGGCAGTCGCCGTCGCCTCGGCACCGCTCCCGGAACGGTCCTGGCTGCACCGTGGGCCCCTCGCTGGGCTTGGGCTGGTCTGGCAGGGCAGAATGGGTGTGGCGATTCGGCATCCCCCACTGGCCGCCCTGCCTGCCCCGGGGGTCCCTGGCTCCTGCCGCGACCCACACATTCCTGGTGCCTGCGCCCACGTCCCGGCGTTGGGTTTTCCCGGCAGCTGCCGGAGCAGGGGAAGCTGCGTGTGCTGCCCCAGGGGCCAGCGCGTCAGGGAGACAACTGTGGCACACAGGGTCCCCGGGGCGAGCCAGGGCTCCCAGCCGTCCCCGCCGAGTCCTTACCCTGCGCCGGCTCCAGGCAGGCAGAGCCGCAGCCCAGCGGGCAGCACTTCTGCGCTCCCAGGCAGTCCTTGTCCTCCAGGCAGGGGAAGGAGCAGGGGGCAATGAGCCCCTCAGGGGCTGCTGCCGGGCAGGCACCGGGCTTCTCTGCAGCGCCGAGGGGCCGAGAGGTGAGGCTGCACTGCAGTGTCCTAGGGCAGCACCAGGAAACCTGCCCCTGCCAGACCCTTCTGCCTCCCCCTGGCTGGACCCCTTCCTGCGTCCCACCCCAGAGCCTTCCGCACCTCCCAGAGGCGGTCAGGAGGCTGCTAGCATGGCACAGGGAGCTGCGCCATAGCAATGGGGATTGCACAGGGAATGGGGCAGGGAGAACGGTGCCAGCTGCCCCGGGACAGAGGTGGTGTCAGCGGCTGTACCGCGGTGCCGTACCTTCTGCCGGGGGGATGCAGCGCATCCGGCACTCCCAGGGGCAGCACTTGAGCCCAGCGGGGCAGATGGAGTCGTTGGCACAGAGTGGGGACTCCAGGCGCAAGCAGCGTATGAAGTCCCGTGGACACCTCCCCGGTTTCTGGGAGTCCCCTGCAGTGGGATGGCAATGTCAGGACAGTGCCAGAGCCCCTCATCCTCCATCCCTGGAGAAGCAGGATGTGGGTCTCTCTGCAGGAGCCAGGGAACTGGGAGCAGGGACTGCAGCCCCAGGGGCTGGAGACTTCTCTGCATCATGGCCTGGGGCTGCTGGACTCCCATATCGAGACCCGCATGGCACAGCACAGTGTGGCACAGTGTCATGGCACAGCGTCATGGCACAGCACGGTGCGGCATGGCACAGGCCCATGTGTGCCCCTGCAAGGCAGCAAGTGCCACTGGAGGAGTGTCACTGGCCCTGTCAGGGTGAAGCCAACACCGAGCAAGCACCAGCTGGAGGTCAGGATTTACTCCTGAGCATCCTGCTGCCGCGGGCATCCTCACTGCAAGCAGCACACTCCTCACTGCTGCTGTCTCCTCCTCTTCCTTCTCCTCCTCCTCGTCCTGGCACCCCGTGCTCCTCTTGGCCACGCTGGGAAAACTGGGACAGGCCTGCTCCTGGTACAGGCGAGCTCCAGCTGGCGCCTGTGCCCGGCTCCTGTTGCCAGCTGGGGCTGTGGCGGGAGCCGCCTCTGCCGAGAGCCCGTCCGGCTGCGGCGGGGCCGGGTGTTTGGGCTGCAAACAGACGCTGCCGGAGTTTCACTGCAAACAGCAGCTGCTTGGTTCAAACAAAGAGGCACCGGCTGTGGTCTCGGTGTGGGCAGAGCCACGCCGCAGCTGGGCACCACCGCTCCAGGCATCATCCCACGGCGGGATGCTGGCAGCACGGGTCTGTGCCCAGGATGCAGCCCAGACCCTGCTGCACGTGGTACGCCTGGGAGCTGACAGCTGCTGCGCCCGTGGGGTGCAGGGGGTGCCCGCGGGGGTGAGGGCATGCACACGTGCCCCTGCACCCTGGGGTGGGAGCAGGGTCCCCCAGGCAGCAGGGCTGCGGTGCTGCAGGTGCTGCAGCCGGCTGGGACATGGTCCCCGC
The DNA here is from genome assembly GCA_013389985.1 of Dryoscopus gambensis. Lineage (NCBI taxonomy): Eukaryota > Metazoa > Chordata > Aves > Passeriformes > Malaconotidae > Dryoscopus > Dryoscopus gambensis. The sequence continues at coordinate 343,867 of WEIT01009721.1, read as the reverse complement.
CCAGCATATGGATAGAGGGGATAGAGGGGACACGGCAGGGACACGGGGGCTGGGATGCAAGGAGCTGCTCCCAGGCTGCCTGTGCTTGGCAGCTGCCGGGCTTGATTCCTGGTACTCACCACCCTTCTCTTGTGTTACACTCGGCTCTGCCCTGAGGATCAGGAGGCCCAGAAGGAGAAAAACTCCTGGGCTCATGGTGCTGCCAGGGATGTTGTGCATGTCTGGAGCTGAGCTGGGGCTTTGTTTAAAGTCTGTGGTAGGGGTGCCTGAAGTGCCAGGGCAGCTGAAGCTGGGCTGCTGTGGCAACTGGTTGTGCTGTGGGCAGGAGGGGCAGGAGGAGGGGCAGTTCCCAGAACCCGTCGGCGCCCCGCCAGCCATCCTGCTTATCTCTGCCCAATCTCTATCCCTGCTTTGGGGTCAGGGCAACCTGCGGGGCTGGGGAGGCCAGATGGGGTCAGGCACTGCTGTCCCTCATGTTGCACCGCCCCATCTCTGCTGCAGCTGGCTGCCACTCCCTCTCTGGGTGTCCTTCCAGCCCCATTCACCCCTCTACTCCCTGGAGTGGGGGCTGCTGATAGACCCCATGGCTTAGTCCTGGCACGGCAGTGGGAGCAGCATGAGGGGTTCTAACAGCTCTACTGCCATGGTGCTGCCCCTTAGCCAGGTGTAGTTTCCATGCACGGGACTGCTTGGGATCCAGCACTGTGAGTAAGCAGTGGGTGATGCTCCCTGCCCCCTTCCTTGTCCGGGTGCTCCATCTGTCCTGACTCGTGACTGCTTTTCCCACCAGGTTTTCACACTCTGGGATGCAAATGAGCCCTTCCTTGGCACAAGGAATCCGAGGGAACTGGTTCTCCAGTCCATGACTGCCGAGGGGACATCCCGCAGCCCCCAGGCCCAGCAGGGTGGTTACCATGGAACGATGATGGCTGGAAGTCACCCGCATGGAACCGGGACCCTCTCCCTGCCCTGGGGCAGCGCCTGCGTGCAGGGGTGGCTGCCTGCACCTCCCTGCCTGCACGCAGCCCAGGCTGCCAGCGCCTCTGGGAACCAGAGCACAGAACAGGGATGGTGACCCAGAGCACGGGTGGCTGTGGGACAGTTTATTCTGTCTCAGTGCTGTGGAGCAGCTGAGGCCATTGTGGATGCGAGGTTTTGCCTCATGCAGGGTTGCCAGAAATCTTGGCCGCGGGGCAGTGCAGGCAGTATGCAGCCCTTAGTGGCATGGCCGAGGGTGCCAGGGACCCTGACCAGAAGCAGAGGAGTCAATGCTGGTGCCATCCTGCCAGTGCAGAGGGTCCAGCACAGGGATAGGTGTGGGGGGCAGCAGCACCTCTGCTCAGCCCGCGGGTGCAATGGCAGTGGGGTGTGGGATGACCCCGAAAGGGCAGCTCCTGGTGCAGCCCTTCCTGGCCATGGCTACACTGCACCTGGAAGAGGCAAGTGAGGTGGTCAGTGAGGATGGGTGCTCTCTCTCTGAGGGGTGGGGGGCCCTGTGGTGCTCACACCCTGGGCCCCGCTCTGTCCCCTCCAGGCTGGGCCCAGGAGGCAGCAGGCTGTGTGGGGGCTCTAGCCCTCAGTGGGCAGACCGGGCTGCAGCCCTGCAGGCAGCACTTCTGGCCAAGGGGACAATCCTTGTCCTGCAGGCACAGGAGGAGGCATTTGGCTGCCTGATCACCCTCTGCTGCAGGAGGACAGAGACCTGGCCACGCTGGCACATGTGGAGAGAGGAAAGGGTGAGTGGCTCAGGGCACCCCTCCAGCGTGAGGGAGCTGCCTTGCCTGCAGGGGTGAGCTCCTCACCCAACTCCTGCCCCATCGGACAGCAGCGCGGTCCCGCTTCCTATTGCCCCCAGGAGGGTCACGGTGAGAGGGTAGGGAGGGGGCACAGGGGTCTTGGCCCCACAGGGTGCTGATAGTTTACCCTTGGTGGGTGGTTTGCAGATGTGGCCACAGCCGGTGGTGCAGCACTTGTCGTCCCCAGTGCAGTCACTGTCGGTGTCACACAGCTCCAGGCAGGGCCCCAAAGAGCCCCGCAGCACCACGGGGCACACACCGGGCTTCACTGCAGCACGGTGGCTCCCTGGTGACAGTGAGGAGTGCGGCTGTGGGGGGGTTCTGTCCCCAGCCCCGCTCCTGGCACAGCCTCTGTCTTCATCCTGTTCCTGTCCTGTGCCTCCCTCTTCCTTCCCAGAGCACCATGATGGCCTCAGCCACCACCCGCACACCCACACCAGTCTCACCCAGTGAGACCAGTCACAGCTCAATATGGGATGCCAGCTGGTAGCTGGAGTGGTGAAGGACAACCCTTGCTCTGGTTGCAGCAGCACACAGTCTGAGGGGGGCACGGGGGGGGCGGATCAAGAGGGGGTTCAGCCTTTCACCCACTCGGGGCCATCTCCCACCCATCACAGAAGAGCTGGGCATGGGGATCCCTTCCCACAGCACCCTGAGGGCCAGCTCTTGGCAAGGGGCTCATGAGGGCTGGGGCTGTGCCCAGGGCAGGCGTGTGGCCCCGGGAGCCGCAGCCAGCGGCACACACTCCCCGGGGCCTGGATGGATGCCACCAGCTGCACACTCGGCCGGGCACAGCTGCTGTGGCTTGTCCAGCGGTACGGCTAGGCACACGCTGGGCTCTGCCAGGGGGGAGCTGGGCTAGCACCAGTGCAGTAGTGGGCTGGACATGGGGATCGGAGAGGGCTGGCAGGGCCATACCTGTGTCTGGAGGGGCGCAGGCCAGCCCGCAGCCGGAGAAGCAGCACTTGTGTTCCCCAAGGCAGTCCCGGTCATCGGTGCAGCGGTTGGGGCAGGCAGCAGCTCTCCACTGGGCACGCTTCCGTGGGCAGAAGCCTGGTTTGGCTGCAGGGCAGGTGCAGGGTTTGGTATGCAGCCAGCCTGGCCCCACTGCCCATGGCTCCCCTACAGTGCGATGGGGGCTGCAGACCCCTGGGGCCATCCCAGGGCATCCTCAGCCTGGCGTGGGGATCTCCAGGACACCTCACCTGGCTCAGCAGGCACGCAGCGGGTGCAGCAGCCACGGGTGCAGCATTTCTCCCCCGAGTGGCATGTGGTGTCGTTGTGACATCTTGTCCCACAGCTCGGCCCGATGGCACTGCCAGCACGGGGACAGTAGCCCGGGCTCTCTGCAGAGGGAGATGCTCCATGCAGCCGTGTCCCAGGGAGCAGGGCTCACTCTGGGGCACCAACACAGGCAGCAGCCCACATCCCACCCGTTGCCCGATCCTCGCGCTGGCATCGCTTGGAGTGAGCAGCGGTACCTGTGGTGGGCAGGAGGCAGGTCCAGACCTTCCCGATCTGGCAGCACTTCTCAGCACCAGGGCAGCCATGGTCGGAGAGGCAGTACAGTCTGGGGGGCCAAGGGGCTCCGCTTGTCCCCGCCGGGCACTCGCCTGCTTTGGGAGGGGCAGCGAGGGTCCAGCGTCCCTGCAGAGCCCGCTGTGGAGATGCAGGGAAGGTGAGGGCAGTGCCCTGGTCCCCGGGGCTGTGCTGCTGGGCCAGGGCAAGCAGTGCCAGGAGCACCAGAAGAAGGGTGCAGTGGCCCAGCATCGTGCCGCGATTGATGTGCTTCTTGGGTGATGGGCTGGGATTTAAACCCTGCTGGAATGGGGGCTGGCCAAGCCAAGCTGCTCTGTCTCATGGCAGCACAGTTTCGGGACTGTGGGAGTGCTGGGTGTGAACAATTCAGCTCGGGGGAGACTCCTGAGGGCAGCACTGGGCTCGTGGCTCATGGCTGACACATCCCCCACAGTTCCTTTTCCAGATCACTGGTGACTTGTGAGCTGCTGGGCCAAGGGCTGAGCAGCTCTCCCAGAGCCGCACCATTGCGAGCATGGATGGGACACAGGAGCAGTGTTCTGTCCCAGTCTTCAGTGTCCACTGGATCTCTCCTGGCACATGTGGAGCAGGGAGAGCTGCTGTGGAGCTGTGGTGCTGGCACAGCCTGCACCTGCACCACAGAGAGAGGGGGAACCAGCACCAGACACAGGGCAGTTCTGGGCAGGGTATGGGGCTCAGTCAGTCCCGGCAGATGGCTCTGGTCTGTCCCCTGCCAAGGGCGAGGGTTCTGGGGGTGCCAGCCCCTCTCAGGGGGAGGGACATGCTCCAATCCCAGGGGCTGGAAGCAGGAGCAGGCAGGTACAGAAGGAACAGGGCCCCATGAGACCTGTGGAGAGCAGAAAGTGCCAGGGGAAAGCAGGACAGGAGCAGGAGCCCAGCTTTGAGCAGGCGGGGAGGGATGTGGCAGGAGCGGGCATGGGACCAGGGCATGTGGGCTGCACTGCCCAAAGCTCCTTCAGGCTTCTGCTGTGGGCAGGGTGCCACGGCCGGGCTGGGAGGGCGGAGGTAAGGAGGAGTTTGGGTGATGCTCGTGTACGGGCACACACTGCAGCCTGTTTGTCCCCCGGCCATCGCAGAGCAGGGAGCAGAGAGCACCTCTGCTCTGACGGGACACGGACACAGCTGCACTTCGACAGCCATGCTCCCAGCATGGTGGAGGAGCCAAGGTGGAGGAGCCAGTGTGCAGGGACAGCGTGGGCTGTGGACCCATGGGACTGCCCCAGGCAGGGCACAGGCTGGGGACCCTTGGAGGCATGACAGTCAGTCAATACTGCTGCTGGTGTGGAGCCCTTCCAGGCATCCCCGGCATGGGATGGAGAGGCAGCCACGGCTCATGATGGAGAGGTGGCCGCAGCATGGAAGAGAGGCAGCCATGGTGCAGGATGGAGAGGCAGCCACAGCGCGACAGGGAGAAGCTGCTTTATTGGTGAGAGTGCAGGGGGCTAGCCCCGAGCAGGGAACCCCAGGGAGGAAACTGAGGCTGAAGGCTCCAAGCCGGGGGACGATTCAGGGCCAGGGCCAGGGCATGTGGGATGGGCATCGGGCAGCAGCTTCCCTGTGGCTGGGCTGGCAGGAGGCAGCTGCACCTGCAAAGGAGCAGAGGCTGTGAGCGCGATGGGTCCACGGGTGCCATGCTGTGGTATCCCTGGGGCTGGAATGCACCCAGCTGACCTCAGTGGATGGGTGTCACACAGGAGACCTTGCCACAGCCGTTCCTGCAACACTTCTGGATCCCGGAGCAGTTGGTATCAGTCTTGCACTGGTTGGTACAGACGCCCAGCATGGGGATGCCTGGGTTGACGAGTGGGCAGGTGCCAGGCTTCTCTGAAAGGCAAAGGGACATGGCTGAGACCTGCTGGCCCTGGCATGGGGTACAGGGCCCATCCTGCAGCTCCCAAAGCTGCAGGCATGGCCCTGGCTCCTATCTGCCATGAAGGAGGGACCACCACGGTACCCGGCATTTCCCCCATCCCATAGCTCGGCTTGTAAGTTCTCCTTGCCAGCTGGACCTGATGGGGACACATCAGGGAGGCCACATGGCATGGTGGTCCCCAACAGTCCCTATGCCCAATGTTCCTGCTCAGGGACACATGGCTGGCACAGGATGTGCAGCTGCCACACACAGACGTGATGGAGGCCTCGGGCCTGCTGTCCTTTACAACTGCCATGGATGGCCCTGGCTGTTTGTTCACGGCATGGCGGCTCAGCCTAGGCCTCAGTCAGGATCGCGTGCCCCCCCAAACAGCCTTTGCCTGGCAGTGTGGGGTCCCTGCCCCACTGTCCCACTGCCTGCCACGGGCACTGAGCTCTGGCTCTGCAGCATGCTGCCCTCCACTGTGGTGCAGCCAAGCCAGCGCTGTCCCACAGGCAGCCATGGAGGCATTGGAGCCTCTAGGTCACATCCATGTGTCTGCAGCTGTGGATTCCAACTCCCGCACCCATCTCCTTGGCTCACTCTCCAGAAGGACTGTTGTGGTGAGCGTGCTCAGCACAGAACAGTGCCCACATCCTGGGCTGGCAGCTGCCCACAAGGTTGAGAAGGCAACAAGGGCTGCAATGGGGAGTGGTGCAGACCCCCACCATGTAGCCAAGCCCCAGCATCATTTGGGGGTGTCCACTCAGCCCCCGCATCGCTGAGAGGTGGAAGGAGTGAGCGCAGCGCAGCAGGAGCACAGCCCGAGCCTGCTGGACTCCCGTGCAGCCTCCGATCCCCGCGCTGCAGCAGGACACACACTGAGCACCCAGGCCTGTGGCCACCACTGTGCCCTGGAGCACCAGTACCGCCGGCTGGGATGCTCTGTTGGCTCGCGGCAGCGACACCGGCTCCGCGCAGCACGGCCAGGAGCAGGAGGGAGTGTTACCGTCAGGGTTCTGGCAGGCCTTGCCGCAGGCTGCCGGGCAGCACTTGAGGGTGCTCTCGCAGTCGCCATCGGACTGGCACCCCACCGTGCAGTTCACCGCATCCGTCGCCGGGCTCGGGCACACGCCGGCTTTCGCTNCCCACGCCGGCCGCCCTGGGGCTGGGAGGGAGGGATGCTGGCCGCTCGCCGGGCGTGCCGTGACGAGCCGTGCTGGGCCATGCGCTCATACTCACTGGTGTCATTCTGGGCGGATGCTGCCGGCAGCTCTGCCCAGAGAGCCAGGAGCCCTGCCAGGATGAGGACGCTGCGGGCCGTGGGCATGGTGCAGGAACCGGCTGCGCTGTGGCCGCCCGGCCGGCCTTTAAGCTCCTCTCCAGGTGGGGCCGGCGGGCTCGGCCCTTCCGGGTGGCTCCCAAGGGCCGGGCAGGGCCAGGCTCCCCCTTCGCGCTTGCACAACCCGAGTATCAGGTATCTACCGCTGCTGGCTGCCGACCAGGGAGGGGGAGCCTCGAGGAGACTGGGCGGCCATGCTGAGAACTCGCCCGGCAGGAACAGCAGCCAAACACCCCTGGCCCCGCACGCCGGACCCCAGACAGCCCCTCTCGGAGCCCGCCGGGGCGCTGGGTCGCCATGGCCCTGCGTGGGGATCGGCCGTGGGGATGAAGTGGTACCGCTCGCACGGGGCGAGGCAGCCGCGAGTGCGCCAGGGACAGGGCATGACCCGGCTCAGACTCACCCTGCACTGCCCCGGCCACAGTCATGAGCTTGAATGGAGCCCCTGGCCTGGGTCGCTGGTGCCCCGAGGCTGGGAGGAACCAGCAATGCAGACAGGGCTGTGGCTCAGCTCTACAGCTGCTCACCCAGCTCCTGCTCCTGTTCCAGATAATGTTCTCCTCCAGCTCTTGCTCCTCAACTGAAGGGTCCTCCAGGCTGCCTGTGTCTTGGGCAGGCGCCTGCCCCAGGGCTGCCCTGCACCTCCCCGCAGCCACGGGAGCTCCTGCCTGGCCACAGCCCTGTCCCACGGACCCTGCCATCCTCACAGCCTCCCACAGCACTGGGGATGTGGATGGATCATCTGACAGCACCATTTGTGCAAGTGGCTGTCAGGGAGTGAGCCACTGACATGCACTCCCAGTGCTCTGGGGCACGATGGTATACGGAAGGGGATACCCTTCCCATGGCATGTCTGGTGAGTCAGGACACTTCACTGCCCCTGGCAGTGTCAAGCAGGGGATGGTTTGAAGGGGCCCAGCTCGCCCACCTGGCATGGCTGCCCTGCTTACATCAGCATTTGCCACTCTGCCAGCGCCCATCTCCTCTACAGCCTCCTGCAGGAGGATGAAACCTGCCCTGTTCCTGGTAATGTGCCCTTGCCGCTGGCAGAGGCAGCCCCAGCTCCGGGCTGGAGCATCCTGCAAATTTGCATGGGCCAAGGGTGCATGGGGCCGGGACATGATCCCTGCCTGAGTCACGAGCTGGCGTAGGCTTTGCCGGGGTCCGTCTCCAGGTAATTTAACCCCACAGTCAACAATGTGGCACGGTGGCGTGGCAGTAAATCAGTAACTGTTTGCCTTTGCCTGTGGTCCCCTCCCTGCCTGGGTGTTTATGCAGGAACAGGAGCCGGCGCGGACGGCTCAGCCGCCTGCCCCACTGCCGCACCTCGTGTCACCACTGTGGGCAGTGGCAGTGACACATGGGGATTGGGCAGAGGCCTGGGGATCATCAAGGCAGCCCTTGTCCCTGCGCCCTCCGGGATGGGGACCTGCTGGGGAGCTGCTGGGATCTGGCCACGTGCAGGCTGGCTGGGATGCTCCCATAGTGGGCCCCACTGGGCTGGACTGGGATTTAACCCAGGGCCAGCATCCCTGCCGCCCAGGGATGCTAGGAATGGAAATAACCATGTTGCAGCCCCATGGCCCCCGCACCAGGGCTGGAGCACAGTGCTGTGTCAGCCAGGGTGGGATGGGGGTGGTAACAGCTGGGAGGTGAGCACACTGCCCACCATGATGGAGGGGAGGGACCTGCACCATACCTGCCTGTGCTGCACAGGGACAGAGCCCACCTGGACCCAGCAGCAGCTTCTCTAGAGCAGCAGCACTGCTGCCAGTCCCATACTGGCCAATTAGGGTTACTGGTGTCCCACGGTGGCTGGGCTATGACCTGGTGCTGGTGCTGTCTTTGAGGGTCATCGCTCTGGTCTGACCCTGTGACAGCTCTGCCCCAGCATGGGGTGGCCCCAGCATGGGGTGACCTCAGTGCTGGCAGTGAGCAGCCAGCACTGGGCAGCTGTGAGGGTGGATGCCAGCAGCCAGGATGCACGAGAGCAGCTGCATGGGAGTAGAAGGGAGCCCAGAAATGGAAGGCTTGTGAAAGCAGATGAGGGGGAAACCACAGGGGAAGCTGAGAGCTGGGGGGAGCAGTGTGGGTGCCAGTGGGTTTGCCCACGGTTGTGCCCCAGCTCCAAGGTGCCCAGCTGGCTGCTGAGGGGACAATCCAGTTGAAGCTGCTCCCAGCCAGCCAGAGCACCTGGAGAGGGACTGAGCAAGCTGGCAGCTGGGCCAGCAGCTCCAGCCCACGCAGTTGGCATCGTCTTCTGGGAGACAGGAATGCTTTGGCTCCTGTCCCCAGTGTATGGCATTCGGGATATTGGTGTCCCCACCCTGGCTCTGCCAGATGCTTCCTCAGCAGAGGCTGAGGATGGCTGTGGGGAGTGCAGGGGTCTGCCAGCTGTCCCTGTGGCCAGGGAGGATCCTCGCTGAGCACATGGGATCAGCAGCCCCAAGCCTGATCCCAAAGGCTCTTCTCTGCTGCATCCCTTGGGAGCTGTGCCCACCACCACGGAGCCTGGTCACGGTGGCTGCGCCCAAGCCTCGCAGGTGACCGTGGCTCCTCCATGGCAGCAGGGAAGGTGCTGGAGTCACGTCTCCTGACTGCTGAGGGAACGTGGTCAATGATTAAAAGGGGCACATTGAGGTGCCCGCGAGCAGTGAGCCAGCCTCCCGCTGCTGGCACAGAGCAGGGACAGCAAGTACAGGGATAGAGAGGGACACCCCATCCTCTGGAGACACTGGGCCCTTCAGTTGGCAGCACAGGGTCACCACACCATGGGCATGGACTGGTGCATGGCCCCTCAGGTCCAGCTGTGCACCTGCCGAGGGCTCCTGCCACCTCCTGCCCCCGCCTGCCCACACTGCCCCTGCGGCACACACCTCGGTGGCCCTGCTCTGTGGGACGGCCACAGCTTCAGTGGTGCACGCATGCTCCAGCTCTTGGGATGTGCCTGGCTCTGTGCTGTGGGATTGCTCCTACCTGCGCATTCCATGTGGGACCCGAGCCCCAAACAGCCCCACAGTGCTCCAAGAGCTAGCAGAAGGCATCCACCCCAAGCCCCCCAGCACTCACCTTTGCTCCTGGCAGCCACAGGGGCTGCCTGCAGCTGGGCACGCAGGGCCAGGATGCACAAGAGCAAAATGATGGTGGTCTTCATGTTGGTGAATGCCACAGGTGTTGATGGGCAGCATGGGTTGGCGGGGTTTATATCTGTATGGGGCCGGGGAGGGGCCATGCATACAACCTTCGTGTGCCAAAACACTCACTGCTGCTGCGTGTCACAGTTGTGCCTGAGGCAGTGACGGCCTGAGAAATGATTTACCTGGCCTTGGCAACCAGGCTGCAGCAGGGGGAACGACCCTCAGCACCCTCATGGGGAAAGAGAAATGAGGCCATGGGCTAGGGTCACCCCACAGCCATGGGGAGCCCAGAACTGCCCAGCCGTGACAATTAGATGAATTTGTGGGATAGGAACCCAGAGGGGACTGCTCAGCAGGATGTTCCCCTGGGAGCTGCTGTCCTGGCAGTGTGTCACGGGGGTGTTTTGGGACAGAGCAGCTGTGGGTCTGTGCCCATCCCAGACACCCAGCGCCTGCCTGCCCCGGTCCTGGCCTGGTGCCTGCATCATGCCACGTCTGCCCGTGGAGCCTCAGGGGACAGCTGGCTGGGTCCCCGCGGGCAAGCATGGCCTCAGGGGGAGCAGAGCGTGGGAAGCCTCCGTGAGACACAAGGCTGGGTGCACCCGTCGCTGAGCACCATTCCTCCGTGGGGACAGGCTGGTGGCTCAGTGCCGACACATCGCTGGCTGCAGACGTGTCCCAGCCGATGGGTGCTCTGGCGGGGTCAGCACTGGGGCTGCCTCTCACCTCCCCATGCTCCCAGACTGGTGAGAGGTGACCCTGGGATGCCCAAGGGCAAAGGTGTGGGGAGGTCCCAGGGAGCCCAGCTGAGTGTGTGAAGAGTGACCATGCCAAGGGTGAGGTGGGCTCCCTGCTCTTGGGGAACCCACGGTGCTGCCACTGCTGTGTCTGAGACCCTGCCAAGCAGGACCTCTGCTTCCTGCATCCCATCCCATGCAGACAGGGGCATGGTCAGGGCACTGCAGCCCTGCCAGGGGGCTGTTCTGTGGCTGTGGCCATGCAGGCACAGCTCTCTGTGCCTCTCTGAATGGCAAAGGCCACTTGCAGGTGCTGCCGGCAAGTTGGGCAGAGGCAGCCTGGCTTGGGGGGCAGAGCAGGGGGACTGGCAGGGCTGCAGCAAGGCACAGGGGACAGCCGGGGCTGCAGTGGGTGGAGAGGGATGGGACCAGGATTTTTAAGGGGTTGGTGGAAGAGACTTGTCCTGTGCTGGAGCTGGAGAACGGCCTCAGCTGGGGTCCCAGTGTGTGAAGGGACACCAGGGACACTCCCTGCCCGGGAAGTTGTGACAAGGCCAGCCTGCCAGGATGCAGGCATCTGTGCTGAGGCCAGTGTGACCTCTGTGGCCTCATCCAGGGTTTTACAGCTCAACGATCGTACTTTCCCCACTTGGAAATTCCTGCGTGCGTCATCCCTGTTCCGAGCAGCCGAATGCATTTGTTGCTGCCAGAACTCTGGGTCTGAAGCAAAAGGAAACACGAGCAGGAACCGGGGGCTTTGAGAGCAGCCTGGTCACATGCTTGGCGTCCCTTTGGGTGACACCTTTGGCCCGATGTGGCGTGTGCCGCAGTGCCGTGGTGGCGATGTGGGGGTCACCTTCCTCTCCCGAGCAGCCGGTCCTGGTCCTGGCCCTTTGGCTGGTGCTGGTGGCCCCGGGCTCCGCGGGGGGACCTTGCACTCTTCCTGCCCCGGCTGCCGTGTGCCCGATGTGTCGCGGCGTGGAGCGGCATCAGCGATGGCCCGTGCCAGGCGTGCGGCACACGGCAGCGTGAGCCTGGCGTGCCCTCCGCCCCTGGGCCGTGGGGAACGGACCCCTGGTGTGGGCAGCCCCCTCCCCACCTGCACCCACCTCCCTCCCGCAGCTNGATCCCGCGCGGCGGCCGGCAGAGGAGGCTGTTGCTCCGCCGGAGCGCACCGGGAGCGGGGCCGGGCTCTGCCGGGCTCTGCCGGGCTCCAGCAGCACCGCCCCGTCCCTGTCCTCGGGGGCGACCCAGCATAAGAATGTGGAGCTGCTGGAGCGGGTCCAGGGGAGGTCCGAGGGCTGGAGTACCTCTGCGCTGGAGCCGGGCTGGGAGAGCTGGGAGTGTTCAGCCTGGGGAAGAGAAGGCTCCGTGGAGACCTTATGGCACCTTCCAGTGCCTAAAAAGGCTCCAAGAGAGCTGGAGAGGGACTTCGGACAAGGGCGTGGAGTGACAGAACAAGGGGAAATGGCTTCCCACTGACAGAGGACAGGGTTAGATTAGAGATTAGGGAGGAATTTTTCCCTATGAGGACAGTGATGAACTGGAACAGGCTGTCCAGAGAAGCTGTGGCTGCCTCATCCCTGGAAGTGTTCAAGGCCAAGCTGGATGGGGCTTGCAGCAACCTGGTCCAGTGGAAGGGGTCCCTGCCCGTGTGCTCCAGGACCGCTTGCCCCCTAGCTGGCACCGTGGCTGCTGCTGGGTGCTGACATGAAAGTTCCTGTGTGGGGGTGGCACCCCATCCTCTGCTCCCTGTTCCTGGAGCTGGGGGAACTGAGGGAGCTCAGGCAGGACCACAGCTGTCCCCCAGCTCAGGGTGAGGAGGGTACCCCACACAGGCAGGGTCCTGCCCGCTCCAGCCCCACTCAGCCCCGCCTTGAGCTGTCCCTCACAGTCTGGCTCCTGGGGTTAACAGCACTGGCTGCCTGAACACCCGCAGGGACTGCTGCTCCACAGCAGCTCTAATAGCTCCTATCCATAATGCAGTGAAGCCAAGACAAGATGCAAGAGGCTGGGCTGGTGCTGGCTGCTCACGGCTCTGTGCCACGCATGGCGCCCGGCTGGTGGCACGGCCACGCGTGGCGCCTGGCTGGCGGCGCGGGAAGGCGGCCTCCCAAAATGGGGATTTTATTACAGCCATACATCACGGCGGCGGCCTGATGCGGGCAGACGGCGGTGATTTTTCTTCATGGTTTACAGACAAATGAGGGGAAGGAAAATTGATGTGAACTTTGCTATAGTGAGAGGTTGGGCACGGGCAGGGAGCTGGTTATGGATGAGCCAGGGACTGCTGGGGATGCCTGTCCCTGGGGCCCCTCCCGGCCCCTTCTCCAGGCTGGATGGATGGGAGCACTGGCACCTGGCAGCAACAGGACTGGGAACATCGTGTCCAGCATGGAGACCATGGTGCTGCTCCAGGGGGTTGGAAGAGCAGGGGCTCCCATTCCTGTGGAGGGATGCCTGGAGGGATGCTCTGCTGCTCAGGGGGACCATGTGAGCAGAGTTTTTAATTCCAGCATGGTTTGGCTGTGCAGTGACAGGTGGGCTGCTGTCACCGTCTGCTGGCCAAGACCTCGGCTGCTCTCACCACAATTAAAGTTGCCTCCAAACATCACAGTCCTGCCCAGTGTAAGATAACAGCTAATACCCTCCAATAGCAGCTATCAGCTTCTCCATACAGCCCATAAATATTAATACAATTCTAATTAGTTCCTTTAAGTACATTGCCTAAATTCAGCATTTCCAGGCCAATAAATCAGCAGCAGATTGTCCACTCACCCTGCTCACGCCCATCGCAGAGGGACTGATAAACCTCATAGCACAAAATTAACCCATCCCCTTAGATTCAAGGAGAAGAGGGGCCCAGATGCAGTGTGTGAGCTGGGAATGCCCTGTGACCCTCACCAGCAGTAATTCGTTGATGAATATTTCTCCAGGTGTGCCTGGTTTGCATTCCCGGTGATTTGCTCAATACCAGGACTGCCCGTGCCTCACCTGGGCAGACAGTGCCTCTGGATTGATGGCTCCGTGCTGGCGTTCTCCTCTGGAAGCTCTGTTCCAGCTGCAGCAATGCCACGTGTCCCCCTGGCACACGGCAGTCCCTGACCTGCATGGCAGGAACGGAACCTGGGGGGCTGCTGCTCTGTGCAGACCCCGGCCTTCACCCCCACCTCTGACTCCTCCTTCTCCTGGGAGGTGGCAGCAGTGACCATCCTGCTCAGAGCTCTCCTGTGAGCTGGAGGAGATGGGATCCCTTCAGAGGTGCTGCGTGTGGGGGTGAGGGTGTGCACAGGGTGGTGTTGCTCACAGAGGTGCAGGGGGGGACAGAGCACAGGCTGGGGCACAGGCAGCAGGTCTGAGGGGGGCATGGCACCCATCCTTCCGGCGCTCTGGCTTTGGCAGTACCGGAAAAGAACAAATACCAAACTCATTTGCTTGAGGAGGAATTAATACAGTGTGAAGCCTGTAGTGGATGATTTAGGAAGTGAATTTAAAATCTCAACACAAATAGATTTTTTTATAAGGTCAGAGGAAAGATTAAATGCTACAGACAAGCACAGCACTTGCCATTTCCAGCATCACTTTCACCATAAATATTTTGGGCTGGTGCTGTCCCTGCGCTGTCCACGTGGGTCTGAGGCTGCTCACCATGGCAGTGGCTGGGTGAGCAGGGACGTCCCCATGGAGGGCAGGATGCCTCACCATCCCCTTCCTTACAGATTGCTGCTGGCACATGGAAGCACCCGGTGATGCTCCATGGTGTGAGGGAGGAGAGGTGGTGTGTGTGGCCATGCTGCTGGTGGTACTGGAGAAACCAGCTGTAACTGCTCCAGCTTGGGCAGGATCTGTTCCCAGACCCCTCCAGTATTCCTGCCAGTGGTGCAGGGGGAATCCAAGCTGTGGTGCCCACCCGGCATGGTGTGTGCCCATTGCCAGTTTCTGGCTCCTCCTCCCGGTGCCTGGCAGTGACCAGGATTGATGGCAAGACATTTGAAAGGCTCCAAATGCGGAGGTTATAGCACTGAGCCACCCCCATCCATCACCGGCCATTCATTACCAAGTAACACCCTACACGCTGGGCTGATTTCACACCTTATCTGAACCCAGCAGCTGTGCCCTAAATCCTGAGTGCCGAGACTGTCTGGAGCAATTCGGCTGCCTGTGCTTAAAATTAGTGTTAGCATCTATCATTTCCCTACACCAAATGGCTTTTGTGTCGGCACTTGGCAGCGCTCATCCGTCACCGGGGCTCCGGGCTGCCCAGCACCGTGCCCTCTCTGTCACTGTCACAGGACCCCTTGTTGGCAAAATGTCACCCACAGGACAAGTGCAGCAGCAGTTTGGCCTCTCCTTTCAGCTGGCCTGGTGGCACTGCCAGCAGTGAGCGTGTCCTCTGTCCCCTCAGCGTGGCAGGCACCAGCTCTGCTCTCCCCGTCCCCACCACAGCCAGGCATCTGGCGTGGGCACAGCCTGACACGCGTCCTCTGGCACGGTGGCTCGCTGCCTCAGGTGCCACGATGCCAGTACAGCCATGGGGCCGGGCCCCTCCGGCCGCAGTGCCCACAGCCATTCCTGGTGAGTCGCTCCTGCCAGGCTGGTGCTGCCGGGGCTGTCGGCGTGATGAAAAGCCTCCCGCAGCAATGCAGATAACATACAAGCACAGGTCAGGCGAGGCCCCTGTAGCCCATCCATCAGGCGCGGCAGCTACAGGCGCTCCTGGTGCCACCATCTGATGCACGTTATCCGGCACAAATGTGTTTCTTCCCCCAAGGTTAAACGGATGAGTGAGGTTCAGGCACTGACAGCTCCGCCTGCCCCGCGCCGGCGATAAACGAGTTGCAAGAACCAGAGGGGAAAAAAAAAGGTTTGTTTTCTGTCAAATGCTTCTTTTGATGGTGCTGGCACAAGGACAGCGGCAGTGCTGAGATGAGCATGAGGATGGGACCTGCTCCTGGCGTGGCCGCCGGGCAGCCAGCGATGGCACCGTCCCAGCGGTGTTGGGTGACGGGCAAGAGCAAGGGCTTGGTGAGCTGCTGGAGTACTGAGTGGCGCTGGCAGCAGGCGCTTGGTGTGGCCCCAGCGTGCCGTCAAGCCATGCTGGGACTGGCAGGGATTGGATGGGATGGCGGCGAGCCTGATCCTTCCCAGGGTGCCTGCCTGCCCTGGGCACTGCCCGAGATAGAGTGCCAGGTGGGGGTCCCCCACGCCGTGCAGTGTCCCTGCCAGGCTGCTGCTGCCCTGCTCAATGTCGCGCTCAGAGCCTGTCAACGTGAAAAAAGGTTTGCAGGCGATAAGCGATGGGGCTGCGGCTGCGCCGTGCCGCCCGCGCGTGATTTACTGCGGCGTCGCTAACGGAGCGCAGATTTCTCTTAATCTAAATTGAAAACTACTCAAGTAGAAAAATAATTTCATTGCTTCATCCTGAAGGGGCGGGGGGAGAGGGAGGGGAAGAGCTGTGCCAGGGCAGGCAGGGCCACATCTGCCTGCACCCCCTGTGCTACAATTCCCCATGGCCTTGGGCAGCTCCTGTGCTGGGGACATGTGGCAGCTGCTCCAGCCTGGGCAGAAAAACCAGGTTGTGTGGGGAGGGGGCAGCTGCCAGGACTTAGCTCTGGAGTGACAGGGCACTCCCAGTCCTGGCTGGGACACAGACCCCCAGTGCAGCCTGGTGCTGGCACAGGTGGGGATGTGCAGCCTCAGAGATAGATTGGTAATTTGGAGCACGAGTGAATTCTGGGAGCATTTGCTGAGCTGGATAATAACGTGCCCAGTGAGCTGCATCTCATGCATGCTGCCAAATTAAAGAAATTTTTTTTCTCCTTTAATTTAAAAGTCACCGTTGGGAAATCTCCACTGGCCGCAGCAGTGATTTCCCCTAGGTTGCCTTTCTGGAGAAATCTTTAATTTTGATTGTCACACTTCGTGGAGTTTAACTCAGGGAAGTAGAGCCATAAATAAGGTGCTGCTTCAGCACCCAGGCTCCAGCTGTACCAGGACAGTGAGTGGCACCAGCATGGGTGGGGAGCAGGGAGAGCCTGACCACAGCCACCCTCTCCCGTTGCACCTTCCTCTTCCCTCCCTCCTCCAGCCCCATCTACCCTCGGCTCCGTGCCTGACTTCTCACAGTCTGATTTCACAGGTCAGCAACCTTTAATTACCCGGGCCTGTCCCCACCCCTCCCACCAAATGATTCGCGGGTTCATGAAAATCTCATTAACCATCATACCATAGCTGGGTTTCCCTGCTGGCACTGCACCCCTCCAGCTCCTGCCGTGCTGCAGGCTCAGCCAGCGCTCTGCCCTGGCATCCAGCACCATGGGACCCCGGGACCAAGCATGCAGGTACCGTGGCCAGGAGCTGTAGCAGGCTTTCAGAGTGGGAAGGTGGCACTGGAGATGGAGAGCACAGGCTGTGTTTTGGTCCACGCTCAACCTTCACAGCCCCAGCTCAGCTGGCCACGGTGCTGTGGGGCTGGAGTGGGTGTCATGGTCAGCCTAGGGTGGGGGCAGCTCCCAGGGCTTCCCCAGCACCTCCACTGCCTCCAGCTCTGGGAAACCAGCATACAACCCTGACAAGGGGCCTGGGGAGGGCATCTCCCTGCAGCTTTTGAGCAATTAAGAAGCGGGAAGGGATGCAGGCGGCTCCCTTCGGCGCAGAGCCGGCACAGCAGTGCCAGGTGAGCTCAGGAAAGGTTACACCATTTGCATTTTACCCTTCAGTAATTCCAACGCTTACAGGTGCAATTAAGTGGCAGCCTGGTGTTATGAAGCTATCAGGGCGGAGAGACCTGAATCCCAACGAACTCCGTGTGCGTGCCTGTCCCAGCCTGTTCCATCTGTCTGTGGTGACACCGCGGCGATGCCGGCGGGCCGCAGGGATGGGCTTTGATTCCATCAGATGCCCATTGTTCCCTTGCCGGCGGCTCAGCCCTCTCCAGGCACCCGGTTTTGATACTCGCAGAGGGTGAGCACAGACACCAGGGAGGAGAGTGGGTGTTGGGATGGTGACCACAGCAGGACCAGGACCAGGTCCAGGCTTGTGCCATACTCATCACCACAACAAAGCATCTGATCTGATGTTGCCCTCCAAGGAACAGCCCCTGGGCCGCTTTGTTTTGGTGTGACCCACTGATGCTGCAGTGCTGGCTGGACCGAGATGCCTGTCCCAGTGCCAGTGGCATATCTCTCCTGTGGAACAGGGTCTCCTCAATGTCTGGCAGCCCCTGCCCTCTGTGGGAGGAGGGGGGCTCTGTAGCCATTCTCCTTTCCTGCTTCAGTGGGACACCAGGCTCAGAGAACTGCTGCCTTCCCCTCTAAGCATCATCCCAGCTTAATTCGATGGTTTTCAGTCCCGGCTCATGATTTCTGCAGCAATTTGGGCTGAGATTTCTCTCTCTCCCTCCATTATCCACTCTGATTAACTCAGCTGGCCCTGTCAGCTCCCATTCCGGCGCGGGGAGCCCTGTGAGAGCCTGTTGAAATGCACGAGCCTATGGCAGTCGCTCTGCTGCCCAGCGAGGCTGAACCGAGGGAAGGGGCTGCAGGCAGCAGGGCTGTGGTGGGGGAGCTGGGGGCTGTGGGGGTCCAGGGCCGGGGTGCAGGTGCTGTGGGGGTGCCAGTGTCCTCCTCTGACAGCATGGGGGTGTCCTGGCCGGAGCTGAGCCAGGTGGGGACCCCGTGGGGTGCAGGACCCAGTCACCCCCATGTGCCAGGCTGTTGGGCGGCTGAATCTTCCCCTATGCAAAAGGTCGTTTCCCATTCCAGCTCTGACTTGTTCCCTTTTTCTCATTTTAATAAAGACGAAAGCATCCGGAAACGCGGCTGCACCCGCCAAAGAGCGAGATCTGACATAATTAAAAAGTGGCTTCAATCAGGCTGTTTTCCTAATGGTTTGTCATATCAGCCCGCGCGGCCCTGCACCCCCTGTGCTCCCAACCCCCTGAGGCATCATTTACATTTCTTAATAACCCCTCATTAATATTCATGACGTGGGGAGGGTAATAACGGCTGAGTGCACACCACTAATTCAATTTCAGCGAGCCTCAGTGTGTTTAGTTAATCACCGGGGGACCTGGGTTACTCAGTACAATTATTTATTCGGAATTAGATCTTGAGGCATCTGGGTTGAAACCTGAACTCGGAATAAAATTAAACCAGGATTCTCCTCCTCTCCTCCTCCTTCCACCTCCGCTCCCAGCCGCGGTTCTGAGCATCCCCTGCAGCCCTGCTATGCTGGGATGAGGAACTGGTGTTTCCATGCTGGGACCGTTCCAGTGGCTGGGATTTCTTCTCCTCATCCGCGGCTGCTGCTGGGTCCCGGCTCCTCTGTGCCCATCCAGGGAAAAGGGTCAGGAAAGGCCTGGGGACATGGTCAGCCCCGAGGGTGGCACCCCATCCCCTGTGCAAGGTGGGTGCCTGGATTTCTGGAGTCCTTGCTCTCCCGACCAAGCCGAGTCCCAGGGTTTGCTCCAGCCTGTGCAGAGCCTTCAGCCCCTTACCCAGCTCTGTTGCCTGCTCCACCTGGGAGAGGCTGGTGCCAGCCCTGTGCAGCTGCTGTCTCCATCCGTCATTTATTTCCTTGAGAGCTTTTTTCATACTTTGGTTTTGCTCCTGGTTTTTCTTTTCAATCCAGTATTTTGTCCCTGTGCTCCAGCTCACCATATTGGACAAAAATTGTGTTATTGAATCCTGCCCTGTAGGACTGGACGAGAATTGGGTTTCCCAGGGAGCAGTGCGGTGCCTCAGTTCCTCCAATGCCTGCTTTTGTTTTTTTGAATGTTGCCCCCGGCCTTTGAGTCCTGTCAGGGAGGCGAGTTGAACATTTTCTATCCCTTTGTTTAACAAGAAGCTCGAGGCGAAGGCGCTGGCCTCACTCGCTGTGCTGAGGTTGGGGCTCCTCTCTCCACGGAAGATTTTTCCCTCTGCGTTTCCCCAGCTCCTCCCAGAGCCGTTCCACTCAGCGGGGATGCGGTGCAGGGGAAGCCTCGGGGCAGGAGCCGGGTGTCATGCTCGGTGTGAGTCTGTGGGTGCTCAGTTCTTGTTCCCACTGCTCTCCGTGTGTGCCACACCTGCTGGTTGTGGTCATCCCTGGACGGGGGTCAAGCTTCCCAATAGCTGAATCCTGTTCCCAGTACGTGCCAGTACCCCTCGAGGGTCTCCAAATGTGGGGGTTTCACAGCTGGGGAATTATCTGAACACTCAGTAGCCCAAAGCCAGGTGAGCTAATAATTATCTTCTACTTATCTCATCATTAACATGCAGATTTGTTGAGTTAATTTTGCCATGACCGATCTATATTTTCTTGAAACAACGGGGGATGCGAGGGACTCCTTCAAAAACATTATATATTTTTTTAATTTCCTGAGCCTTCTCAAACCAGACTCCTGCTGAGATAACTGCGTAATAGCTGCGATCATTATGAAAAATTCTTTTAGCTCAAAACTGGTTTTTTTAGAGCACAGCTGAAATAAATTCAGTAGGATTTTGGCCGAATTGACTCTCTCCTAATTATTCATATTTGTTAAATTGAGCAATGCCTCAGTCTGTGTGGGGTTCTGCATCCTGTGGAATTACAGAGCGACTTGTCACGACCTCAGCAAACAGAGGGGCAGCCACGTCGCTGCTGCCGCGCTCAGAGCCCCGTTATTGGCCTGTTTTCAAGGTGACAGCGGTTAACGACGCCGGGTATAAATAAAAGTGTGCTGTCAATAAACGCTGGCAACAGCCTCCTGCATTCCCGAGCGCGGCCCAGCCCGGGAAGCGTTTGTAGGTGGTTATGGAAAATGTGTCACGAGAAAACGCTGATCCTGCGTGTCCCCGGGGGGGCAGCGCTCAGGGGCGGCTGCGGGGGGCTCTGCTGGGTGCCGGTTCCCCCCCCGGTGACAGCAGGGCCAGCAGGGCCCGGCTCGCGGGGCACAGCGGGGACGGGACCCCCGGTCCCCACTCCGCCCGTGACTCCGGGCGCTTGCGGCTGGGAGACTCCCCCTGCCAGCGGGGGTGCGTCGGGG
>WEIT01009721.1:267593-323132 GCA_013389985.1 Dryoscopus gambensis | reverse complement strand
GGGCCCGGGGCGGCCGCGGTGCGGGGCCTGCTCGGCCGCCCTCGGTGCGCTCCTACGGGCTCTGGTTAAAGTGTCGCTAAGTTTTAAGGGTCTCTCCCCCTCTTCGGAACAGCGGTGCCCGGTGGGACCCGGTTACCGGGGCCTCCGCGGGACGGCGGCTTTGCCCGTGTCGTTTCGGCCGCAGATGGGCAGATTGGTGCCCGCCTGTGCCTGCAGCGAAGCCTGAGCTCGTTCCGCGGCTGTTCTACCGTGTCTTTTTCTCCCTGTTTTATGACACAACCCATTTAATTTTATTTTTATCAAAATATTTCTTTTAAAGTTTTCCTTATAAAAGTTTTCCTTCACTGGGAGCGTTTTCTTCCTCTTGCCCTGCGGTCACTGATTGCTCGTTGTGCACAGGTATCAGGTGCGTTGAGTTACTGTCCCAGGAGCAGAGTTAGGGTGTTCCGTGTGGATCAGGGAATGAGGGTAGGGATTGCAGTAACATTTTGATACCTTGGCTGGGATAGCGTCGGGCTGTGCTTCAGCACTCGGGTCCCCAGGTGCAGCCGTGGCGTTTCCCTGGGTGAGGAAAACATCCCGAGGCATTATCGGCCGTGTAAGTGTGGCCAGCTCTGCTCCTGAGCTGCGAGCACGGAATTCCGTACGGAGCTCGGTGCCGTCCTGGTGTCCCTCGTTCTGTGGGGCACGAAAGTGAAGGGAGCGTCTCGCTGTTCGCTCCGTGTTTTGCGTTGGGAAGGTGTTGTTTGGAGATGCTCGGGGAAAATGGGAAAGTTGCTGCTGGGTTTGAGAAGTTTCTCAGCAATTTTCCCAACGGTGTTGAAGTGTCTGGAGCTGTGAGAGGAGTCCGTCTGTGAGAGCTCCGCTGAATTCCTCCCTGGTAATCTCCAGGATGTTTCCGTCTGTGGGTTGCTCTGTCTCAAACATCCTTCCACATCCTGCTGCATCCGACAGCGCAGTCCTGCTGCTCTGAGATCTGTTCCACTTCTGTATTTCTCTACCTTTTAAAAATGCGATTTTTCAACATAATTTCTTACATTCCTTTGATTTCTTTGATTCTCCACCCCAGCTGGGGGTTAGCAGTGTCATCCCTTACATGTCTGGGATGCAGATTAAGGCACAGAGATGTAAACTTGAATGAACTTCGTCATTTTTTACCCAAGTTCCAGTTTGGGGTTTTGTTAGTTGGTTTTTCTCTTGCTCTGTGAACTCACAGGATTCCCTCCACTCTGGAGGGAAGTGTCCATCCACTTTGCTTTGCTCACTTGGATTTTGTGCAGCTTTCCCTTGGATGAGCTTTCAGCACGGCGAGGGGGTGATTGCTTGTGGCAGCGGGGGCTGTATTTTGTCGAGGTAAAGAAGTGCTGCTTAGCTGCAGGGTATCTAAATTTTAATTTCATGTCTTGCTGCTGAAATTGGTCTTCGCTGTGGGGAAAATTCTGCAGCTTTCAACAAACTGCTGAAATAGTTTCTGAAGGATTTCTCCTAGCTCTGTGCTCTCCTGGGCTTTCGCATGAATGCAGGTGGTTCTTGTGTCACTAGCTGAGGTGATGCTTGAGAGTGAGCACTGGAATTCAGTGGTGCTGAATTCAGACCTCCAGGATTGGGTGCAATGGTGAGTGCAGGCGAAAGAAGTGGAGGAGCGGAAGGCAGACAAATAGCTCTGATTCTGAGGAAATAAGATTCCCTTCTGTGAGGGCATTTCTGGCTGAGAGGTGGGGGGAAATAGTTGGAAACGGCAGATTTTGCTGCCTCCCATCCTTTGGCTCTGCCTTTGGGGAGGGCGGCTTGAAGAAGATGGCCAGGGGAGGGTGGCTTGGCAGCTCGCCCAGCAGCTCCTGGCCGACTCCAGCCCTGGATTTGGGAGCTTCCCTGCTCTTGGCTGAGGTGTGGGCTGGCTCAAGGTCTCCTTGGTTGTCCTCGCTGTTGGGGAGGTGGTGTGGTGCCTCAGCTCTCTGATTTTAATCTCTTGCTGCAAATGAGTTGGTCTTCTCAGCCTCCCTCAGCACAACCCAAAATAATTGCTTTTCTCTTACACTGTTTTGAATTTTCTCCTCTAAATGTGTAATCTGTGCCCTTGCTTCGGCAAGAAGATGTTCTCCCTCAGAGCCAAACTTGGCGTGGAAGACTGCAGGCACCGTGCCACCAATTCAGCATCAAGTATCTGCCAGAATGGGAAAAGAAACCTCTTGCAACAAAAAATACAATTAAACAGCACCTGGCCGTTTACACAAAGCTCAGGAATCCATAAACTTTATGTGTTGCTGCAAAACAGTTGCAGATGGTCTAAAGTGATGATTAAATATTGCTGCTGTTTGCCCAGATCCTCCATGTTTGGTCTCTGATTACAGAGGGTAATTAGGAGGACAAAGCCAACTCCGGGGCTATTCAGAGTCCTCTTTTAGTTGTCTTGGGAGGGAATAAGAGAGATTATTTGAATTCTCATTAAAGGCAGATTTCATCACCGTGAGTGATCATTACAAAATGCTAATTTTTTAAGTGGAATGTTGGTAAAATCAAATGTCAGAAGCAGCAGTAGCTAATGGGGTGAGCTGTGACTCCACCGCGCTGGGCGATCTCCCCGTTGCCTGTTGGGGTTGAGCGCGGTGCGTACGGGGATGGATCTCCACGTATCCATGGAGGCACATCATCATTTCTGCTGCCGGTACGGATAATTTACTGTCAATTTGCAACCCGATGGATGCATCTGATAGTAGGGGCAGCTCAGCTGAGCTGGTTGTTGACTGCGTACATCATTGTTACCCCAGTAGCTCCTCTCCTGCCGGCAGTTAAAACAAAGAGCTGACATTGGCTCAGCTGTCTGCGCCATCCCTTGGGACACTCTGCTCCTGGGAGTACAGCCTCATGCGGCCAGGTGCTCTCACAGGGTGGTGTATGAATCTCTAGTTTACTTCCCAGTGTGTTGTCTTTGGCCACCAGACCAGAGTGCGTCAAGAAAGATCCCTGTCCTGCACCTCCCTGATGTGCTCCTTGGGTGGTTCAGAGCCTCACAAGGGAGGCTGGAGGGCACAGGGGTTCATTCCCTCTGAAATTAATAAACTGTATCCACGTGCGTACAGTGTGCACCTGTCATTGCATTTGCCTCCGTCTGTGTGATTTTGGAGCTCTTGGGTCTCTGAGATTTCTGATTTTCCTGGGGTACCAGTTCTTCCAGGTTTTAGCACTCAGATCCTGCACCATTTAGAAGTGCTGTGTGTCACGCCTCAGGAAGAAAAAGCATGGAAAAGTGAGATTGATAGTAGCCTGGTTTATCACAAGCACTGGAAACAAAATTAGGAAGTTATTGAAGATTCCTCTGGAGATTTGGGCTTGTTTTTAGGATCCCAAACTGACAGCTGCTGTGCTGCTTTCTGAGTGGCTCTTTGGAGCAGGCTGGGATGTGGGCACAGAAGAAGCTGCATCATTTATGAAGATTTATTTCAGATTTCATTAACAAATAATTTCTGAGCTTCACAGTAACGAGGTTACTTACAAAACAGATACCTTAGTAATATGAAACTCCTGAGTATTTCCTGAGTAATATGAAACTACTGAGACCTCTCTAAACCTTCCTGATGTCTGGCGAAGGCTGAAGCAATCAGGATTCTGAAAAATGTGTGTTCCAATTTTGTGGGATACTTAACCCTGGTATTAATGTGCAATCACTGCTTGGAGGGAGCCCAGGGGCACTGGCAGATTATTGTGCTTTGATTTAGGACGTTGTTTCCCTGTCCCTCACGGCACACGTGGCTGGTGCTGCTCCTGCTGCCCACATCGAGGGCAGGCTCAGCCTTACCTGGCTGTGCACAGAGCAGGACCTGTGTCAGGTCTGTCTGGAGAAAGTCTGTACCCAAAGGCTTGGCCCCAAGCGGTGTCAGCTCAGGGTATGTCAGCTAACAGACACAACCAGTACAGGAGGACTACAAGAGAAAGGGAGAGATAATTCTCCCTTCCCCAATTACCAGCTTCTGTTTACTTTATCATATTTTATAAACAGTAGCTTTTTTTAAAACCCTTTTGTATTCATTGGTTTTTGTGTGATGCTATCAGTGTTAGATTTAAATGAAAATGCCTACTGAATAAATTACTGTGAATGCCCTGCATTCAACAGGAACAGAATTAAGCTTAGCTAACAAAACAATTGAAAAATGCTTTTCTTGTGCGTTTTCTAATGAATTCCAACTTCTTGCCAGATTCACCTTAGCAAAACTAAGTAAAAAAACCCACATTTTGTTTATCAAATGATTAACTTTCTCTTTTCTACCAGAAAGGCAGAACTTGTGCAGATGTATGTGAAGCTGTGGAGTTGGTTAAATAAATGTGTTTGGACACAATCTGTGTGTTTGCTGAGCGAAATGCACCAAGCTCAGTGCAGCAACCTATGGGCTTAATTCTTGCTGGTCGGTAACAGTCCTTTGGAAAACACAAATCCAAACCCAAGATGAAAATCAGTGAACAGAAACTAATGCCTGCCTTAAATCAGTTGTTCATGACTGTGCATCTCTTGTGGAATGAGCAGGACCCAGGTGTTCCACTCGGGCCGTGGTTTCGTGGCTTTAATAGCGCTGGTTGGGAACGGCAACGGTTCTTAGCGAGGTTTTGCATAACATCAATAAGGAGAGGCAAAGCCTTAATGCCGGCTTAATAGCGTTTGCCCGGAATTCAATTACTGCCTATTGCCAGGCTGCTGGCAGCGTTAATGATCGCACGCGGGGCACTGCCATGATTTATCATAATGATTCTGGTATGTGTTGGAGACGCCTCCCCCAGCAATGCATAAATACAAAAAAGGGTAAAATAATTGAGATGGAAGCAAGGGTGTAAATTCTGATCTTGAGGATTGTGTACTCAGAGGAAACGGGGTGGGTTTCATGATGCAGTTTTAATTTCGGTTTTGTTCTGGGATGCAGTCCCTTCCCATGGCACATTACTTTGCATCTGACAGACCCCTCGCTCCCTCAGCCTCTTATTACACCTCAGACTCACCTGAGTCTTTTTAATGTTTAGAAATAAGAGTGAGGAATGAGATTCCAGTGTAGTAATGGACTTGAAGTGTAGTAATGTACTTGAACTGCTTAGGCGATCGTGTGCCCCAGCCAAACCATCTTTAGTCAGGCAGAAAGAGTCTAAGGGACATAGACGTGGGACCAATCAAGTAATACTGTCCTGTATGGATTTTAGATGGATTTATGTGCTGCATAGATTTAAGATTCTGGTGTGTGTTGTAGGGATTTGAGATTCTGGTATGTCCTGTATGGATTTAAGATTCTGGTGCTGTAAAAAGTGCTTGTATCATGTTTGCTGTCTTGTCTGCAAAAAGCCCTATAGTAGGAGCACAGGAATGGGCTGTAGGCAGTCTTGACCTCGATGAGTTACAGCTGTGTCAAACCAAGTGTTTCTGCAAAGGACCAGAGAGCAGCTGACCCTCGGGGAGGTTACTCATAAGAGAGAGGAGAGGAGCCCGGGGGAGGACTACTACTAAGAAAGCAAGCATGCAAGCAGCACAGAGAGATACTAGAGAAACACTACCCAGAAAGCAAGCAGGGCTGGAGCAGCTTTGGGTGATAGCAGCCTCCTTTGTAGTGCTGGACTGAGAGTCGGGTTTTTTGTTTACTGACGTTCCAATTCCAAATTAGGAATGGCAAATCTTGTTGAGATTTTGATACAAATTTCAGGATTTATGTCGCTAATTGCTGTATCTGTGTCTGTGACGGTAATCTGTCAAAGGTGGTTTAGGATGAGTTGGGTATTACCGAGGAGTGAATGGAAGGACATAGGAAGGGCAGGGACCCTTGTGCCATAATATCGATTTACTGAAGTTTTTTCTTTTGATTATGTCATTTCAAAGAGCCCCTTTACCTTCTTCTTTTCTTTATTGGGTTGCTGGTTGCTCGGGGTTGTTTGAATTATTGGTTGTTGTCAGTGACATGTTTGTTTCCAAATGGATCTATGTGAAATTATATTTTAATGTACCTAAAAGATAAGTAATAGGAATCTGCTTAAAAAAAACCCCAATCCACAAACCCCTCCAAGCAGCTAAATTTTTCATTTGACAGAATCTCTGGGTATGCTTCCACGTCACGGCTATTGAATTATGAGCCGAGTAACTGCTTTAAAAGTGCAAGGAGGCACTTTAGGAGAGTTTTAAGTCAGGAATGTACCATCCGTGATGGAAATGGCAGAGAAGATATAGGGAGAAAGGAGACAGATAACAGAGCTTGAACAGGTCTGCCTGGGAGCGAGCAGCTACAGCTTTGATTTGTGCTAATGTGTTGTCTGGGAAACTTGATTCTGCATCTTCCCTAAAGCGGTGACAAGGTGATAACCCTGAAAACAAGGTGATCTCAACCAGGCTGCTGTCTGGCCTGCTTCTTAACTATAATTAACTCCTCGTGTGCTTTTTGGGGCTGGGTGGGGGGGGCTTTGTATTTTTTTACATCTCCTGAAAGCAGCATTTTCTCCAGAGCAGATAATTTACCAGCTTGTCATTTGTAGTGGGCTGTGCTGCTGGGGCAGCGCGTGGTGGAGCTGGAACCACAGCGGGATTCCCTGTGAGCCTGGAACGTTTATTGCCCTCTGCAGCCTAAAAGTTCCTAACCTGCCAGGAAGCTGGAAATTCCTGTTTTGATGCTGACAATCGTGCCAGGCCTGGCGGGAGAATGACACTGTCACGTATTTCCTCTGCACCTTTCTTTGTATCAAACACGAGAAGGATCCCAGTCTCACTTAAAAGCAGGGCCTGTGTTCATGGAAGCCTGGTGTGACTTTTGCCATTTTAGATGAAGGCTCCCACAGAGCAGAAAAAGGGGGGCTGCCTGCCAGGTGGTGTTTTATACATTAGGATGGACACATGTTAGACCTAATGAGGTTACAAAATCATCTACCAGGTGACTTGAGCAGTGATGTAAAGTAAAAGTATTTTTGTTCTTATTTTATTATTCTTGATGCATACACTCCTTTTAAATAGTAAAGAATTAAGCTTTGTTTTGCTGTAGTTATAGAGCATGGAGTACTGTTCCAGCTTGGTTGTCCTTCAAATTATGAGAGACCAAATTTAATGTCCTTGTAGTTTTTGAGGGGAAAGTTTTTCCTTCTATTGCAAATGTTTTTATCCTTTTCTGCCTGAATGAAAACATGGTATTAGGATTAAGGGACTTTTTCTTGTCCTTGGCAAATTACCTTTAATTTTGACAATCAACCAGAAATAGTGGAATAAAATAATAGGTTGTTCCAAGCAAACCATGAGGGTTTGGGCACTGTTTAATCCAGGCCCCTGCAGAGCTGCAGCAAGCAGCAGTCCTCTTTGTCCTGCCTACACCGAGTTGGGCTGATTCTGCTTTTACATGTCAGCAAACTTCAGGCAGAAGGATGGGGGTGAAACGGGATGCACACCGGAATTCAATATAATCTTGTATACGTTGTGGGTAAAAAATTATCTTTCCCTGCTGTCTGCTGAGCATGTCAGTCTGCTGGCTGTGAAATGTGGGCTTGTCTCAGCTGAGTCAGCAGACTGGGGTTCCTTGATGGGCAGCTGTGCCCCACTGAGCCGGGCTGTTCGGCCACTCCTTGTCTGTGCACTCCTCATCTTTGCTGTCTATGAAGACATTTTCCCATGAATTGTGTTCATAGATCAAAGCAGGTAGGATGTTGACACAGCTCTTGGCAGAGGCATTCATCTACTCATGTGATGTTCCACTTCACTAAATTAATTTCCTTTCCAGTTTTCAGAGTTGTTAAGTGTCGTGTAAGCAAATCTTTTAAACAATTTATAAGAATTTCCTTAGTATGGCTTGTAATACTGGTATTCTGGTTTGCAAGGGTCACTAACACTTGTATTCATTCACCTTTTATTTCTCTGTTTAGCCTAACAGAGGGACAAAAAGACCCCGCGATGAAGAGGAAGAGGAAATCAAAGCACGTCGGAAACAAGCCAGTGCCCGAGAGCAGGGCCGTCATAGGGAAGAGGAGTCTGCTGCCCTGGAAGAAACTGATGATGAGAAGAAGAAACTCCTTCAGATAATTGAGAGGGATGGAGAAGAGGAAGATGAGGAAGTAAGTCCTCTGGGAAAGGAGAGGCAGTGGAAATAGCCAAACACCAAACCCCTTCTCTGTGATTTCCATTTCTTACCATGTAGGTGATGAGAGTTAAGGTGATTTTCCTGTGCTCATACAGTTTCAGTTTGTGGGTTTGCTTTCCTGCCCTGCGGGGTGTTCATCAATTTCAAATTTCTCAAATAGATCAGCTGAGGATTTAAAGCGAGGGGAAAAGGGAGAGGGCTTTCAAGTCTAATCTCTGTTTGATCTGAGAATACCCAAATCTAAAGTATATTTTTAGGAAACAGATTCTGTGTTCTAACCAATTTCCTTACTATTGTTCTCATCAGTACCCCCAACCATGCTGCTTCTCCCTCTCTTTGTAGCTGTGCAGCAGCAGCAGCAAATAAACAAACATTCTTCTGTACAAGAAAGGTCTTGGGTCAGAGGAGGGGGGGTAGCAGCTGTCAAGGGTAAATGATTTCAAGCCTTGGAGACAGAAATCCAATGCTGCATTGGCCTTTCTGCCAAGGGCCATGGAAAAGATCACTTTATAAATGTGACACATGGATTGGTATAAATCTAGGAGATATTTGCTTCCTGCTGCCCATGTCCTGTTTGATAAAAAAACAAGTGATATTCACCACTGCAGAATCATGTAGCTTTGTAAAATATCATTGTCCTTTGTATACAGCATTGCTAGCATCCGTCTCTGAGAATCTGCCTTGTTTTTTTGATGTTGAACTATTGCCATGACAGTTGTTGCTGATAGCAAAGGAAGATAAGGCAGGATTTCTAGAATTTGTAGCGTTTGAGCTCCAGGGAGGATGGATCGACAGAACCTTCTGCCTGGCTAGAGTCTTGAGTCTTGTGGATTCCTGCAGTGTGCCAGTCCCTCATCTTTGTCAAATGGAGTTAACGGCTGGAAGTTTAGGCTTTCTTTAGAACTCAAATCTCTTGTTTATTACTTTGGACAGCAGTTAATATAAGTGCCATTAAAATGTGCTTTGTCCCAGTAAATTTGATGGGAAGAAGCTAATCTGTAGGACACTGCAATACTGAATGCAAATTCAATACAAGATATAAAGCTGATCCTAATGGAGATATTGTAGTGATATGTGTTAGAGGAAGCAAAGAATCAAAGGGAATAGAGGGAAGCAGTGTCAGCATGTGTGGGTTGAAATCCCATTGCAAGAAGAATGTGCTTTGGGCACTGTAGTATTGATTAGCTGAACGGGATGGTGACATGAGTGGGATGGCAATGAGACAGGTTGGGCAAAGGAACAAAGGAAATCCAATAATAACGGAAGGCTTGGGCTGGTGTTGTTATTGTAATGGAATTTTGCTGAAGAAATGGAGGTTTTCTCTCTCATACCAGATTGCTGCTTAAGAGTCACTGACCGAAGAACCTTCAACACGAGCAGCAACTCTTCATTTAATCCTGAGCAGGGGATGGACACAAAACTCGGGTTGAGATGTGAGGTTGTCTGGTTTGGTTTTTGTTTTGAGAGCTTGTCTTAAACAGTGGTTGTAACACTGTCAAACAGAGGAGAGGGAAGAGGTTACACAGGGAAATCTATATTATCAATTTTTTAATAAAAGAACTGCATTAAAATCATAAACTAAGGAAAATGTTTGTAGGTGTCAGGGAGGCAGCTGAGGTTACATTGCTGCTGTACAGTACATATACAGCTTCAGCTGAGAAACACCTTAGGAGCATTTACAAAATAAAGAGAAAATACTAGAGTAGAATATTGATTTATTTTTTTCTTTAGGAGAAGGCTTTAAGATAGCAGTGGAAGCTTAGCCAAGTGAGGAAAATGCGGAAGAACATAAATTCAGGGCAGTTAAATGTAGACTTACAGAAAAGCAATAGCACAAGGGGCTTCTGCAGAGAAGCTCTCTGTGGGCGCAGGCTGGGAGTGCAGGTTCCCTCTATGTCTGAAGCAAAAAAGCCTCAATGTGTACTGGTGATGCCAGGTAATAACAGGTGTAAAAGAACAGCTCAAGGTCCGAGCAGGAGTGGATGGTGATGGTGTGTGAAGTGTTTGGCAGCTCCCTGCAGTGAGATTCCAGAGCTGGCTGGAATTCCGAGGGTCCTGGGCCCATCTGCAGTCCCACCACATTGCTGGTATTTCTCCAGCCATCCAAAGCTCACTTTTCTGCCTTTCCTGATTTGGTCAGGAGGAACCTTTGGATGAAAGTTCAGTGAAGAAGATGATTCTCACCTTTGAGAAGAGATCCTACAAAAACCAGGAGCTGCGGATCAAGTTTCCTGACAATCCAGAGAAGTAAGACTATGCTTAAGTTTTTTCCTTTGATTTTAGATGTAAGCCCTAAATCAATTACTGGAATATAGAGGTGTTTTCAGTTACATAAGGCTTATGTAACAGGAGTTATTGCCTTGTAGTTCTTCTAAATTCTATTTGAAACTGACTTTGTTAATTAAAAATGGCTTTATTGAGACTCTGGTGGTGCCTATGTATGGCTGGCAGCACAAAAACCATGATTAGCAATAATTGAAGGTTTCATCCCATCATTTGATGTGAAGGTGGTGTGCTTGCAGACCAGCCAGAGGTCTGTGTGGGGAGGAAATCATTTCATGTTACCCAGCGCTGCGATGAGCAGAATGGCTGGATGGGCTCGGAGAGCCAGATGGGCTGTTTGTGTTCTAGAAGCCTCTTCCTCCCTTCAAGGTGTTCTGTTATTCACATTAAAGGATTTCTTCCTACACTTCAATGCCATTATTTTTTGTCCAGTTTGCTGTCCTTTCCATTACCTAGATTATTTTTGTGGGCTTCAGACTCACACAACCCAGCGACACATAGTAATATGTGCTACCTAGGAAAGGTGCAGCGCTCTGCAGAATTTATTTTATAAGCAGGTTTTTCAATGTGTAGCTACAGCATCTGGAATTTAATTTTTTCTTGAAATTCTAGAACTGATTTACAGAATTGGAACAAATCTGCTTATTTACTCTATGTCAGTTATATAGTAGAAATGCTTATCCTGCTGCAGGATTAAACTTCAAGAGGCAGGCTTAGGACAGGGAGGGTAGAAATGCCAGTGCCATGTTCACCTGGGGTAACAAGTCCTACCTGGTGTCTCCTGGAAGGCAGTGGTCTCTTCTTGCCTTTTTAGTACCCTTTTTTGTCTTGCCTCAGGTTCATGGAGTCTGAACTGGATTTAAATGACATCATTCAGGAAATGCACGTGATCGCAACCATGCCCGGCCTGTATCACCTGCTGGTGGAGCTGAACGCTGTGCAGTCTCTGCTCGGGCTGCTGGGACATGACAACACAGATATCCTTCAGTTGTTAAAGCAGCTCTCATAGGAGAGGCTTTCTACAGACTTTTCTGTAATCTCTCATATCCTCTTTCCCAGGCTCCTGTAGATGTTTTTCTCTTCTTCCCACCACACTGAATTTATGTGTTGGTTTTTTGGTTTTTTTTCCCAGTGAAAGCCTCCTTTGTTCAAGTAATATTGATTCTGATTTTTTTTTCCAGTGCTGTTATTCTCCTTTCTTGTTTTATGACCCTTTCATCTAGTTTTGAGTGGCAGTGTTAGAGTGTGAACAGATGAGCAGCAGAGGAGAAGTGAAGGCCTGGATTTAGCAGCGATAATCTCAGACAGTACAAACTTTGTCTGGAATAGCCCCAGTGAAAATGAAACTGTTTTACCCCTTCTTGCTGAGAGCTGAGCTGTCAGGCTGTCAGCTGTTTGGACTAGCTCACCATGTACTTCACCTTAGTTTGTAAATGTGCCCTCTTCGTGTGCCCATAACTTTAGTTTGGTGTGCATGGAGCTCAAGGCTGCGGGGGCCCCCTCTGGTTAAGTACATCCCCAGAGACCATTCCATTTCCATGCTCAGTGAGGTCTAGTGTCGCTGAACCTGATCCCTCTGTGCACCCAGCCCTTGTACCTCTGAAGCTCTGAGGGCATCTGAGAAAGAGTTTCCCATTTTGGTAGTGCTGATCAAAAATGGTGCCATTTTTGGAGTATCTTGGTGCCTTGATGCTTAGCTGCCAGCTGGGAGCTGGCACTATGCCTGGCTCACCACTGTGCAGTCTGTAAAAGCAGAGCTCAGCCTGCTTTGCTTGTAAAATATTCTACAGCAGGTTAAGCTGAAAAATTGTTACCTGACTTGGGAGATTGTGTGTCTGTGTCCTGAAAACATTAGTGAGTGGAGGGAGCAGTGAAGCCCCCTGGAAAGAGCACTGGGTGTCAACTTAGGACTCAAGCAGTCCTTTTTCCATTTTTATTGATCATTGGCCTTAGGAAGGTAATTTATTCTTTGCTGCTTTATGTGTAAAGCAGGAGATAACAGTTACCAGCTTTCCTGAGGTGTTTTGGAATATACAATGTGAAAAAGGCCTGTTAGTGCTGAGTGTTGTGGTCTGATGCACAGATCTTGGTTTTCTTTTTTTAGCACTTTTCTTTATAGCACCATCTATTGAGAATTCATAATTCATTCTTTCTAAGTGGGTGCAGTGATCAGAAGCTAAAACCAAAACATAAATATTTTATTGCATGCCAGTTTATATTAGAGAGCACTGCTTATGTGTTTGGGTATTTTGACTTGCATCAGGTAGAACCTTGATGTGGTGAATGCTGGTCCCTGCAAGACAGTAAACCCCACAGCTTCCCTTATCCAAGATCTGCAAGGAAATGGCTCTCAAATAACTGTTAACAATTTATATTGTACAGGGGGAAGCTCCTCCCATGCAAAACCAATTTCGTGGTTACTGTAGTTTAATTATTTATTTTATACCAGACACTACAGACATTTTTGTACTACGCACTTTTATACTGAATTTCTCATTCAGAGGGAAATAAGGGACTGTGGGAATATTGACTGGGGTAGCAGAGCTGTTCTCCAGATGAAGTACATAGGAGTACAGCTTGCTTTGTCCTGTCAGCATGGAAAGCTTTGTGCTGGGGTCACTGCTGCTTGTCAAAGACTTGTCAGGGTTTCCACTGTGAACTCTTTTTATTTGATTTGCAGCTTGTCCATCAGTGAGTTTACGGGTAGGAATTTGGCCTGAGAACTGCAATTTTGGGAAAACTATATTTCTTATTGTAAAACTGCTGAGGTGTTTTGAGCTCCATTGGAAGCAGACTGCTGCTGCTCACGTACAGGGTAGAAGCACTATTAAAGTGAGGCATCTAGACATAAAACTGAATTGATACAGCTCAAGTTTTCTAATGACGTTTTGTTAAAACAAATGGGAAAATATTTTTTAAATGAGTTCTTCAAGGAGAGAACTAAACAAATGGCTCTTCAGATGTGATTTCAGTGTGGTGTCTTGAAGGACTAATGCAAGGAGACAAAAGCAATGTCCAGGGGGAGCAAATAATCTGCTGAATGATTCATACAGTTTTACACAAAACATGTGAATGAAAGATGATCACCGACAAGATTTTATTAATGAGAGACATGAAAGCTTCAAGCGAGGCTTTGCTTTACTATCTCCTAAATTTTATAGGATAGCTGATACTCTCACTGCAAGCCTCAACAGAAGCTTCCCAGACAGGAATGGCCTGCATGGTGAACTCTGCTGAGTTCTTTGCTGTGCACTCTCAAAAAAACCTGGTTCAGTTGTCTTTGGAGCAACCAGGATAAACAGAAATCTTCAACTGATTCCTCCTTGAGCTTTCTCTCCCACAATGAAACCCCATTTCCTCAATTTGTCTTCATCCATTGTGTACTGACCCCTAGATCACCTCAGTGGTCCTCTGCTCTCCCAAGCCTAGTATTTTGAGGTCTCTCTTTTATTGTGAGAACCCACAACTGAACAAAATATTCTGCAAGTTGCCCCATGAGTGCTAAGGAGAAGGTAAGAATTCCTTCTGTTGACGTGCTGGTTTTGCTCTTGCTGGTGCAGTGCAGTCTGTGATTAGCCTTTGTCACTGCAGTGACACTCGGCTGAGGTGACACACTGGTGGCTTGCCTGCAGCTTGTCCAGCAGAAGGTCCAGGCTCTCTCGTGCAGAGCTCACCTCTCCAGCCAGCCCCAGCACACGGCTGAACCTTGCTAAGAAAAGACAGATGAAAATACTTTTCCTGTTGCTGCTTGTGTGTCTGAGCAAATGCCCAAATAGGAGACCTGGGGGCCGGTTTGTCAGCCCGGGCGCTTGAGAGAGATCCATCACAGAGTGGTTATTTAGGATATGCAGAAAACCACGTCTCCTGCTCCACCCCTGGGATGCGGGTAGGATTGATCAGTGTGTCTGAGAGAATAGGGAAGTGGGTCTAATGAGCTGGAATACGTCTTGTCGTACAAGGGAGCTGTGCAGCAGGCAGGGGGGCTGTGTGTTATGCAGCCCAGAGTTAATGAGTGAAAATTGGGCTGGCAGAAGCTCTGCTGTTCCTGTGAGGGCTGCGGTTTGAGGAGCGTGCTGCCCTAATTGGGCCGGGCAGAGGGGGGTGATGCTCCTGCTGCCGGCGGTGCCCTCGTTAGGTGTGTGTGTATCAGGTTAGCAGGGCTATCACTGAGAGCAGAATACCCAAATCACATTATTGTAACTCATTTCTCTTTGCTTGTGTTCAGTCTTGACAATGCAGGACGGTGCCTTGTTAGACCAACTCCAGCAGGTTTGATTTAAACAACATAAGTAGCCACCATGAAGAAACAGTGCAAGTGGAGAATCATAGTTGTTTTTATCATTCCTAATTGTTCAAATTCCCTAATTTTAGTGCTTGTGGGGAAGGTCTGCTGCAGTAGTCTGTGTGCTGTTGCATCTGGTATCCTGTGCCCTGCTGCTGTGGTTGTAATGCATTGTATCACCTCACTGGTAATGTATTGCCAGTTGCTTTGGGGTCGTGTCATGAACACACTGGCCTAAGAGCCATCTGCTATTGATTCTGAGTGTGTCTGCCTCCCTGTTGGTTGTCCTTAACACCCAGCACATGTTTCCATAGCTGTGGTTGACTTGCTGCAAGAGCTGACTGATATTGATACTCTCCATGAGAGTGAAGAAGGAGCCGAAGTCCTCATAGATGCACTTGTAAGTAGGAAACCTTAGATTATTCCAGTGCCTCAGCATCTGCCTCAGGCAGCCCAGCAGTGAGCACTGACACACCCTGCTTTCTGCAGCTCTGTGTGTCTGTGCTGCCAGCATCATGCTGGAGATAGCCAGGAGAAGCCTGTTCTGAACCTCAGACCACGATATGTGTTTTTTTAATGAAACTCTAGAGTTGGAGGAGTGGGTGGTTGCACCGCTTGCATCTTGTTGCACCGCTTCTTTTTTGGAAAGAACACTGTTGTATTAAAAAATTTGTGTGAGCTGGGAGACTTTTTGGTGCAGGGAGGGAGAGTGAAGTAATAATATTTGTGACTTGGACAGTGTCTCATTGAAAACAGGAGCTTTGTTTGCATTTCCCTTCTCTCTTGCAGAAAAGGGTGACCTGCGTTCACCCGTGGACAACTGAAGTTTATGGCAGGGACTGTTACTAAAGGACAGCGATGCTGCTGTGGTCTTTCAGTCTCATCTCAGGAGACTGGTTCTCTTCTACCCAGTAACTCTTGTTTCAGGCCCAAAAATCTGGGCTTGAACTGGGGCATCTGTTGGTGATGGTGTGATTTTTTTTTTTTTTTTTTTTTAAAGAAGTGAAAACTTGAAAGTTTTCATGTAGCAGAGCAAATGAGCTTTAAGGGTGGAGGAGGGTCCAGAAGTAAGGATCCCTTTTGGCATAGACAGTGAACCAACTCAGAAAATTACCTAGGTGGGGAGAGGAGATGCATTGGTTGGTATTAAGTGTTCCTTGCACAGATAACTCTGAGTGCCTCTTGGCCTCTGTGGGGGTGGATTTCCCCTTTTCCTGGTGTTTGTGCTGGATGCCTCCTGCTCCCTGGCTGCAGAAGGAGGATGCCAAACCCTCCAGAGAGGTGATGCCCAGCCAAACATGAGTTTTACAGGTCTGTCCTACCTTGGAGCTGGTCAATTGCTGCCTTTGAGGGTTGCTATGGCTGTGTCTGGTTCTGTAACTATTGTGTTGAATTTGGGAGACGGGAGATTACAGGTTTTCTTTTGTTTGCTTTGTTTGGCTGCTCTGTTTTCTCCTACAATCCTTCTTGTCCAGTCACTATAATGTTACCTTCCAAAGGTTAATGACAGTGCCCAGAGCCCAGTTCTCCAGCTGGCCTCTGGGCTGTTGTTAATTACTCTGCCTTGGTGGGGAGATTGCTGGGTGGATGAAACGGGAGAGAGGAGCTGCTAGAGAAGATGTTTTCTATAAAATATGTGGAGCGGTAGTAAATCAAGTGAAGTTTTTTTCTCTGTTTTCATTGTCACCAGCCCACTGATAATAGCCATGTTTAGAGGTTTCATTGTCCTCCTTGAAAGAAACAGGCCAGGCCTATCTTGGGATAAATGTTTAGATATCTGCTTTTTAGATTACTTTTTTTTTTTTTTAAGAAAGTAGGTTAGACGTTGTACGGTATCTGAAGATTGTTGCACTGTATTCCACAGCAGCCCATATTTGTGGTTTTTCCACATATTCACTGGGCCCAAAGCTGGGTAAGAGTGTTTGAATTGGTAATGTTATTTTGTTTAACTGGTCCAAGCTCATGTCCACAATGGAAGGTTTGCCAGAGTCAAGCTGGACTCTGTCCAGTTCCAGTTTTAAAGGTGTATTTTGGGTGTGAGCTCTGTGATTCAGGGACTCCCCCCTGCCCTGTCTGGTTTTCCTTAACTCACTGAAGTCACCTTGGTGCATTCATCTTGACAGGGTTTAAATGGAGGACTTCAGCTGGTGGTCATTCAGCTCTTGGGTTTGGATCCGTGGGGGTGAATGTTGTTCTGTCAGCTTTTTGTACCTGTTAGGTGGAAGGTCCAGCAGCAGTGTAGGCAGGCAGCAGTGATCAGCTGGGAGTGGAGCTGCTCACAGAGCTGGCAGTTCTCCCGTCTGCAGTGGTTTGTGAGGCTCGTGCTTCAGAATTCTGAGAGATTATAAATCAGTCAGGCTGGTTCAGGAAATAAGACTGTGAACAAGGTGCGTGTTTATCTCCTGATGCTTTTCTGTATAATCTGAAACACAAAAGTTGTTTCATTAATTAGGAAAAACATAGTAACAGATTTACATGATGATTCCTTCGCTTCCTCTGGGATTTTACAGCAGGGTTGTTCATGTCTTCTGATCATGTCTGGCAGGGTGTTTCAGTGGGGCTCACTGATTTTTATTATTTATTAACCCTTCCTCCCATTCTTTCTCCTTAATCCTCTTTTTTTCAGTCTTGTTTCATATCTTTTTATCTTTCCCATGATCTTGGGATTTAGGTGGAGGGTCAGGTCGTGGCCTTGTTGGTCCAGAATTTAGAGCGCCTGGATGAAAGTGTGAAAGAGGAGGCTGATGGTGTCCACAACACCCTGGGTAAGTGGCTGCTGTGCAGCCCCTCGCTTCTTTCTGTGGTTTGTGCCAAAGGGGGTGAGTTATCCCTCCCCTTCCTTCCCCCCCTCCTCTTTTCCCCTTGGACTGCCAGCACTGCAGTACAGGATCTGGTGCAGATTTTATTCCAGCACAGCTTGGAATCACTCGTCCCTGGAGCCAGAGTTTGTCATTTGTCCCATGGCTGCATGAAAGGTGCCTCTCCCAAACCAGTTGTGTTGGGAGGTGCAGATAATGGATCACTGCACTACACCAGAGGCAATCACAGAACTGTTTAGGTTGATAAAGCTCTCTAAGATGACTGAGTCCCGCTGTTAACCTGGCACTGCCAAGGCCACCATTAAACCATGTTCCAAAGTGCCACTTCTACACCGCTTTTAAAAATCTCCAGGAAAGTGCTCCACTGCCCATGTATTTACTATGTACATATCTGTGAGCTAGACTTTGTTTCTGTCTTAATATATTTAACTTTCAGGTAGTAAAGCGTTTGCAGTTCATGGAAGGACATAATTGCCTCCCTGCTCCCTGATCTTTGCACAGCACAGAACCATTGCAGGGTGTTCCTGTTGCTGGCAGTCAGACCATCATCCACCCCTTGCAGTCCTTCGTGATTGTAATCTCCCAGGGCTGTAAGAATGCGAGAGACTGGAAACATGAAGTTTGGAACTTTTGGTGGGGAAAACCATATGTCTTCTCTGTCTTTCTTCTCAGGAATCGTGGAGAACATGGCAGAGTTCCGGCCAGAGATGTGCACAGAGGCTGCGCAGCAGGGCCTCATGCAGTGGCTGCTCAAGAGGCTGAAGGTGAGCTGGTTTCCCACTTTGCTTCTACAGACCAGTTAGCACAAAAATTAGCTTAAGAAAAGCCAGTTTTGCTTGTGTGTGTTGTAAAAGCCCAGTTAAGGACAAAAAGTTATAATTCAGGGTCTGTGCTCTCATCAGTTTTAGTTTAAAGAGACAGACCTCAGTCTTGTCTTTATAAATGTCTTGGAGTAGAAATTGTCTCTTTTATCTTTTCATATGATTCATGTGTGTTGGATTTACATGTGTGAGATCTGTAGGACTACAAAAGCTGACCAGTGAGAGGGGACATTAATATTAACCATTGAATGGCCTTTGCTTCCCATGTTTCTAACACTTTTTTGAGTTTTAAGTGATGTCTGTATTTAAATGCTGCTGGGGGCAGCTTTTGTTTTGAACTCAACTAATTACCATTTAAATTAAAAGCTGCTTTTCATACTCTGCATCTTAACTCTGTCTTATGTGACAAGATGCCTAAACATTCGTCAGAAAATGCTGTAGAAAAGGAATGGGTAGTTCAGCTGTCTCACAGAAATAGTAAAGGTAAAGCAAAGAAATTCTGGCTCTTCTCTAACCTGTCAGTAAGGCATTAGCGCTTCCATGCTATAAACGTCTGCATGATTAGAAAGCCTCTGAATTCCAGAAATTCTCCATCCGCTGTGTAAGTGCAGGTACCCCTCTGTGCACTTCACATCCTTGTTAGCAGAAGTAATCTGTAATTTCTCACTCCAGGTAGTAACATAATTATGTCCTTTGCTTAAAAAGAGAAAGTGAAGTTAATTTTAGTCTTGGCAGGTAGGTACTGCAGCCTGCCTTGGAATTGCTGTAGCAGCTGAAAGACTGAGAAGCTTGGGAAAGCAAAATAATCCCAACTAGGATTCCCTTGCTTGGTGCCACAGAACATGAATGCTCAGCGGCATTCCAAGCTTGTTGCAGGGTGTGTCTGTTGTGTTCCCTGGCTGTGTTATCCCTGGGTTTGGGATGTGGGATCAGGCAGGGCTTTCTCTTGCCTGCACAGGGTTGTGGGGACCTAATGAACCCCTCTCCAGGTGCTTTGGCTCTTGGCAACACTTGGTCTTGAATCTCTTGCCCTGACAGATGTGTTTGGGATTAACCCAGGATCTCAGCAGCTGAGTAGAGCTGCTGAGGAATGTCTGTGGGATAAGTTTTAAGATCAGGGTTCTGTCTGAGCAGTGATGAGGACATCTGGCACACAGCACAGAGCATGAATTTCTGTTCCCTGATGACATTTCAGGTCTTAAAATTGTATTGCGACTGTCAGAGCTGCCTCAGAAAGCTCAAGTGGAGAGCTTGTAGCTCTCTTCTGCAAACACAAGCAGGGTTTGAGGATGTGTGCAGTCTGGGGAGATCAGAATGTTGTTTCCCAGGATTTGCAGGGCAGCACTTGGTCACCCCGTGGCAGAAGCTGGCAGGCCTGTACAGCACCGAGCACCTTCCCCTCTCCTCCATGGTCTACCTGGAGGTGTCCCCTGGCTGCTGTAAATACTGTCCTCTGCGGAGTGGTTGGGGATCGTTTGGAATGAAAAGCTTTATTTAAAGTCAATACTTGGTGGCATTTGGGGTCTTCCTGCTTTCCATGTTCCTGTGTGTTGCGTGTTGCTTGCACACTGTGCTCTGTTCCATGGCAGCAGGGTGGGATGATTGGCCCAGCAACCCTGCACAGGCAGGACTGTCCATTGTGCTGCAGGGAGTCGTGTGTTTGGGGGGAAAACTGGGTGACAAATGCTATGTTTTAAGCCTAGGACTTCTGCTTTTTCCCTTCTTGAGCAGTGGAGTATAAATAGCTGGTAACCGATGATTTTTAAATCACTTGTTTTATCTTATGAATCCCTCAGTAAACCAGGGTGCATTATTATCTGATTGGTTAATGTTCAGTCTGTGTCTGTTGATGAAGGAGCTTTGGCAGCATGCAAAAACACTGGATCCAGTTCAGAATCCACTCTAGGGATTTTTTTTGGGGGGGTTCAAATTCAGCATTTTGGTTTCATTATGACTTCTTTATCGTATTTGAGGATGGAGGGAGTATCTGAAATGGAAGTTATGTGATTGTGCAGGCAAAACCCATCTCACGTTCTTCTGACTGTGACACTCTGATCCTGATATGAAACTCTGGCAGTTACTCTTTAATGTCACTGAGATGTATGTTCCGAAATTCTGGTTTTGCTGACAGGCACAGACTTCCAGTACAGGGATAAGTACCATGCACCCATGTAATGTTGTGGAAAATACATCACAGGAAAGTGATTCTGTGTGGCAAACAACTGGAGACTGTTTTAGGGGTTTTGAGCCAACTTGGCCAAACCTATGGATGTAGGGCCGTGTGAAGGATCACAGTGGAGCTTCTACATGTGTGCATGAGCCCACACACATCTCCCATCACCCTTGAATCAGAATTTTTACTGTTCTGTCACTGAGGAAAACTGCAGAATTACTGCAGTTGTGTTTTATTTTAAGTGCTGCTCATGCATTTGGTGATTTGATTAATGTGTTCTTCCAATCAGTGAGATGCTGAGGGCTGTGCCCTGATGGGTCTCTTGTTCCTTCCCCCACAGGCTAAGATGCCTTTTGATGCCAACAAGCTCTACTGCAGCGAGGTGCTGGCGATTCTGCTCCAGAATAATGATGGTGAGCCATGCCTGCCATATCTCTGTCAGTGAGGGCAGAATCCAGGCTTCTCTCAGATCACAGCAGCCCTTTTCTGCCTCCAGCTCCCCTTTGCTGGCTTCACTCTCCCTCATGTGCTCCCTTGCCTCAACCCTCTCTTTCTCTGCAGCTTTTGTGCTCTGTCGAGCTGTATTGATTTTGTTTGCTGATGTATCAGTGTTAGATGGCTGTAAAATCTGACAGTTAGCTTCATTTTTCTCTCTCTTTTCCCCCTTCCCCCCACCTCTGTCTAGACAACAGAGAATTGCTTGGGGAGCTGGATGGGATCGATGTGCTGCTTCAGCAGTTATCTGTGAGTAATTCCACACGCCTTCTCTTCCATCGGGAGACTGCTGGGCTGGGTGGGAGTGGAAAATATCCGGGGTGCAAGTACTGTCCTAGCAGTGCTTCATATTTGGTGAAGCATAGTCCCCAAGTACCTTCCATGGGATGTGTCATCCATGGTCAGTGAGATTAATCCCCTTGGTAAAGATGTTAATGCTGAGGTACACGGAAGTTAAATTATTACATTATAATATCATGGCAAGTTGGGGATAGGCAGGGCTGGAATTGGTCCATCTTCAGCATGCTCCACACCAAGCACAGGGCTGCCCATGTTTGAGCTGGCTGAAGGTAATGTGTTCGCAGCTCACCTGTATTTCTTCAGATAGTGCTGCCTGCAGCACCCTCAGGAATGAATTGTGTAGGAATTCTCTGGTAATCAGCTTATCCATGTACTTGAGTGTGAGTTTGCGCTTCCCCTTGGAGGCCTGTGTATTATCCTTTAAATCCTGCACCAGGCTGCTGCACATCTGTGCACAAAGGGCGGCAGCTACAGAGAGGATGCAGCAGTGACCTGTGTGATCACTGCCTGACACCTGCCCAGTGCTGGAGCTTTTGGTGCAAACTCTTCACGTGTGTTCTGCAACAGCACGGCCCAAACTTTGGGGGTAATTTTGCTTTGTTTGTCATCCAGGTGTTTAAGCGGCACAATCCAAGTACAGCAGAGGAACAGGAAATGATGGAAAACCTGTTTGACTCCCTTTGCTCCTGCCTAATGCTCAGCTCCAATCGTGATCGCTTCCTGAAGGGCGAGGGTCTGCAGCTGATGAACCTGATGCTCAGGTACCTCATTAGCGTTGTGATTTCCTTCCTGCTTTTGATGTGCCAGCACATGTTCTGGCTAGCTATTTGTGGTTTTATTTTAAATTTTCTGTGTTAGGATAGTTGTCTGTCTTCTCTTGACTTTTTTCCGGTAGGTAAATAAGTTGGACCTTCTCAGACATGGAATCTCCACTTTTTGTCTTTAGCTTTGTTTCCTAAGAACTGGGGTTGCCACAGTGGCTGCTGGAAAGTGACAGTGCAGATGTTTCATCTAGAGAGGATGCTGTAGGTCAGGCCACTAACCCTCTAAAGATTTAAATGACCTCTATGAGGGCAGGAGAGGACCTTTGGATGTCTCTAGGGAAAACATTTTTCCTTTTGTTCCCCAGATCAAGGTCCTCTCTGTTGTGAAACCTCTGAGCTGCTGAATTTTTCTGGATGCTGATACAAAAATTTACTTTTGTGAATGGAGCATAAGTTTGCATTTCTTGTGCTGTGCTTTGTCACACCCTGAACCTCTGGGGCTTCTCTGCTCTCTCTTCACTTTTCCTTGCTGGCCTGGCACTGAGTTATGTCTGCTGGGCTGTCTGGCTCCC
Source organism: Dryoscopus gambensis (assembly GCA_013389985.1). Lineage (NCBI taxonomy): Eukaryota > Metazoa > Chordata > Aves > Passeriformes > Malaconotidae > Dryoscopus > Dryoscopus gambensis. The sequence goes on along the minus strand of WEIT01009721.1, from coordinate 300,545 downwards.
CAGAGCTGTGGGAGGGCACGGCGGGCTCTGTCTGGCTGTCCCCAGAGTGCCAGGCTGTGTGCTGGTGCGTTAGCAAACACCAGCCAGGAATGCTGAGCTCCTGCAGCTCAGGGCTGGGGAATGTGCGGCAGCAGGGAACTGAATAAATAACCCAACGTGGATTATTCAAATAGGAACACTGGGTTTTCTTAAGGCTAATTAAGGAAAAGCTGTAAAACTAAGAATGAGAGGGAGGCCTCCCTCTGCCTGGAGTCCTAAGCTGCTAAACCAGCCTTGCAGAACTAATTAGTTGGAGTTCTTGTGCCGTGTGGGTGGGACTCAGTGTTTGGATTTTTAAGAGCTTTTTACCCATTTTTTTGACTCTACTGTTTACCACTCTCTGCACTAGGATCCCAGCTGGAAAATCATGACAAGAGGAAAATTTCTCCTCAGCTGCATTTTGCCCCCCACAGTAGTTGCAAAAGGGTTGGGAGGAACAGAGTGTGATGGATCTGTCAGCAGCTACTCTGCCTGATAGACACCAAGGCCTCAATCTGTGGATTCTACAGTTTGAGTTGGGTTGGTAAAGTGACTGTGGAAAAAAACTGAACAATTCACAGAATTTGTTCTGTAAGCTTCTGTCACTACTGTCCACAGGCATGTACTATACTGACAGCTGATTATTTTATATTTTTTTAAACTCTTCTAATCTAGTTCTAGTGCTTAGAAGCTCTCACAGGTGCTCAGTTTTTCTTGGGCAGAGCAACTTAGGTGACTGCTATCTGTTGTTGTAAATAGGGAGTGAATGTGGATGGTTGTGATTTGGAGCTACACATCTGTATCTTCTTGATACCTTCGTGATAAACAGCAGAGAACAGATGTGCCATTCAGTTGTGATTGACCACCTTGCCATAAACAAGGCAGAGTATTTTTCTCTCCTGTTGGTGTCCTCTGAAAGCTTGGGGGCAGAGATCTGTTACTTTTTGGTTTTACTTTGGAGGTGGTTAATCACTGTACCACAGCCTGTGCAGATGAAAGGACAAATAGGCAAAGTTGAAAGTGTATTGACATGATGTGAGATAGATAAGCTGTGTGAGAATAAAGATATCAGGCTTGAATCTCCATTACTGTCATAGGGAACACAGCAATTCTGTGTCTGGTGCTGCCCGATCCATCCAGCCAAGTCGTTCCATTATTGATGGTTGTGCACACAGACCTGCAGAGAGCTGCAGCAGCTTTCGATGAGTATTTAATGTGCTCGTGATATTCCTACAGGTAGTCATGAGAACAGGATGGTTTCTGTTGTGCTGAGCCTTAAAATGTGTTGCCAACAGGGAAAGGTGATGTTGTATCATGTGAACTTCTCCTGGTTTATGGGGAGTCAGTGGTAATGCCTGAAAATGAGCCCAGTGTGCCTGATGTGCATGTCTGTGGCCAGACAGGTCCTGGACTCGTGCTGCGATCTGGGACTTGCAGTTGGCCCTGAAGGAACTGGGGCTTCACCAAGCAGGTACATGGGAGGTGAGCAGAGGGTCTGGGAGAAGAACGAGTTGAGAGGGATAAAGCTGGTGACAGCAGAACTGAAGGAGGAAGTTTGGAAGCAGAATGAGAGCAGGGCTATATATAATTATTTAGTTACTATATTTATGTAGCATCTTATCAAAACCAAGATGGTTTATCAAGGAAGTAGCCACCAGCGGCAAGTTTAGAAGGGTCCCATAGAATTAAACTAAATTTTCTTCTTAGGTCAGGATGTACTTTTTGGTGCTGGGTCCCTCAGTCTTGCCTCAGTAACCTAACTGCAGTTTAGCCAAGAGGGAGGAGAAGAGGCTCGTCCTGTCAGCTCGCTGGTGCACATTGACAGGCAGCTTATTGCTTTGGCTGTAGAGCTGTGTTGGGTTTGAGGAGATGCAGCCGTGCTGCTCCCGGGGGATGTGTCAGGGAGATTCTTCGTTGCTCAGGGAAAGTGATGTGTGGCTTTCCCAGCTATTAACTGAGGAGCATGTGTATGCTCAGAGACAAATGGTGATGAGGGAGCTCACGGGGAGCTCACGGGGACCTACGTCACTCGGGCCACACAATGTTCTGTCCTGCAGCTATACTGGGACTTTCCTTGACCCTCAAGAAAAGCTTTTGTCTCCTGTACAGCAAAACAAGGTGAAAACAGGCAACTCCATATGGCTCCCTGAAGCTCTTCTGTAGCTATTTCAGGGTATATTTTTTATGATTATTAAAATCTTTTTATGTTTTCTTGTCCTGCTGTTCCTAATGACCCCTGGAAACATGAGCTGTCTCTTTACTAAATCTTCTGGTTAATTAAACGGAACCATTTTATGCACACTTTCCCAGGAAATCTAGTGTTCTGCTTTTACTGGTATTTTGGAAAGTTAGAGGCTGTGTTCTGCTAATGGGGGAAGTCCAAATAATGTCAGCACCTCTTCTTTTTGAAATAATAGATATACCAAAAGTGTTGTCTCAGATGGAAAGGTGTTAAAAGGAGGAAGACCATGGTCAGTGAATAAAGTTGTAATTCAGAGTTCCCATGAACACTGAGGTCCCTCCCCATTTGGTGATTCTCACGTTTGCTTGTCTGTGAATTAGTGTTCAGCTAAAAGTTCCCTCAATAAGCACAGATGAGACTAAGATAAACTGCTTGCCCTCTGGCAGAATAAATATTTCAAATAAAATCAACTCCAGACAGTCCAGGCAAGCAGCTATTGATCTCTAAAAGCCTGAACTTAAGCCCAATGAATATTCCAGAGCTCAGCCCTGCACAGCCTTCCTAAATGCTGATCAATATGCAATTACTTCCCCTGAAAACATTTCTGGTGTCATCTCCTAAGGAGTACTTTATTTTTAGCTCTCTTTAGTGGGGATGTGGGGGTGCCAAACAACCCAAACAGCCCTTGGCTGGTGGGGGGCACTCAGAGTCCAGCTCCACATGGTGCCCTCCCACCACAGGGTTGGAAGTGCCTGTGGCTGCACTGGGCAGGGTCACTTTCTTTCAGTCTGGGGTGTTCATGGAGTGCTGTTTTAGTTTGTGTGTTGTTAAGGGCTCACAAAGTTGGGTCTCTGCGGGGAAGTTGTTTTCCACAGCTCTCTGGAAGCTTTGAGGATCATTTTCAGGGCATCCCTGTGTTACTGGCGTGAGTTACCACCACCAACGTTCTGAACTGGCGTTAAAGCAGAAGACCCCAGAGTCTGTCTGCCTCCTTCCATAGTGTGGTTCCTGGTGATGTGGTTTCATTATAGCTGACCCAGCTATGCTCACCAAACTTACTCCTTTATTAAATTAAACTATTGTTAGATCTAAATCCTGATCTTTCTGTTGTAATAGTATTTGCCTTTTGTATTCAACCCAGCCTCCCCTTCTGTTTTGTGCCAGTGTTTGTAAAGGAGTGAAGAAACATCTTCTTCAGTAGCCAAGAAATAAGAAAATAAAACTATGACAATAAAATACATAAAATGAAATAGAAAATAAAAAGAGATAAAAGACATTAAAAAAGAAATAACCAAGACAATATTCTCAGCCACAGTTTTGAAAAGAGTTATTGTTGATACAATGTTTTGGCTTCTAGAAGAAAAATCTTGCTTGGAGCTTGTGCTCAGACTCTTCATCCTTTCCTTGTCATGTTTCTTTCCCTTGTCTCTTTAAAGTAGGGTGCTCCAAAGCTCCTCATGTCCCTGTACAATTTATTTGCCTCTTCCTTTTCACAGAGAGAAGAAGATTTCCCGCAGCAGTGCCCTGAAGGTGCTGGACCACGCCATGATCGGACCAGAGGGCACAGACAACTGCCACAAGTTTGTGGACATCCTTGGGCTGAGAACCATCTTCCCTCTCTTCATGAAATCTCCCAAAAAGATAAAGAAAGTTGGAACAACTGAAAAAGAACACGAAGGTAGGTGTGCTTCCAGATCCTTCTTGTTGCCATGGAGGAGGTGAATGGACTGCCAGTGTCTGAAAAGTACCTGCAGGGAGGAGGGAAAGGCACAGCACCCATCTTCTCAGGGCTCCTCCTGCAGCTTTCAGGTCTGGCTGTCCAGCCTGCTGCTCCCTGTCACAGCTGGCTGTTGAGGGCACACTTGTCCTGCTTGCTTTGGTATCAGCAGCTCCTGGCGATACCATTTTGTGTGCTGTTAATAAGTTACTTTACTCCTGTAGAGTCTGTTGTTTGAAGCTCTTGCTCTGATGCAAAACTCTTTTGAAAAGAGTAATGAGGCAACTACAAATGTCACCTCAAAAGCAGTGTTTTCATGGCTCTGAGCACTGAAGTGTGACTGGATGAACATCACGCATTGCAGAAATAAACTGCATTGCTTTTGAAGTTGCTTTTTTCTCTTTTTTATATTTTTTAACTCTCTACCCTGGAGAACTCTGCGTTAGCAATGATCTGCGGTGGAATAAAACTGCAATTACTGTGGGACTTTATTCTGAGCTGAGTGGTCAGTCCCTCCTGCTCCTGGCAACATTGCTGTTCCTGTTTTGTTGGTCATTGACTGTCTTGGAAGAAACTTTAAATACTGCCAGTGATGCTTAAGGTTTTGTGCCAGGTGATTGCTCAGCTCAGTTCCACAGAGGGTGAATATTGTCAAAAGCTGAAGCAGTGTGAGTGAGTCTGAGACACGCCTAGGATCCATCCTGAACTCTTAAAGCAGCAAGCCAAGGGAAAGGGGAAGGAAACAGCAGCAACATAGGAGCTCTAAACCCAAGTCCCCTGCTTTGGGACTGTCCTGGCAGCTCAGGTGGTACTCAGGTGTTCTCCCAAGCCCAGGAGGGAGGTGCTGTCCCTGCAGAGCTCTCTGGGTGCTGGCTGAGGCACCAGCTGGGACTGAGCAGCTCCTTTCTCTGGCAGAGCTGCCGAGCTGGGGACAACTCCCTGGGCATCTGCTTGTCCTCCCTCCTGAGGACAAGGAATGGGCAGTGGCATGGGCTGGGCATATGTGTGGCAGTGGCTGCTTTCCTGGCACAGGTGGAGAGCAGGGGCTCACCTGTCACCCAGCCCTGGAGCAATTCACACACCAGCTGACAGTTCTGGTCACTTTATCTGCCTTGTGTTCTTTGGCTTGGGTAGATAATGGTGAGGGGGAAATGCTGTCGTGTGGTCTGGGCTTTATGTAACGGACTTGCAGAGAAGAGTTTGGTTTCTGTAGGTTATATAATAAAATTGCAGGTTTATGTAATAAAATACGCAGTTGTGCTTCGATGGATTTAGGGGATGTTTTGAAATTTTCATTTGCAGTGTGAAAATGAGGTTTGTTTAATTCTTTTTACTGAGAGAAAGCTTCAGCGGGAGTAGGAGATTCTGGCTAGAGATCTGAGTGTGTGGCTCGTGCTATTGACTTAATTTTTCAGTTTTGGAAAGTGAGCTAATCTCTATCTCATCTGCTGCTTCTGGAGACTGCAGTTGATACCTGTGTGCATTCCTGGCTGCTGTGAGGATTAGTCTGGAAAGCCCTGACAGGGTCAGTTCCTGACTATTTCTGTGATAGCATGAAAAACCAATCTGCCCTCAGGAAAATGGAATGATCCATGCAAACAGGCTTTGTATCACACCTCTGTCTCATTAACATGCAGAAGAAATGGAGAACATTAAGATGAGTCCAGAAATCAGTTCTATTAAAATAAACTCCCTAAAAGGCTGTGGTAGTAAGTCCAATTTTCTTTGTTTTGCATCACTGGGCAGGTGAGTTACTGAATTTCTAACGACAGGAGGTAATAGAGATGTTCAGCAGGGTTCCCTGGGGCCTGTCACGCCTTTGTCCTCACACCGTGTGAGCAGCACAGAGTGTGCTTTTACTCTGCTGAGTGTTGCCCCAGCCATGCAGTAGTTGCTCCTGGGGGGGCACATAGTACAGGCTCCTGGGTGCCTCTGGCTTTAAAGGAAATGGTGCAGGTGTGGCATGATGGAACTGGTTCCCTCTTGTGTTGTTCTGGTCCTAGGAACATGCTGCTTATTGCTTATCTCTTTGTTTATTGATCAAAAAGAATGCTCATGCTCAGTCTGCTCTTGTCATCTTTTCTCATAAAAATGTTATCCTGTGTTCAATCTATTTTAAAAAAATTAATTAGAACAATCTTCTAATAGGAGAGTTTTCATGTGTATGCTAAATGGAGGAAGAGATTCCTTTAAAGGATTCTCTGGAATGGTTTTGCAGCAGTGGCATCAGTATTTATTTCAAGCAGCTCTGAGGAGCTGGGCTGTGCTTGCCTTCTCTGCGTTGCTGCTGTTGGGCTGGGCACCCCAGGCTGTGCCGTAAAACACAAAATCCTCAGTTGGACTCTGAAACCTGGGGCCTAATTACAGCTGCCTAAAAACCAGCCTTGCTGAAATGCTCCAGCACTGGGTGAGGTACCAAACAGCTCTGCCTGTCCCTCCGTCCCTTTGTCTGCAGTGGCTGAAGTGCCACCAGGCTGGGGATCCTGGCACCTGCTGTGGTTCCAGGTGCTTCACCTCTCCCAGGACATCCAGTGCTCAATCTCTAGAGCACCAGATCTTCTGTATGTATGTGATGGTTGTAGGAAAATATCCCCTTGTCTTTATTTTATAGCAGTGTTGCTATTTACATAAGAGATAGTCTATAAAACCATGTTTGTTTTATTGTCTCTAAGGCAGTGTTCTGAATGTGGCAAAATAATAAATACCTTGGTGAAAAAAAATCTCAATGTGACTTGCTGAGCTTTTATTTATAGCAAAAATTTATAATCCAAATTAAATTTGATAAAAGTAACTTCTCTGTAATGTATTTTGTCCTTTCTAAATGCTAGCATAAAGGTGTCAGTGCTGGTTAGCTACATTTTAAACACTGTCAGTGTTTAAAAATTATTTTACTCTAGGGAGTCTGTGAACAATTTAAATCCAAACTGCACGTATTTATGCTTTATGTACACTATGTAATTAGGAAAAAAGAAAGGGAAAATTTCTTAACCATCTTTATGGATGATCTGAGCCTGAAGATTGGGCCTGTGGTGTCTGAGTGCGCATTATCTACACTTGAATTTTGCCTGTGTTTGTACAGATCATTATATTAGGATATTAGGTTTGGGAGAAAAAAACGTGTTGGAAGCAATTTCCCTTTTTCTGAGGCAGTGAAGCAACTCAAACCAGAAATGTTTTGCAGCTGAAGACAGAAATGGCTCAGAGTTTTCCTATGTCAGTGGGGTCGCAATACTCATGTGAGTGCCCAGCTGGCTTGGACAGCCAGAAAGAGAACCAGCCTGGCTGTGTAGGAGGTGCCATGTTGTGAGCTGCTTGAACAGCAGTGTCCCTTTAGTGTCTGTGATTGCAGGGAACGGACAGGAATCTGACTCTGGGTGGTTCTCGGCATAAATGGAGGGTAAGATTTTAAGCAACGCTTCTCTGTTGTGACTTTTTAAATGTGGGGGGTGCTGTACAAGTATCTGCATTCCCAAAACCGTCCTGTTGCAGAGCTGAGGGTCAGGGTGTTGTCCCTGTCCATGAGGGTGCAGCGGCTCTCAGCACAGTCGAGTCACAGTATTGGATGCTGGCTTGAAATTCTTGAACAGTCTCAGTGAGCTAAAAATGGAGAAAACACAAATTCCTCCTGAATTAGAGAGTCTGTAGTGAAGCAATCATAGCTGGCTCGACAGGCTGTATATCCTCCTGCTCTTTCTCAGGATGGTTATTTGCAGCCGAGTTTTGCTCACTTGGAGAGTGTAATGAACTATAAAAGGATGTTTGTCCAATTCATCTTCATTTAAATGCCTTCTCTTGTCTTAGATGTCAGTTTTACTTAGGAATGCTTAATTTGATAACCTGAGAATTAGTTCAGCCAATTTCCAAAGGAGAATTCCTGTTGCTGGGGTGTTTTGCTTGTTTGCCCTCTATCAATAACCAAGCCTCTTTTGGAGATCCTCAGCTATACTCTCGCTTTAGAAACAAAACCCATTTCTTAGTAAATACACTTTTACTCCTTTGTGACATGCACTAAAGGCAGCAGAGCCCTTGGGATGAATGTCTGCTGCAGAACCAGGTTCCCTGGGCATGGGGAAGTGAAAAGGCAGCAGCAGAAACGTGGCCTGATAAGGAGTCACCGTTATTAACTGAGCACCCTCTGCCAGCCAGCAGAAAGTGTTTTTCTTTCGGTGGTCTTGAGGAGTGAGTACCTGGGGAAGGCATCAGTCTGTTTAAACAGAACTTTATTATGCCAATTTGTTATTTCACCATCACCCTCCGACAGGAACCTGTGATTTGAGTGAGCCATGATGCTGAGAACAGAGTTAAATTTATCTCAATTAAAGTGCGCGTGCTCTGTTGCAAGAACATCGGAAAAATAAACTTTCTCAGTCAATAGGAAGAATTTTGTTTTACGTTCAGCTTGATGGCTGGATCCAGCTCACCGGGACCGTTGCATGTGGAGCTTTTCCAATCCTTCCAGGGGCCCCTTCACCCATCCATAAAATTGGTATTTCTTGCTTGTATCAGTGTTTTAAGATAAGATTTTTCTTTGCGAAATGCAGTGATACTCGAGCGGGTTACTCTTCTGAAATGCAGATTATTAATGCACGTGAAAACAAGTCAGGTTATCAGATGCTACACCATTGGAATAGCATGGCCCAGTGCCACCTATAGTACTGGGCTGGGCCAGTGGCTTCATCCAGGTTTCCCAGCAGCCATGAAGCCAGAGCTGTGTGTGTAGGAGGGGTAGAAGTATTTCAAAGAACGGACTTGCTTTTTTCTAGTATTTTCCTGCTTCTACTTAGGAACTACAATTTATCTTAAGTGTTTTTTACAAAGCAGAAGGCTCTTAAATGTGTTCTGCTGGGTTCACCAGCTCATCCTGCTTGGCCTCCAACAGGCTGCTGTTCCTGGCATCCAGAACTGCCCACTGTCCCCTTCCTTCAGGATGATGCTTGCCTCCTCTTCCTCACTGTTGAGCTTCCTCCCTGGCCAGGCAGATGTCCATTATAATGAAATGTAAAAAGAAAAAAAAAAAGGCAAGGGGTGGAGATAATAAAGGCAGAGGAATGTAATGTTACAGCTTGATTTGACAGGACCTCCTGCTGTTGCAGCTGCCAGTGCCAGCCATGGAATAGATTAATCTGTATTCCAACATGCCGAGCTGAAGTCAAGATCGATCTAATTAGGGTGTTTTAAACACTGCTTGCATGCTGAAGTCTCTGTGCTGTCTTGGAGAGGGAAAGGCTCCCGAGAGCTTGAGGTGATCCTGGGCTAGGCAAGACCCTGGTGCTGCTGTGGGAAGCGCATGGGATATGACCTCCTAGGGCCAGGGATGTGTCTGGCATGGTGCCCTGCAAGATTGGGATCGTGGGCAGCTGGCCATGGGGCAGCAGCAGTGCTACTGGCAGATGAGAGAGGGAGAAGCCTCTCATCTTCCCACATCCATGAATTTAGGGGATTTTGGGATGTTTGCATGAAAAAAGTTGTTCTTGATGCATAGTAGCTGCCAGCTGGTACCTGTTATTTCTGTGAAGGCCCCTTTGTGGTGCTGAGTGTGGCTTGGTTTGCTGTTTGCTTCTCGAAGAAATCACGTTTAGTCATTCTTTGAAATGAGGCTCGGCTGCAACCTCTGCCTCTGGCCTTGTCTGTGTCCTCCTTGGAAGTGATGCATTTTGTGCAGGTGATGTGGACTTTGGCTGAGTCTTACATTCTTATGGAGAAGGTCCCAGAATATTCCATACTAGAGAGGCTGCCTGTGGCTTTACCCCGGGGCAGTGCGCAGCCTGTGGCCTCTGTCTGCACTGAGATCAAAGCCAGGCAGCTGCAGGTTCTGCATTCTGGGGACTCAGAACAGCATCATCTACTCACCATTTCCTAAAGGAGATCCAACCCTGAGCAGATGTTGTGATTACGGCATTTAAAATGTTGTACATATGAGATGGAGATTGGGTCAGTCCATGGGAAAGTGGTGAGACCCCGTCTGTGGGAAGCTGCACCCCAAGGTTAGCGTTTCTCCCTTCCCGTGGCTGTGCAAACACTTTAATCCACTGAATCATGGATTCAGCCTCTCATCCCATCAAGCTTTGCCCTCGTTTTGGCCAGTGTCCTTGCCCATGGATGTTGGTATTTATTGGGCCAGGACTTGCATTACGGCATAACCTTGATTTTGGGGTGCGGCATGAAACACACTAGTGCGTTATTTTTCAGGAAGCTGATAAAAAACCAGTTTAGATAGTTCAGAAATATTTCTGTAAAATATTTCTTTGAACATTTTGACCAGGCAACTAAATATTTCCTGGATTTTCTGCAGTAATATGTTGAAAGAATAACCTTGTTCTCAAAACCTCTGTGTCAGCTCCTTTAGACTTGTCAGTAGTTTTAAAGATTTTATTGATAAAATGGATAAATATCTGCATATGACCACCAAAGCAAAAATGATGGCTAAAATACATTTCCTAGTAAAGGAATATTGGAAAAAAGCAATGAAGATAGATCATTGGTGAGAATACTGCTACTAAAATGCTGCATCAACACTTCCAAAAAAAGGTTGGGGAAAAAAAATAGTGTGACATACAGAATGCTGGCTTCTTCGTAAACCAGCAGAGCATATGTTGGCATATATGGGGGAAAAAAATTCTTCATTTTGTTGAATTTCTTTCACCTTAAGAAAATGGTATCTTGCAAGAACTTGAAGGTTTTTACAACACTTTTAATGTCAACACTTAATTTGGTGTCGCTTTTTGTGGAGTAACAGTTTGCGTGCGGTGAGAGCGTGCGCTGACACCCCCGGAGCCATCCTTCACCCCCGTTAGCCTGTCGGAATGACGGAGCAGCCACACGGTGCGGCCACCCGATAAACCTGTTATCTGCCTGCTCCTCCTGCCGGCAGCGCTCCCAATCTCCTTGGAACATGAAAAATTGACACCACCTCAGGCAGAAATCTGTTTCGAAAAGGAAGCTCCATTTATAAGCAGTTAATGAAATGGGGGTGGGGGGTGCGGGCGCCTGTGCAGCCTCTCCTCGCGCTGCCCTTGTGCAGGATGCAGATAATCCATGCAACAGGGAGCACAGACACCCTGGCCAGGCAGCCTGAATGCCTTCACCTTCCAGGGACCAGGCAGTGGGAGCAGGAGCGCCTAGCAAACACAGTGGTGTTGCTCATTCTTTGTGCTGGACTGACTGATCAAGGCTGCTCATGGCTGCAGGCTGGGCAGCACTGGGGAAGTGCATGGTGTGACAGCAATGAGATGTTGATCCCTCTCCTCTGCACGCTGTGTTTCCCCCTTTGAAAGTAGCAAATCTTAAGGCCTATTGCTCCCCACCACCATGGCTGAGGAAGTGTTTATGGCCATTAATTTTCATCTGTCTTAATCAGCAAGATTACAGTCAGGATATCTTGGAGACGCTGGGGGGTCTAAACCACCAAATCTGTGTTTGATGCAGACCTGCAGGTGGAAAGTAGTACTGCCTGGTTTGGAAAGGGTGAGAAACTCATGTCCTTCTCCTTTGCTTTGCACTGCTGTGCTTGGGCTCGAGGTGAGTGGCTCAGTCACCTGTCAGAGTGGTGGGACATTGACACAGGTGTCTCCTGTGCGCTTGCAGCCTTGACTTTTTACTTGCCTTCTTGGTTTGTGCTGAAAAATATGACCCTCAAGTGCAATTGAGAAGACTGTAAACATGTTTATTTGGTCATTTCTGGTTTGTTGTGGCCTATTTATATTCATTGATGGGATTTTCTGTAACTGAAAGTGGTTGGTTTGAGAATTTTTCCACTAGCTCATACCACTTCAGTCTCTGCAGGAGCACTGTTATTCTTTCTCCACCTCTCTTGTTTCAGTAGCTGTCCCAACCTTGGTGGCCTGAGGGTCATTTGGGTGACAGTGCTGGCTTTGGCCAGGGCTCCTTTAAGCCCAAAGAGGAGGCAGCTTGTGGTGCCTTTAGGCTGTGATGGAGGGTCCTAAAACGTGTGTGCTGCCGGGCAGGTGCATGGCCTGGGGAGGAAACCAGAATGGAACTTGTGCTCTATGCAAGGTGCTTTAGGTCCCTGAGGCAGAGGAGGAGGAGACCTCACTGGCTGGGCTGGCATGAGGGGCTGTCTGTGCTCCCTGCAGACATGGCTTGTGGCTCTCACTGCTGCTCTGTTTCCCCTCACCATTATGGGAAGGAACCGGGGTTCTGCTTATCAGCAGCTACATGCTGGAGCGTTAATAGTAAATTTAATGGCATGTTACAGAGGGAAGTAAGCTCCTCTTCCTGATCTCAGCATGCAATTTTCATTTTGTATTTCTAGAACATGTCTGTTCCATCCTGGCTTCCCTTCTGCGAAACCTGAGAGGGCAGCAGAGGACACGGTTACTGAATAAATTCACCGAGAATGACAGTGAGAAGGTGAGTGCTGAGTGTGTGTCTCAGTGTCTGAGCTGCCACGTTGGGAGGGTTCTTGCTCAGGGCAGGGTGCCTGGTGCACTCACTGAGTTATGAAAAGCCGTCCTCGTACCTGCCTGCAGAGACTTGTGCTGTCACAGGCCTTTGTTCTCTCATTCACATTGTATCTACAAACTGCAAAACTGGACTTTTAGTGCATGGCCTCCACATCACCTGTGCTCTTGTTTTCTGGTGCTCTTGCCTATGGTAGTAGCAATTCTGTCCTGGGTTGTGTCTCTGTTGAAACCTGGCCAAAGAAGACAATATGCAGTATTACATCGTGCTGGCTCTGAGATCAGGACAGCCTGGAAATGTGCCAGTGTATCTGGTGAAGCTCTTTTGCAGAGAGTTTAGGAGTTGCTGTGGTACACATTTACCATTCCCCACTCCTCTCCTAGAATGTTTCACTTTAGTGGTGTTTGCTCTGGGAAATTGTTCCCAAAATATTTACATGGTGGTGGATAGATCAAAGCTTCACAGAAAAGAAATAGCAGCTTTTGCAAACCAGAGATCCCAAGGGATTTGTAAATTCTGCCACTGGGAAAATACTGGTTCCTCAGTATTCCTCATTAGTGTGTTTTAAAGGTGTTTTTCATAACCTGTTCTACCAATTGTAGATAATTACAAGATAGGATTTCAGCTGCCCTAACACAGTTCAGAGGAGAGTGGGAGAGCTGGAACATCCAGCACAGATAGACAAGTCCACTGGGGAAACCAGGAGCCTGGAGCACCACAGCACAGAGAATGAGCTGGGGACACGTCTGTTTGCTGCCATTTATCTGGCCCTGACGGGACCGTGTTCCCATATGGGATTACATCCAGATGCCTGCAGCCTTAGCGTGCTCAAACGACCAGCACTTGTACCCTCCTTCTGTAACATGTTCCTTCCCGGGAGGGACAGAGCTGCCTGTTGCTTTGTGAAGGCTGAAGCTGGGAGGAAAACAAAATTGCATGAAGGATTAAAGATGATTGCGTTGTTCTTTTTTCTTGCTTACGTCTCTCTCTTCTGCCCTTGCAGGTTGATAGGTTGATGGAACTGTATTTTAAGTACCTGGATGCAATGCAGGCAGCTGACAAGAAGATTGATGGGGAGAAACACGTATGTATTGCTTAAGTTTTGCCAGGTCATGTCTGCAACACCTCTGCACAGCCATGTCATCTGCACAGGACTTGGGGCTCAGCCAGTCACTATTCTCAGGTGTGCCCTCATACCTGTGCTGTTACCTCTTAATTCCTGTTGCCTCACTCTCCAAGTTCCAGGTAACCTCAGATAAAATGGGCCAAGAACTTCTCTACAAGTGCTTCTGGTTGCTTGGAGTGAATTTTACTAGAAGTACCTAAGTCTGTGTTTCAATTTGCCTTCACTATTACCTGGCTGCAGTCCTGCTTGGTTTGGCAGACGGAGAGCAGGTGAAATGCAGAGAGACAATTACGTGATAATGTGCGAGGCCTCCTACCCTGGTCTGTAGAGTTGTGATCAGCGGCAAGAAAGTGTCTGTGTTGATGAGTTGGCTGAGGTGCAGCCAAGGGCTGTGTGCTCTCCGCTCACCAGCAGTGAATGTTTGAGTGACACGAGCCTTGGTGCCGCACAGCACTTTCTTGGAACTGAAGCTGGAACAGACCTTTTGAAAGGGAACGAGCGGCTGGAGTCAGGAAGCAGCTTGCAGAGCTGTTAGCGAGTTTGGCTGGCTTCCCACAAGATTATCTGTATCAGTGCTGGGGAGGGTGTGAGATTGATTAGTGCCGATGGAGAGCAGTGGCTGCAGCTGCCGTCCCGCACGCCGCGCGCTCCGCGTGCCGCGGGCAGCAGCCCCCCACCAAGCCCAGACAAACAGCTGCCTGCCCGCTGCCAAGGCTACTTCTCCGGGCACTGCCAAACATTCCGAGGGCATCGGAGCGCTGCTGCTGCTCAAAGAGGCACGGGAGTGAGTGATGAATGGAGCTGCTTTTGCTGCCAGCACTCAGGCTCCATATGGACAGCGGCAGTGTCACCACTGAGCGGTGGCCTGGAGGAAAACAGCGTTTACCCTTTCCTGCTTTCCTTCCATGCTCTGTCTTGTCTCCTCAGAACAGGGCAAGAAAATTATTTATACTTTACGTTTTGGTGTTGGTTGTGGGGGTTTTAGAACTCAAAAACCAGAATGGACTTTTTTGGTTGAAGCGTTGTAATGTGTTGGAGCTGCTGTGCAGAGCCCTAAAATACCACATGCAGCGTAAGAGTATGTGCCCTTTATCCAGGAACACCCTGGAGCAGCCTGCAAACATTAACATCTGTAGCAAACAGCCAGCACAAAGAAGGAGTGGAGGGAATTTGAGTGTGAAGAAGCTTTTGTGGAAGCTCTTCAATTAATAATATTAACCCATTCGTGTCTACTAATGCACAAGAGAAGTAACACTAAGGAATGTCAGATTCTCCTCCTGTATCCAGAATAAATGGACCTCAATGCTTTACCTCCTATTAGAACTAATAATAGGATTTGGCAGAAGCATCTCATGGGTGCAACATATTGGGCACAAAGTGTATAAAATATGATGTTGAAGTTCATTCCTAGCTTGGAACACTCTTGGAGAATTATTGTTTACTTTATTTTGTAGCATCATCAGATGGTCAGTGGGGGATCTCGCGGGCTCCTGAGATCTGAAGTGGCTCAAGCATTTTCCCCACACAGAAGTAGCCAAGAGCCATCATTCTGTCAGTCACATCACGGCACTGTCTGGCTGTGACAGGATTTATGGGGCACTTTAATGTTCCTTGTTGAGGCACATGAATCACTGAGGTGGATCGTATGAACACTTTAGAAATTGTGCTCTGTCACTGGGGGGCTTTTTCCTTCCCCTTGCAGTAGAGGACATAGTACCCCAAAAATCTGGTATACAGATGCCCACCTTTCCCCTGCCCCATAGAAAGATGATACTTGGTGAGATTTTACAGGTTCAGCCTACACTGACGAGAATGAGATCCGAGTCTGATGGACAGAGTATCCTGGTGTAAGTCTTGCATTACAAGGAGTGAAAAGCTGATTACACAAGGAATGACTGAGTGCTTTATCTTTAGTAGTGCAGCTGGCATAAGAAACTCCTGCTCTTGCAGTTCTCCTCCTTTTTATTTCTTTTAGCTTGGCTTATTTTAGTGATCTGGTTTATAGCCCTGCTTTTCAGCCCATAGCAGTGATGGTGGGGGCATAGCTGAGGGTGGAAGGGAGGGGAAGAATTTCTGAAGCCAGCTGTTTTGAGGAGGAACAGTTGTAATAATCTGCACCCTAATCTCGACTGTGAAACAGGATGGGGCCATTGAGCCCCTTCTCAGTGTTACCCCCTTGTTTGCATCAGTGGAATCTGTTCAGAAGGATTCAGAGGTGATAACTTCTGGTAATTGCCATGTGAAACCCGGGAGCAAAGTCCGTGAGAGCGTTGTCTCTAACACCTGATGCCTGTCTTAGCACTTTTCTCAGAGTTTTTAGTTAATGAAAATATCTTGTTCTCCTCTCAATTTCTTTAATTATTTCTGTAGGAAATGGTGCAACATCCTGTGGCCTTTACCTCTCTAAAATGAGGTATAATTATGGTGGCAGCAATAGCCTTGATGATCTCTAAAGATGGTAGGAAATGACAAGAGATAGTTTAATATTTTTATAGTTCCACAGAAAATTATGCTCCTCAGGTTTATTCAGTAAAATATTCTCACCAGACACTTTGTGCTATAATGACTTACAAATTACATGCTAATTGTGCTACAGTTTAGTCACTCCATTCCTTGAAAGGAAGAGGTCAAACTCCTAGGATGGGCATGGTGTCCACAGGTGGGGATAACAGGTGGGGATTTGTGTCAGCCCATCCTTCCGGTTTGGTGTAGAAAGACCGAAGTGCCTGGACCCGTGCCGAGGGCAGGATGTGATGGCTGTGAGTGTGGCTCTTAGCCTGTGGTCTGAAGGCCCCTTCTGAGCATATCTTGCATCCCTCAGCTCTCCCCAGTGCTACAGACAGAAAGTAATAAGGGGAGAGACTCCATCCTTAGAGTGAGAGACGCGTGGTGGTGGTTGTTTTGGTGCACGGCGATTTGGAACATGTTCATTTCTGTCCACCTGGATTGGCCTTGCTGTTCCATGTGGTGAGGATGTAAAACAAGGATCCTGGAGGTGTTCTTTGTTCTTGATCAGTACCATCCCTTCTGCTCTGTCCAGCTGTGCAGTGCGTGCTGGAAGGTGAGTGATAGATGAGGAGGGAGGAGGATGCAGAAATCTCCTCCCGTGCCCATGTGGAGCGATGTGATCTTTGGTACAGCACTGGCACATCCATCGCATTGGAGGCTTGGAGTCTCTGCTGACACCTCGAGGCCTGTCAGTCCTGCCTCATTAGTGTGAGAGAAGCTCATTTTAGCTTCACAGAAGCCCATCTTATTGCTGTCTTCTCCCATCAGCAAGGGGCATCTCAGTACATATTGCTGGCAGATTAGAAATGGCACCTGAGCACTCATTTGGAGGTTAGCGACTGACAGCTTTGAAAGAGAGACCAAGTGGGAAGGGGGCTGCTTGGTACTGTGCAGGAGGCAGATTAGCACTGAAAGGGTGGCTGTGGTTTAAAAAAAAAAAGAAAAGGACTGTGAGAAGGCACCTTAAAACTGTACTTGTCTTCTAATTCATATCTGCTTAATTTACTGGCACAAAATAATCTTCTCTGCCGAGAGGGGCTGTTAGAGCTGCCGCCGCTGTGTAATCAAGACCGTGGCTGCCTGGATCCAGCTCCTGTGATCACTGGGCTCGGATCAGAATACAGAGCAGACCCGGCCTTTGTTTCTTGCTCTGGAGATTCAGAGTCCTGGCCTGTGGATGTTTTTCTGCTCAGGAATTTAGCAGTGTTGAGCAGAGCAGCCAGTGAGCCTGTGTGCAGTGCAGAGTGTGAGTGGTGGTTCAGGAGTGACTGTGTTGTCTTTCCTGAATGTTTTTTTTGATAATTCAGTCAGTGTTCAGCTCTCTCAGTAGCCAGACTCATCATTGTTTAGCTTTAGAGACCAGATTTGAGCCATTTGGCATGGATGTGGGGTGAGGGAAGTCACTCTCTGCACAAAATTGGATTTTTCTATTTACTGGCAAGAGCTCACATGCAGGCTTTGCCCAGTCATGCCTGTGGCCATGATTTTGAGAACCTGGAGTAAATGACAGTCATGCATGTGTTGGAGTCTTCAGGATCTGGTGCTAAGGCATCACATATGATGCCAAAGCAGTTGATTTCACAGCACAATCAAGAAGGTACTGGCTTTTAAACTTGTTCTTTTACTGGCAGACTGGATTTCTAGGAGGAAAGGAGAAATATTTCACTACCTAAGCTTTCCTCTCCCTTTCGGGAGGAAGTGGGAATCAGCTGTCTAAGTCACTCCATCAGATTTCTGCCCAAGGAGCATCCATTGGCCTCCTCCAGGAAAAGTTGCACAGGGCTCATTTTCCTTTTTGTGCCTAAAACTCTCAAGTCACCATTAGATGTGAAGGCTTGGCTTGCCAGAACAGCCAAATCTGGCAGCCTCATCAGCTTTGGCGCCGGTGACCTTGCGTGTGCCCGGAGCACGTGCGCGCGAGGAGGCGCGTCCTGCGGAGCGTTGCAGGTACGGCGCGCTCGCAGGTGACGGCCCTAATGAGGAAATATTGCTCCGCCGGCGTGCGCCCACCTGCCAGACGGCTGCGGAATAAATCACAGAGCCGCAGCGAGCTCGCGGGGCTGACGAGCTGCTTCCTTTGTTTAAGAACGAAACCAGAAGACAAACCCCAAAATGCAGGAGGTGACACGTGACGCAGTTGTTCGGGCCCGTCAGCCCCCATGAGGATGGAGCACAGGCACGTCCCGGGCCAGCTCCGAGGAGGCCACTCTGAGCTCACTGCCAGGTGTCTCTTGCCAGTGTTTTGAAGAAGATGGGCTCTCTGGACATGAGGGATGGAATGGCCTCTTGCATTCTTCCTCTGACCTCCCTCTGGGCAGGTCTCTCTGGTGAAACTCATGTACACAGAGAAAGGATGGATGGTGGGTCATCATTCCCATGGGAGTCAGAGCTCTTTGGTTAAAAAACCCTGGCTTGGGTCTGCCCTGGCAGCACCCCTTACAAACACAGCTGGAAGAGCCTGGCTGGGCATGGAAAAGCTGTCCTTGTGCAGGATTTTCAGGTGTGTTTTCTCATCTATCAGTCAATTATGAAGCTGGAAGCCTGATAGGTCTTTCAGTGTGGAGTCGTGTTCTGCACTGCCGAACAGCACCCTCAGATGGCCAGTAAAAGAGCAGGTTTTGTTCCATTCTCACAAAGAACTTGTAAATCACAGATGCATGGGTCTGTTCCATAGTCACACACTCTCATCCCTCAATGTAGAAATGTGATTTGTATGTTGAAATTAAAATTTTAACTTGCAGATGGACACACTTCATGACCAGCAAAGGCAAAGCGTCTTCAAAACTGAATGAAATGTTTTGTGAATTTAGATGAATTAGTAAAAACACTTCTTCAGCAAGAAATACATAGCTGATAATGTTGAGGGGAACAAAAATGTTCTTAAGAAACCACAAATTCCACCAACATTTTGCCACTGCTAATCGGAAGTGCTCTGAGAGAATCCTCACACCTTTCCTTTGTGTGGCTTTACAGGACATGGTGCGTCGAGGAGAGATCATCGATGATGACATGGAAGATGAATTCTACCTCCGTCGTCTGGATGCCGGGCTCTTTGTGCTGCAGCTCATCTGTTACATCATGGCAGAGATCTGCAATGCCAACGTTCCCCAGGTAAAGCTGTGTGCAAGGTTGGCAGATCATCTGTGTTTCCATTCATGGTGCAGACAAGGCTCTAAGTCCTTGCAATTGCTGCTGCATTGAGTAATTGTGTCTCTAATTCCCCTTCTGGGAGGAAACCTGCTGTTTATTGCACTTGTGTCCATACAGCTCCATCAAGTTGCAGCAGATAGGAGGGCATTAGTGGGGGCAGAAGCTGATTGTTGTCACTAGATTCATATAATCTGTATAGACGAGGTCAGAGTTTGAAATGGAAAGGCCCTGTTGATGCCATTGCTGAGGGAGCAGTGGAAAGGGATCTGCTCTCGGGAGGTCTCAAAAAAAAGCACAGCTACAGCTTTTCTTGATCTGTGAAAAATGCTGCATCTGCTTCCTCTGTGAATACATTGGGGTTTGTGAATGTATTCTGTGGCTTCTTATTTCTGCCATGTGCCTTCCTGGGTGTTCCTGAGTAGATGCTGAGGGCTACCAAGACTGAGTTGGTTTTTGTGGTCCTCAGGTCTCTGCTTATCCCTCAAAGTGGGAAAAAGTGGGGCTGTGCATGGACTTGGTGTTGCACTGAAGATCTCTTTCTTCTCTTTCCTACTCCCCATCAGATTCGTCAGAGAGTCCACCAGATCCTGAACATGAGAGGCAGCTCCATTAAAATTGTTCGACACATCCTGAAGGGTGAGTAGAGATATCTCTGTGCAAGTGTCTCATCGCTACCAGGGACAGCTTGGTCCTCGCTTTGCAGGATGAGCCTTCACATGTAATTCTCCTTGGCTTCCTGAGCATCTCCAGGCAGCAGCTGAGCAGTGTTCCGAGATCCTGGCAGGGCTGGAATCACCCTGATTAGTGGCATGCTTTGCTTTGCCTCCGAGTTAGGACACTTGCTGTAGCTGCTGTCAGAGAACAGCACATCACTCCACGCTTCCATCAACTCCAGCCTGGCTGGAATTCACTGCTGACATTAATGTGAGAGTAAATATTTAAGGGAAGTGTACACGCCTGCTAGAGGGAAGAATAGTGGAGTCTCATCTTTCATTAACATGGCCCTGCACTTTACCATCTGCACCATATTAGTACCCGTGGTGTATTTGTCTTGTTCTTAGTGTCAGATTAATATGGATTATAGCATTAAAGTATCCTCCATAGCTTTAAAATGTAACTGTTGTGATTTGCAATCCCAGTTTTAAAGTACTGCTTGTTATTTTTAATGCTCGTGGTGAATTAGAGTAATGCCTGTTTGAGATGTGGCTCTCCTCTGCAGCCTGCTGTCCTTCAGCAGCAGCAGCCAGTGGAACTGAGCAGCAGCCCGTGAAACTGAGGGAGAGGAGGGCAGGACTCAGCCTCCTCCCATGGCCCCTGGTAGCTGAGAGGCTTAGTGGGAGCAGCAGGGAACCAGAGCTGCCCAGAGAGCATGCTTCTTTATGGAGTGTGTCTGCTCCAAAGGGGCTGTGTTGTTTTCAGTGTGAGGCCAAGAGTCCATTTTTCTTCTGGAGGGAAAGGAAGGTTGGCAGGGTTTTTGGGATACTGGACTGTGGGATGTGTGTCAATGTTTCTGCTTTCTTTGGGAGCAACAATGTTCTCCTCAGCTTTTCTTGCCCCCACTTCAACACTGGCAGGTACACACAGCTTATTTCCTCAGGAACTGTCAGTTTTCTCCCTTCTCATATGCAGGAAAAAAGGAGTCAGAAGGCTGGCTGGTACGGCGAAATTACGAGTGGTTCTCTGACAGTGTGAGATTACCTGCAGCTATAGGCAATCTCTTTGGCCCTTGTCCTTGGCCATGAAATGCAAGTTAATGCCTGCTGGTGAGCAGGGGGGCTGCATAGGATGTCTTTTCTCATTTTAATTATGATACTTGAAAATTCCTGCCTCTAAACCTCCCCTTTCCAATGTGGAGTACAGCACACATCCACGTTCAGATTCCCACACTTGCCCTGGGCCGTGGGTCCCTGAGGGAGTTGTCTGCACACCTCTCTGGATTTGCACACCTCACGGTCACGGCTCTGGGTTGTTGATTTACATACTGAGCTGAATTGGAGGGCAGCTGCATTAAAATTTCATCCGATTCTTTCTTTCCCAGACAGTGACTTGCATTGTGAAACTTTCTCCACGGTTGTATCGGGTGTTGCAGGCTCAGGGTCGTGCTGGTTGGGTACTCTCAGCAGCACCACGTTCCCTGCCTGAAGGGGCACATTGGCTTGTTAATAATGCAGGGATGGGTACAGAGTTTGGGCTCTGACTGCAGCTCTCCCCAGCTCTTATCAATTTCAGGGACTTTTAGAGACAATAGTCAAAACCTCAGTGGTAAGTTTCTTAGTGGGCCCTTGTGAAGTCCTGCAGTGGGAGCCGGGAGGCAGGAGCAGCACTGGGCTCAGCTGCAGTCTGGGCTCTGAAATTTGAGCTTTTCAGTAGTTACAGCACAGATTCACCAGCTTTTAATAGCAGGGGCACCAGGGACAAGCACCACCTGCCTCTCTGAAGGAGTCAGTTCCCTGGACACAGCTTCCCAGGGAAGCAAAGGGGTTGGAGCAGGGGTTTGGACATGGACCCTGCTGTGTGCTGCTGGGGTGCTGGGGCCAGCAAGGGGCTTCCAAAACTTCACTGGAGTCAACTGTACGAGACTCTATTGCAAGTGACTGAGAGATCAGGAGCTTGAGCCTTGGCTGGAATGTTTCCAGGCTACTTCCCAACTTGCTCTCAGGACAGATGAGGACCAGTTTATTTTTACTTTTCATTCAGTGTTTTGCTCTTGTTCAGTTTTTATTTTCTATTTTTGCATACTAATTAGGTGCTCGGTTTTTAGTTTGATTTTTATGGCCTACATATTCTCCATGTTTCTCTGGCAACCTGACAGCTGATGGATCCCTTGGGGTGGCTCAGAATTACTTACGATGCAAGCAAGGAAGCGAGGCTGTTTTCTTATGGTAGGGCTTTCAAGGGGGAGGAGTGGGCAGGGAATAACGGGAGGCTCATTAATGCATTTCTGCAGGCTGACCAGTCCTCCCACACTTCCTTTTTCTGGAAGATCAAGCATTTCTTGCAACAGGACAGTTAGTTTATGCTTTGGAAGAAAACAACTGAATGGTGTGTGCCTTGGCTAGGGAGATGTTTTGGAGATGGAGGCTGGATTTGGGACAGCAGCAGTGTCTGTATCTTGGGGAGGTGCCTGGTTTCCATCTGTCATTGGGAATGAGGCTCAGGCCTCTCTGAAGCGATGCTTGGCTCTGGAACAGCAAATCTCCCTGTTCCTCACTGATCCAGAGGGACTACCCATTGCTCCTGGCTCCCTCGGGAGCTCTGTCAGAGCTGCTCCTGCTGAGGCCCCTCCCCAGGACACACCTGGTGCCAGGTGAGCGGGCACACTGGGAGCTGGGCATGTGGAATGCCTGCTGCACATTCCATCCCAAACCTGTTAGCACAGGTAAGCACAAAGGAAGGGTCAGTGTGCTCTGAGGATGGAGCTCAGTCTGGCTCATGGTGCCTCCATCTGTGCAGGCTCTGGAGCTTCCAATATCCATTACAAGCCTCAGTATTTCCCAATTGATTTTTACTGTTCTGTAACCACTGTATTTTGTCTAATGAAGCAGAAACCAATCTTGGGCCCTTTCCCTTTGTGTAGCTACAGCAGTGTGTAAGCTCTGGTTAACTGTTGGCAGGGGCAGCTTACATTTGATTTTTTTTTTTTAGCAGTCTCAGTGAAGTGGTGGAATTTTAAATAAAAAAGTAAATACATAAAATCTCGGTCAGAGATTTACTTTTTTAAACCTGGTTCTGGGGGTTTTATCTGGTGTCTTCAAGCTGCTAATGCTTCAAATGAGCATTAGCAGCTGTCATAACCCAGTAAACATTCTGCCTTGGAGTCACTGGGGCTTTAGTCTTACAAAGCCTAGATGTTTAGAAGGAGAAATGCTGAGCATTTAGACAAGATAAGAAGAATTTTTGTCTTGTTTTTGTTTGGGTGATCTCCTGGTACAAAGGAAGGGCAGTGGCATTAATGGCACTCAGCAGCTCGCTGCTTGAGCCCTATTCCAAGCGAGTCTGGCCATCCTCACAGCTGGGGGCAGAGCTGCTGGCTGTGCCAGGCTTGGAGACCAAGGCTGTCCCTCACCTGGGCTGGGAGAGGCCACTGCGGGTGGGAAATGTTGCCCTTGGGCTGCAATAAACTGCAGCACTCACACCCAGTGGCGCTGTTGCAGAGGCACTTACCCTGATGGAGCACAGAAGGGGCTGCTGGGGACAGAGCCGGCTCCTCCACCAGCTCCGGGGGCACGCCACTGACAGAAGGCTCTGGTACTGCCTGAGGGGACGGGGAGCCTGAGCTAAGTGCCAGCCTTGGCTGGGGAGGGGACCCCATCCCTGTGCACTGGGATCACCTCCTGCCTGAGGTTTGGGTCCCCGGTGCAGCCCTCGGCCAAAGCACTCAGAGTGCAGCAGGGCCGGGCTGCCCCGCAGCAGCCAGCCCAGGCACAGGGAGCTACAAGGAATCCGTCCTTGTAGGAGCTTTCTGCTGCCTTTAAGAGCTGTGGAGAGCAGCTCCTCTGTCGAGGGAAGGTGCCCTGAGCCGGTCCCTTTGCTGGGACAGTGGGCAGCTCAGGTTCGCCGGCACCAAACCTCAGCGCTACCACCTGCTCATGTTACAGGTACTGGAGCGGTTTATAAATATTAAAAATACTTTTTCCAGAGCCTTGGCAAAGAGCTTTACTGCTTTTACATAGAGAGAAAGAGAGCACACAGGAGGGAAGACTCCCACGTCAGCTAACTTCTGCCTGTCCTCACTGCTTTCAGTGCTCCTGTAACAAAGGCTTTGATGGAGCTCAGAGCGTGTAGCAGTGCTAAATGTATAAATATTAAAGCAAACTTTCTACAGCAACTTACCATTCAGTGCTGAATACAAGCTGTTCTGCTTGTTTGGAAGAAGGAAAAGAATGCAAGCAGGCGGAGGCAGGGAAGTGCTGTCTTAACCATCAGCCTGCTCCTGATTTCCTCAGATTTGTTCAGCTTCTTGCTTCCGCAGCTCAGAACCTGCTTTTCATTTTTTCTTTTTAAACCGTCTTTGAAAACGCAGGTTCGGGTGGCAGGAAGGAGGGAGCTGGTAGGGGATGAGAGCTGCCAGCTCCAAATGAATGTCAAGAAGAAGAGCTACAGAGGGAATGTTTGTTTCTGTGGTGTTTGGCCGTGTGCATGGATGGGCAAGACAGTGGTCAGGATCTGGTGTCCTCTGCCTGATAACAAGGAGTTTGGTTTGTAGTTAAATCTGAACTGCTGGCTTTTCTTCTGTGTGGTTAAAAGCACTGATAGATGGAGGAATTGGGGTCTCCTCGACAAAAATCCTCATTCAGGATGCTTGGACAGCAGGCAGGTTAAACCGAGGGCTGGGAATGATTAACAGTTGTCACAGACCCGGCCTGGCCTTCCCTGATGATGCTCAGTCCCCAAAGGGACCTAGGAAGCCGTTGATTTGCAGTGATTTATGGCACTGTTTGCATTTCTTGGGCATAATGCCATGATTCCCATGCCAGGGAATGGGTGCTCCTGGGTGCTGGTGTCTGCTCGGGTCGGAGCAGGGAGTTCTCTGCCTCCATCTGCCACAAAAGCTTTCAGGAGCGTCAGCAGGTGTTTGTTATGCAAAGCTTTAACCCTGGGGATGGGCAGGAGAACCATCAATGCTCCTTGCATTAATTCCCATTTGGCTCTTTGCAGTGGCTGTGGGTGTAGATTCCGCTGTGGTGTCTGCAGGAGTTGTTGCCCTTGGTTTGTTGCTGTTGCACTCAAAGCCTCTGTCCCTCTGCTCTCTCCCTGCAGAGTACGCGGAGAACATCGGGGATGGGAAGAACCAGGAGTTTCGGGAGAGCGAGCAGAAGCGGATCCTGGATCTGCTGGAGAATTTCTGAGGAGCTGGAAGACACCTCTGTGTCTGCCCACAAGGACGTGGCGCCAGTTCTCCCTCCTTCTGCCCCTCCTCCAGCCTCTGTTGCACGATGAAAGTGATGTTTCTATGAAACTGCTTCTAAATGGGATTTGGGAGATATTAAAGATAGTTTGCTTTTTTTTAGTTCCTGGTTTGTTATTTGAGCAGTGTTCTGGGAGTGGGGCTGCAGCTGCATAGCCGGCACAAAGCCAGCATGAAATTCCTCTCTTTTTTTTCCTTTTTCTCCCTAAATCAAGGTGCCAAGGATCAGTGTGAAACAATACAAATATATGCGTGGCAGGGGGGGCGGAGAGGAAGCCTGGATGGCTTGAGAGACTGTTTGCAGGTTACTCCAGCCTGATCCATTAATGAAAACGTACAACCCTTGCTCTCATGGGAACCAGGGAGGCTGAGGTGGTGGTCTGTGTCCAGTTCATCCCTTCTTCAGTGGCAGAAGTGATCCAGGAATTGGCCACATCAGCCATGCCTGGTAAATCTTCCCAAAGGTGAGTGGGAATTGAAAGTAGGTTCTGGCACAGACTGGTCTCTGTTCCCTCCTGAAGAGGGAAAAGAGGGAATGAGTCCATTGGGGTTTTACCCAGAACTAAGAGTGAGGGGAGGTAAGTAGTGACATGCCCAAATTCCATCACCTTCCTTTCATGGTCAGCTTTGGCTCTTGGCCGTGCTCGTTCAGTAGAAAACCAGTGTTGTGGTTTCTGGACAGGGAGCTTGGCTCTTGGAGCAGCAGCGAGTCCTCAGAGCAGAGGGATGGCCCTGCCTGCACCAGGGGAAGGGGCCACAGCTCATTCTCATCACCCTCTGCACCACGGGGTGGTTTTGCGTGTCGTTGTGCCAGACTCCGGCGCCTCCCTGAGCTGGGACTCCCAACTGGGATAGAAAGTAGCAGAGGATATTTTCCTGCATCCTCTTTTCTGCTGCTAAAGTTAATGACTGTCATCACAAACCATCGTGGCTCCTGCAAGCTGGGCTCTGCCTAATTTAGAGAGATTTGCATGCTGGCAGCATTCATTTTTTATCTCCAAGAAAAATGCATTGTCAGGGAAGCTTAAAGGCTTCCTTCAATCCTGACTGCACAGGCACTGCTGGCCTGGCGCTATTGAACGCTGGTGTTCGGGGGATCAGCATGGAAGTCGTGGCTTCAGCAGCCACAAAAAGCTCCAAAAATACATTTTTTGTGCAGAACTTGTTAAATTCCTCATTTAAGCCTGCTTCCTTAAAGGTGTTTTTTCCTTTAGCTTTCAGGTGTGGTTAGGTTTTTCCTTGAGTCTGGGAATTACTCCCTTTCCACACCAGGGGAGTTGTGGTCAGAGCTGGTCTCTGGTTTCCCCCTGGCTGTTCCCTCACACTGCACTTGTGTTGGAGGAGCTGAGGAGAAAGGGAGGGATGTAAAACAGAGGGTTTGAGGCAGGAAGGGGACTTAGTGAATGTGGAACAGCTTCAGCTGAGAAGTGGGGGAGAAAAGGGCCGGGACATTCTTGAGAAAACTGCAATAAACTGCCTAAAGGCAAGGTAAGTTTATAAATCTGAGTGCATTTTAACCAGATTTTGCTGTGTTTGCCGCACGTGTGTGTGTACATGTCATGGTTTCCGTGCACAGCTGGTGAGCTGGTGTGGGTGTGCAGTGCATGATCCCTGCTCCGAGCTGGCTCCTCTTGGATGGGGAAAACCTCCTGCAGCATCTGCTGGGAGTGAAATGTCGGTCAGTGCCACAGTGAGTTGTGCCGGTGAACTCCACTGGAAGCACTTGCAGCAAGGGACAGGGGCTGGAGGAACCAAAAGTGTGGTGGTGTGGTGTGTGGGTTCCCTGGGGAGCAGGGAAGGGTCCTGGCACTGCTCCAGCTGCCCGCAGTCTGCTGGCCTGGGTCAGGAGAAGGAACGGGCACAGCTGGTGATGGGGCCTGGGCCTCAGCAACATCCTGCCAGGTGGTGTTCCCTCTGCAGGGCCGGGGACGTGGTGCCACCCCTGCACTGTCCCCCTCAGTTCTCGGGGCCGTGGTGCTGCACCTGGAGAGCAGGAATGCCTTGCCGTGAGTATTTTTGTCTTCCCCAGCTGAAGGAGGAATTTATGGGATTAGAGAATGGCAGTGTGCTCATCCCACCCAGCCCAGTCACTGTCCCTGTGATGGATGAGGGTGCTCCAGATGTTGCTGAGGAACTTGCGCAGAGATGGTTCCTGCAAGTCAGGCTTTTACAAGGTGGATGACAAATTATTCTCTTCTAATTTCCGAGCTCTTTCAGAGGGAGGCACCCCACTGCTCCCAAGGAGCCCAGTCAATTGTGATCCTGGTGATCACACCAAGTCCTTCCATGCACCCACACCCTGGCCCCACACCCCACTGCTGGGAAATGCTGGATCCTCTGCCTTGATCCTTGGGATGGGCTGGGGGCCCACCTGGGCCCGCTGTTATTAATTAAGGTAATTATTCAGCTTAATGTGCCACTCCTGGCCAGCTCGTTTGTGCTGTCATAATGAGCAGTGCAGAAAAGCCTTGGAGGTGTGAGGATGGGCACCCCGAGTCTTGGCAGTTGTGGAGAATGACGTTACTGTAATTGGGGGAGGATTAAAAGGTGGAGCTAATGACAGATTTCCTTGAGGAAGCATCCATAGGCTGCAGACAGGGGAAATTGTGTCCTGGTTTAACCCTGCTGGTTCTGTGGCCCCGGAACAGCAGCATCACTGTTGGCTTTTGAGCTAAATGTGGGTTTTGGGAGAGGGTGCAGGAGTGGCACAACCCATGGGCAACACCCATGGGGCTCTGGGCTGCTGGGAGTGATGGCAGGGACTGGGTGACAGGAGCCTGGTGGCCTCGGCTCCTCTGTGAGCCCTCAGCGTGTTGAGCCACACTCCCCTGCCTGCTCTGCTCTCAGGGTACCGGGCCAGCCTCGGCACAGGGCAGCGGAACGTGCAGGGACAGAGGCCTCTCTCCATCACACCCCTCCCTGGGCCGTGTTTTCTTGTCTCTGATTGTAAGCAGATTTGACTAAAGAGGTAAATGAGAAGGTAATTAGAGGGAACATGATGGATGAGGCACTCTGGTGATGGGAAGCCGGAAACTTGCCCTCCAGGAGAAAGGAGCTGGGAGGGAGGGTGTTCTTCAGCAGAGGACCCGCGGTGCCTCACACTTCCCTCTGCAGCAGGATCCCGGGATGCAGCGGTGGGAGCTCTGACCCCTGGGGACGCCCAAGGCTGCCCCAGGCTGAGACGAGCCGTGGGCAGTGGCTGCTGCAGGCAGGGATGAGCCCGTCACCCAGACATCTGCACTTTGCCAGGGCACTGATCCAGGTTTGGTACCGGGTGCACGAGGCTGCTGAGCACCAGCACAGGGTTTAAAAGCAGGAAAGCAGCAAGGGATGAGGGAGATGCTGCCCTCAGTCTGCGGGGTCATTGGATTCCTGTGCTCCGTGAAGGTGCTTGCCCCAGTGGGGTTTGGTTGGGCTGGGGCTGGGGGAATCCTGGGGCAAGTTCTGGGGAAGCAGGTGTGGGAAGGGGGAGGGAGAGGGATGGTGACACCATCCGTGCAGTGGGTGACAGGGTGGGAACCCCAGTGCTGGCAGTGGCAGGGAGGGTGGGAGCACTGGTTTCCTCCTGCTGGGAGTGGCAGGAGCTGATGGCACTTCCCCCCGGCCACAGGAGACAGGCACCGACTGTCCTCACTGTGTGTCCAAATCCATCTTCAGCTTGGCTCCCGGCTGAGCCTCCCTAAATGGGGAGAAATGAGTGTAAATCATGGCTGAGGAACATCTCCTGATATCCCAGTGGAGGAACTGAGGCTGTGCTAAACACAGCGAGAGGCTGTCAGCACTGGGAACAAACCGTCAGCTGCGAAATAAGTCACTTACACTATTGATTTTTTTTTTAATATTTTTTTTTTCTTTTAAGGCCTTGCTCTCAGGGAAAGCTTTTCTCCTGGGGCAGAAAATTATTTGGAGAAGGAAAGGCTGATTGGTTTGTGGTATTTTTAGTTTATTTGTTTTTTACATTTAATTTTTTTGGTGCTTAATGGTTTGGAAAGAGGGAACTGTTCTATAGTGATGGACACCTGTGATGTTGCTCCTCTCCATCGGGAACGTGGCTGTGGGTTCTGCAGAGGAAGGAGTTAATGGCCTGGAAACAGGCTTGAGTTCTCTGAAGAAATAATTCTTTTCAAGTAATTTTCTTCTGAATTTTATACTTTGGAGAATTCCCTGTGCAAGGGCTGCTCTGGGCAGAGGCCTTTGAGTCCCAAAGCCCCCACGTGCTGGGGGGAGTTCGTGCTGGGACTCCCAGGGCTTCCCAAGCTAGGGGGCCAGGGACACAGGGCTGTGACCTTTCCAAACCAGGCAGGGGGACAAAGACACCGCGTGTCCCTGCCCAGAGATGCTCCCACTGCCCTCCCAGTCCGGTTGTGCCACTGGGAAGGGCTGTGCTGGCAGTGACACAAGGAGCCCGGGGTGGTGCTGGTGTCTGGAGCAGGGTTCCCTCTACCCAGAACCCCTCTCCTGCTCGGTCTGTTATTTTTGATGCTGTTGTGGCTGCTGTGGTGTGGGTGGGTGGGTGGGTGGTGTTTGCTCACCTGAGCTCCCACTCGCTGCCTCCCCGGCTGCTCCCTGCACCGGGGGACCCCGACAGGCGCTGCCTCCGTGGCTGGCTGTGCCCGGGATGATTTGTGGAGGAGCAGGCTCTAATGTTGCCTGGCGGGAGCATTGTTTTCCTGCAGCGCACGCAGACCTTTGCAAATAATCTAATAATGCAGGAATGTCAAACTTCAGCTGTGGAAGGAAATCCTTTTATACAGGAATTGTCAAGTCTCTAAACAAGTATCAGAAATGAGCTCGGTATCAATGTGGAGGGTGTTTATTCTGCCCGTCAGAGAGATGAACAACCCAATTCACTCTCCCAGGCAGACACAGATTCGAGCGCTGGCTCCTGGACCTCAGGAGAGCTCAGTGCTGAGCCTTGGGGTGCCCCCGCACGAACCCTTAAAGAAGTGAATTTCAAAATAATGCATGAGGCAGACCCCAGTGCTTCAGCAGCTCTGGGGTTTGAGGTTTTCTTCTTCCAGTTGCTGGGCAACTTTTGCTGTCAAAAGGGAGCATGGGGTGTTGGCACTGGACTGAGCATGAGCAGCACTCAGGAGCCAGCAGGAAGGACCAACGCTCTTGCTTTCATTCTGAGTGTCCTTGGGCAACTCCAGGTTGGAGCTGTGTCCCTCGGGATGTTCTCTGTGCCCCTCAGGGCCTGAGGGGTCCCCCTGAGGGGTCCACCCATGAGGTGCTGGCAGTCTGGCTGACCCCCATCCCCTTCCAACTTCATCCAGTTCTTCCGAGCTCCACTGCACCCTCCAGCGTTGCAGGTTGCCTTTGCCCAATGGACAGGTGTCCCAGGGAATTCATGTGCAAACCTTGTGGGCGCACGAGCTGTGATCATGGTGGATGCAGTGCCACCGGGATCGTTGTGGTTCCACTGCATGGAAGTGCCCGCTGGATTCCTCCATCTGGTGAATGCCCCCCCAAGCAGAAGTGAGCAGTGGGCAGGAACCTGGCACTGGCGGAGATAAGGAGTGTTTCATCCTCGAGAGCGAGTCCCTGGGCCCGTTCTGCTGCGAGAGAAGCCCTGTGAGGGAGGCGCCGGGAGTTCAGAGCAATAACGAGTGAGCAGATAAGGGACCTCATTACGCAGCGGGTGCCGGCTCTGCTTCGGGAGCCGCTGGCTCTGCTCCCGCCTCTGTGCGCGAGTGACCTCCCCCATATCCCTGTCAGACACACGAGGGTTCTTTGGGGCCCTGTGGCTGCTCCTGCCCGAGGCCTCTTCACTGGTGGATTAAAATCGAGGAGGAGAACCAAACCTTCCCAGCACGCTTAAGACATGTGGGCACTGGCACTTCCCTGTCTTCTGGGCCCTGCACGGCCCCAGTACCCATTTTTCATCCACTGTGATGGCAGAAAATCTGCTGGAAATGGGACTTAATTCAGGCTCTGCTTCTGGAGGTGTTCCCGGCTCCGGGAGGAATTTATGCTCTTTGCTTCCCCCGGCATGATTTAAATATCTCTGGTGATGCACAGGCAGGTTTCAGCCCTCGAGGTGCAGCTGCACGGCCTCGGCCCCCAGTGGGGGCTGTGCTGCCCTCGTGTCAGAGTGCAGGAGCTGGGCTGGAGCCGGGAATCCCTGCCCATGCCTGGGATGTGCAGTTTCCACTGGGTGACATCTCCAGCTCCTGCTCTGGCCACGCCTGTGGGTGGGTGCCTCTCAAAGTGGGGTGCCAAGTCTGGGGGAGCACAGTCTGTAGCTGCCACCTCAGTGTGGGTTTGTTTTTATTCCCTTGCTGCCCAGTGGCAGAGGATGGACCCTGGGCCAGACAGCAGCCACGAGACTGGGCCAGCCACCTAAAATGTGGGGCACGAGTGCTTGGCCTTTCTGCTTCTCCTGTTGCACTTGACCTGTGCATGAACCCCATCTTTCAGTACATGAACTCTGTCTTTCAGTGCAAGAACCCCCTATTTCGGGGGTTTGTGAACCCCATCCTTTGGTACATGAATCCCCCTGTTTCAGTGGGTTTTGCCTCCACACGTGCCTCTGGCAGATCTGATGCTTTTGCTTTGTCAGGATCCAGCCCAGAGCTGCTCCCTGACACAGCTGTGTTTGCTCAGCAGCTCCAAGCAGCTTTACCTCAGGACACTGCCACTGCTGCTGTTGCCATCCCAGAGCGGGACCCTCTGATCCCAACCAGCCATGGGAACTTCTGAATGGAGCCGGGCATGGCCGTGACACCCATTTTTGTGTCACCGCTGCTCCCTCCTTCCCTCAGCTTTTAACTTCGGGGGGAGTAATGAACTTGGGCAGAGATCAATGCTCTGCTCTGAGCCAGGCTTTATTCTGACATGCAGCAAATGCTGCAGCAGGTACAACTTTTTTTTTTTTTTTTTTTTTCAATTATTGATTAGTAACGCAGGTACGAGGCAGCCCAGCTCCTGGCCAGGGACCTGCCTTGCTGGAGGGGAATGGGAAGAATACCCCCACTCCTTCTTCTGGAGCCCTGCCAAGGGAAGGGTGAGGAAATACAGTCAGTATTTTCAAATCCAATTTAAAGAATCTCTTTGTAGCCAACATCTGTCATCTCATGGCAGAAAACACCTGAAATAATCTGATTTTTTCTGTTTATCTAGAGAGCAAATAATATCCTTTTGACTGCTCTGTTGCATACAGATACTCTGGTGTGAGTGACGCCTGCTCTGTGCCTCCCCTGGTGCTGAGGCCAGTGTTTAGGACAGGAATACAGCACCACCGGCCCCTTTGGTGAATTTTAGGCTTTTCAGAAGAGGTGCATGAATTGCACAGGTGCTGGTGCTTTGACCCACGGTAAGGTGCAGCTCTGGAAGTGTTGGTGATGTCGGTGGGTTTGGCCTCAGGATTTGTGCACCCAAAGGGACATCAGGATCTTACCCGTTCCATGAAATCCTGCTAGTGGCAGGAGCAGGGTGGCCGTTCCAGCCCTCTCTGGTGCCACCAGCCACACTCCAGCCGGGCTCTGAGGGTGCATTGTGAGCTTGCAACCCACCCCGGCTCCAGCTTTTTCATTTTGAGACAAACCTTGGACAGTCTGGGACAGCGATCGGGATACATGTGGGGACATGCATCCTTTCTCTTCCCGTAATGTTCCAAAAACCCCTCAAACTGTCCCCAGATGGGCCGTGGCCCTTGTCAGTGAAGCCGGAGCACCGGGCACCGCACCCGCCGGGCACTGCCCCTCCAGTGCATCTGCAGACGCTGGGGCCGTGCTGCGATGAACTGGATCACACTGGGCTGAGCGGTACTGGGCCATGCCGTACCGGGCTGGCCGGGAGGTGCGGGCGCTGTCCTGGGTGCTGAAGCCTCCCCCTCCGAGACCGGCGGTGCCCGGGGGTCTCGCCCCGCGGGGAGCGGGTTCCGGAGCCGGCGGGGATGCCGGGGAGACATCGGTCCCTGT
>WEIT01009721.1:255497-266551 GCA_013389985.1 Dryoscopus gambensis | reverse complement strand
AGCGGGGCTCCCCCGCCAAGCCTCCCGCTCCTCCGCTCCCTCTGGTGCACGGTGGCTCAGCAGGTCGGTGCTGCCGAGCCCGCTGGGATCCACCGCGGCTGGGGAAGGGGAACCTCCTCCTGCACCCTCCGGTGAGGGACCTGGCGTGGGGGCAGCTTCCTCATGGGTACCGAGAAGGTGACAGGGGACCGAGCCCCCTCGGAGGAGGCTGCTGAGACCCTTCTCGCTCTCTGTGGAGTGACACGGGCACGTTCAGTCTGAGCCCGAGGAGTGACCACGGGGACATGCTGGGTGCCCGGGTCCCAGCTCTTCCCCCCGCCCAGCTCCGGGGCCTCCCGTGTGCGGAGGGACCCACTCTCTGCCCCAAGGAGCCTCCAGGCACACGACGCCTCGGGCCACGCCAAGGTGGAAGGTGTGAGGTGTCCCGCAGCTTGTGGTGTCCCGCAGCGGTGCGTGGGCTGGCAGGTAGCTGCCTGCCCAGGGAAGGGGTGATCAGCCTCTGCACTGGGGGGATCACAGCAGGAGAGTTTCCAGACCTGCCGGGCTGGCATGCCAGACAGAAAGGTGGGTGAAAAGCCTCCATCAGCCACCGCTGCTCCCCTCAGAAATTCAGCAATAGGCAAATAAATAGTGAAATGGTCGCTGCGAGGGAACAGGGAGCCAAGGAGAAGAAATATTCTGGGAGGGCGAGTGCACTTTGGAGCCACATTACAGCTCGCTACTCGAGCAGTTCTGCAGCAACTCACTTAATCACAACAGAAACCTTTATTAACGATACTGAAAAGCAGTGAATAAGTGGGTCATGTATAATAAGCCATTTGTGTTCAGTAGGTGAATACCAATTTGATAAAAGCTGTGTGTGCTGAAAACCTGTATAAATCGCTGTTTAGCAGATCGGAGATTGATCGTTTCATTACTGGCTGGTGCAGCTTTCCCTCCACACCTCGAGAGTCCGGTGGGTTGGAGACGTGGAGCGGGAGAGGGGCTGTGGCCAGCGGGGTGGATTCGGCTGGGGCTGGTGGGCACGGGCAGGTCCTGCCAGGCTCTGCCCGCAGCAGGCAGCGCCCAGAGCTCGCCGCCATCTCTGCCCGGTGCTGGAGGCCTGGAGGAGCCTCCACGGCACCGCGAGGCTGTGGCACAGCCCCGGAGCGCGTTCACTCTTCCTTTTAACTTGTCCACGCCGGATGCAGCGAGGGAATTGACCGGGAGCAGCGTGTGCTCCGCAGGCATCGGCGAGCGGCCGTGAGCACCCCTGGGGCACAGGCGGCTCCCCCATTCTGCCACCCCACTGTGGGCAGCGAGGCTCTGCTCGCAGGGCAGCCAGGGCTGTGGGGAGGGAAAAGTCACAGTCAAAGAAAGTCCTTTACCTGCCCCCACAGCACAGGCTCTGCCTTTGGCAAGGATGGAGCCAGGATGGGCTCCAACTGCCCCGTGAGAGCGTCTGAGCCGCAGGATTCTTCCCACCATCCCTTCCCTACCCACAGTGCTGCCTCTCCCCCTTCTCTCCTCTCCTCAGTCTGGCGCCTTCAATTATTCATGCCCCCCATTGCAGCCTGTGCACGCTGGGCTGCTGCCATCGGCTTTCTCATGAGCTGGCTGGGAAGCTCCAGCCGCCTTCCCAGGCTGCTGGCTCTGGAGCGGGGCAGGGGAGCCGTGCCGTGAGGAGGAGCAGCCCGGCTTCTTCCCGGCATCGTGTACAGGCAATATCGCCTCGCCTCAGCAGAGCCGCGGCTGGAGGCTGGAGGGAGCGGGGCCCCGGCTCCCCCGGGCGCTGCCCTGCTCCGTTCCCGCACACCCCGGTGATTATTCTATCAATTACTTTCATAAACACTTTGCATTCTGCCGGATTTTTTCACACTTCCTGATGGGAATTCTCCATGCCGATGTGTTTTTCCTGCTGCTGTTCGTGCAGTCATTCAACGCAATTACATCTGACACCTCTCCTCATCAAACGTCTGGGCTTTCTCTCCCCTTGAAGCGGCTGACAGACGACGGGCCAGACACTGGGAATTATTACGTTAGGACAGTGACAGCTAATTTTAATCATAACGTTCCCTGTGAGCGAGGCAGGAATCCACCAACAGCCGGCACGGCTGCGCGGGGTCTGGGAGCCGTGGGCAGCACGGCAGGGCTGGAGTGGGGACCTGGAGCGGGCCAGGGAGCTGGAGGCTCTGCACTGGTGCCTCCTCCGTCAGGGGCTGCTCCGGGGGCCGGGTGGGTGCCTAGGTGGGCACCTACTGGGCCCTCTCCCCTTCACGGCTCCTCTGGAGTTTTGGTTCATGGCGTGAGTGGGACTCGTGCACCTCGGGAAAGGCAGCCCTTCCTGGCCCTGTCCTCGACAGCTCGTCTGGCTCTCTTCGAGCTCATCTGCTCCACCGCCGTCTCCCCTCCTGCAGGGCTCTGCCCTGCCCGGCTGCCCCCTCCCTAAGGCTCCATCTGCGGTGGATGTTGGCTGGGCTCGGTTGTGACGGGTGCATTGGTGCCTCGTATCGTGTGCTCCGTGCGAAGCTGGATTGGGATGAGCCCAGCAGGGCCGGGCAGGGGGGTGCCGTGTCCATGAGCACCGGGCACTGCCAGCTCTGCGGGATGGTACCAGCACCTGTGCGTGGTGTGGGCGGCTCTCGGCAGCGGCTGCCAGTGCCGGTGGCTCGTGTTCTGGGTGCTGGGTGTGAGACCAGGGGGGCTGATCTTCAGCAGAGCAAAGCTCCTGTGTGCCCCATCCCTTCCTGCTGAATGACTCCTGCTGAGAATCCTCCCCTGCCCGCTGGGAACCATCCCCTGGCAGAGAGCAGCACCAGAGCGAGCGGTGGCTGCACACAGTGCTGGAGCCCCACCGCGAGCTGCCAAAAAAAGGCCGGCTTAGGGCTTTGGTACTCATACTATCAAATAACAGCTCCTCCTTGAGCTCCTTGGGAAGGAATTGTCTGAGCACTGCGACTCCCCAGGAACCAGAAGGGAGCCGCGTGTCCCTTTGCATGGGCAAATCTTTGTGTAGCCAGGGCCAGTCTGGAGCGACCCACCACTGACGTCTCTCTTGCTGTGGGGGTTAAACATGAGGGGAGCGAGAAGGGCTGGGGGCAGGAGCTGGGGCAGCCCAGTGTGATCGGGCACTGTCGGAAATATCTGCAGTTTTCAAGGTTAATTCCAGCTCCCTGGTGAGGTGAGTGCTGGCCTGATCACAGTCACTGAGTTCGCTGGATATTGTTTTGTTTTTAATTCACGTGCTGCAAATTTGAGCTCCTTCTGCTGCTCATATGACAGTAAAGAGGGGCAGAGCAATGGCGCTGCCATCCCCAGCGTGTGGTGGGAGCCTCCCGGCCCCAGCCACGGCCGCAGCGCTCCAGCCCGACGCGTCTCGTGGGAAGGGAGACGGCTGGATCGCTGGAGGAGGGCAGCGCTCACCGCCAAAGCCCTCTGCCCGCTCGGCTGCCAGGGCCGGAGCCACCTGCCCTCTCTCAGCAGTGACGCGGCCGTCACGCCGTGTTTATGCAGCGGTTTGCACCGCGATGTGTTCTCGGCGCCCCGGGGTCAGCATCCCCGCTCGCAGCCTTGTCAGGAGGAGACGCATCCACAGCTGCTAGCGGCGCTGCGAAGGGGAGGGGAGGGGAGGGAGGCTGCAGCCCGACCTGTGCAGCAGCCGCTGGCAGATCCGGTGTCCCCGTGGTGGGGACAGTGTGGGTCACACAGCCAGTGCGCTGGGGTAGTGCCCAGGCCTCTTCTGGATCCGTCCGGAGGGTGCCTCCTGTGCCTCCCGATCCCCCGGGGTGGCTCTTGCTCAGGCAGGCTGTGCCAAGGGCTGGGGGGTCCTGCGGCAGCCAGGAGGGTCCATCTGTCTCTGGGTCCCTGCCCTGTCCGTGTGCCGGGATGCGCCTCGGGTGCCTTTGCTGCCGGCAGGACACGGTGCCCCTGAAGCCGGGGCTGTCGCTTTCCATCAGCCACGGGTGTCGTGGGTTCTTGGAGAGGGGAGGGTGCTGGAGGGGTCATGGATGTCTGGAGAGGGGAGGGTGCCGCAGAGGCTGTGGGTGCCTGGGGAGAGTGTCAGTGGTGGCGGATTCTGCTGGACACCTTTGCTTTTCCTGCAGCGGAGCAGCACAAACCCAGCCGGTCAGAGCCGGCCCCAGGCCGGGGACGCAGGGCAGGGTCTGGATGGACACGCCAGTGGGCAGGAGCAGGAGCAGGAGCACAGGGACGTCTGGGCTCCCCCAGCCCCTGTCCCTGCCCAGCGTGGGACGGAGCCAGCCCCGGCCCCGCCGCCTGCTCGGCAAGTGTCACCAGCCCGGCGGCAGCTCCGGTGAGGGGCTCCAGCTCAGCTGGGCAGAGAAAGGGACTTCTGATTCCCGGCTTAGGGAAAAAATCCCTCCTGGAGCAGGAACCTGCGCTGACCGCGTGATTAACAGGCATTTGCAAATGTCCAATGCATATTTAATTGTCCTCCGATACATCTTTACCCAAACATCAGCCCGAGTGCGTGCCCATGGCACTGCTCCGGTCCTGTCTGTCCTTGGTGCCCTGTGGGGGCTGTGGTGGGGGGCATGGAAGCTGGCACAGCTGTGGAATGGCGAGCAGGCACAGTCCTGGAGAGGCTGCTGGGGGCTGCGTGGCTTTCTGTGCTCCACGGGGCCTACGGACAGGGCAGGGGGATGGAGCACGGGTCTGTGGGTCATTTCCAGGTGGTCGGGGTGATGCACGACCTGCCCTTGCCGCAGCACAGCCCCATCCCTGCTGCCGGCAGCTCCCTCCCCGTGCGGAGCGTGACCAAGGTGAGGGATGGTGCCCACCGCAGGGAGGGAGCCTGCAGCCCGTCTGTCTCCGGTTTATGAGAGCACCAAGCTGTCCCAGCAGGCGTTTTCAATTCCGTTTATCTGTGTTTCCCCATTGAGTTCATTTTATTTCCCCTGATTTTTGTTTCCTGGAAGATTTATTGGTCCTGGTGCTCTCAGTTTATGACAGGTAGCAGGCCATAAAGCACACGGAGTAGTGGCCCTCGACGGCCCCCTCCCTCCCGCTGCGGGGACGCGGCACCAATGTCAATGGGGGGAGAGGGACAGGGCCGGGGTGGACAGGGGACCGGGATGCTGGAGGGGCAGGGCACTGGCCAGAGCTGGTGACTTGTCCAGCGTTCGTGGGCGCAGTGTCCAGGCAGCTTGGCCAACCCAGTGCAGGGTCCGTGCCCAGCCTGGGGGCTGCCTGGGGGGTCCTGATCTCCGCTCGTGTCCCTGTGAGGGGCAGGGCTGGAGGTGCAGTGAGTCAGCTCTGTCCAGGCGGGGCCGGGGTCCACGGCATCCAGCAGGGAGGGCACAGGGTGCTGCTGGAGGATACATCTGAAAGACATCTGTCCCCAGCGAAGGTGATGACCCTGGGTATCCACCTGAAGGATCTGTGCTCCTCTGGGTGCGCTCAGAGGTGGCCGAGCTCTGAGGGTGATTACTACACACGCTTCCCAATTAAAATCGGAAAGAAAGAAGGCGCATGATTCAATCCAGCCTTTTCTCAGCTTAGCTGCCGAATTCCCGTCTCTGGATGCAGATTTTAAAGGTGTTCACAGTCATTTGGACCCAGCTGGAGCCCTCAGGCCATCACCCTGCCCCTGCACCACTGGAGCTGTGGTGGCTGGGGGACTGCTGCAGGCTGGGACCCACTGGCTCTGGCCTTTGCTCCTGACAGCAGGAATTCTGTGGGGCAAGAGCCTGATCCTGGCTGCAGCCAGGGAATGGATGGGTGAGTGCTGGTTAATGGCTGGACACAACAGCCTCAGCACCACTGTGGCTTGGAGCACAGAGGAGCCCTTTGTCCTGTGCCAAGAAGACCCCGCTGTTCCTCCCACCTCAGTCTTGCTGCCCTCGGTCACCAGAGATGTTCCCTTGCCTGGGGTTCCCTCCACTCCCTAGCACAGAATCCATTCTGGGTGAACGGGATGTGGGAGCAGCGCTGGGAACCCCAGCAGGACACCCGGCCTTGGTAAACCCCAGTGTTGGGTATTTTCCTCTGTTCCCTGCTGAGATGGATTAAAGGAAAGCGATAAGTGGATGGGATTTCCACGCGTCCAGGGGGACAGGGAGATATTAGAGGTATTAACTTTTTGTCTGGGCTGATAATAATTGGTTTTCAGAGGGATCAGGGCTGGAGAGAGTGTTGCTCCCGACAGGCTGTGTGTCCCAGAGGGCTGCAGTGGCTCCGGTGGGACCTGCACTGTGGCTGTGAGTGCCGGCAGCATGAGGTGGTGAGTGAAGACAGGAGGCACAGGGCAGCCTCTGCAGCCCGAGCAGTGACCGGGGTGTGCAGCTGTGTCCCCGTGCCGTGCCACGGAGGAGCCACCGCACGGACTGTGGCAGCAGCGTTTGCCGGTGCCCTGCACGCTGGGGCCGTCTGTACGGAGGAACAACAGTCTCTCCAGCAGAGATGAAAAGAATTCTAATTACATCTCTGAACAATATTTGTTTTGAGTGAAGAAAGCAAACCATATGGCGTGTGGGAGCCTGTTTGGGGCCGCATTAAGCGAGGATTTGTTTTTCAGTTATGTCCTGGTCTGAGTGAGATGCAATCATGCTCTATTTATTTCTCACACCTCAGAGGTGCAGCGGGTCCCGCACTCGCTCTGGGGCAGAGGTCTGAGGGAGGCTGTGGGAGCGGGGGACCACAGGCTCCTGCTCCCTCCCTTTCCCCACACTGCTCTTTGCAAAGTGCGTGGGGGGACCAGGCAGCTCTGCTGGGGGTGGGGAGGGGACACTGGGGTGGGAAAGGAGAAGCTGGGGATGACAGGGACCTGTCTGCTCTGCTGTAGGGGCCGGGTCTGTTTGGCCCGGGAAGGATCCAGGTATTCCTGGTGACCCCACCTGTGTGGCCAGAGGCGTTGTCCTTCCCTGGGACAGTGGTGTGTCTCCGCAGGCACCCACAGCCCCCGCTCTGTCTCCAGCAGCTCTCTTCACCGAGACCCCCCACGACATGACGGCGCAGGCGGGTGAGGATGTGGAGATGGCGTGCTCCTTCCGCGGCAGCGGCTCCCCCTCCTACTCCCTCGAGATCCAGTGGTGGTACGTCCGCAACCACAAGGACTGGACGGACAAACAGACGTGGGCTTCCAGTCAGGTAATGCCCCTCATCCTCCTCCTCCACGGCAGCACGGAAAGGCAGAGCCTTTCCCAGGAGAAAGGGGCTTTGTTTGCAGCCACTGATGGGTTTTGCTGGGGGACCCCAACTCGCAGCAGCATCCCCAGTGCTGGCTGGACCTGCAGAGCAGGGTTTCACCTCTCTGCTTTGATAGAGAGGAGCCTGGGGGTCCTGTGGTGCAGGACTCTGTATGGGCTGCTCAATGTCCAGCTGCACTGAGGATGCTCTGGGGTCAGTGGGGCTG
This sequence comes from Dryoscopus gambensis, assembly GCA_013389985.1. Classification (NCBI taxonomy): domain Eukaryota; kingdom Metazoa; phylum Chordata; class Aves; order Passeriformes; family Malaconotidae; genus Dryoscopus; species Dryoscopus gambensis. The sequence continues at coordinate 259,200 of WEIT01009721.1, read as the reverse complement.
GGCTGTCCTGGCTGCCCTTCCCAGCCAAGGGGCTGCCTGACCCATTGGCAGGACCCGTTCCAGGCTGAGGCTTTGTTTTTATGCTTGTGCTTGTGCCTTCGCCTATCTCATCACCAGCTCATCCCTGCTGGCCCTGCACCCTCCATCCTTCCCTTGTCCCCTGTTTCCCAGTGTATTGGTCCAGCAAACAGCCTCTCTTTATTTCTCTCTCTGTTCACACAGAGATAAGGGCCAAAGAATGGGAAACAGCTTTGGGGATTTTAATGAGCCTTTTTTGTAGTGTCTTTGGCAGGGCTGCTGCTGGTGTTGCCATAAATTGAGAAGCCTCAGGGCAGTGCTGCCGGGATGGGGGGGAGCATTGCCAGGGGTCAAGGGTGGACAGGATCAAGGGTTTTGGAGGCGCTGGGAATGCACAGCCAGTGGCTGCTGGAGGGGAAGATTAGTGGCAATGGGGCAGGTGCTGGCAGTGATGGGGACTGAGTTCCAGGGTCAGGGGGCGCTGCTGCAGCAGTGATGCCACAGCGATCAGGGCTCCATCCCCACTCCTGGATGACGAGGAGCACCTGGAGCCGAGATGCAGCGGGGCCTGTGGGTGAGCACCCCGCTCTCCCTGGCTGCTGTGCTGCTGCCGGTTCCTCCCATCCTGGGTGCCCGGTGTAGCTTCATCTGCCCTGGGGGCCTGGGTTTGCTGGGGCTGAGCAACCCCTTCCCTCTTCCCCCTTCTCCCTCTTCCTTCTTGCTTGGGGCAGCCATCCTGGGAGTGGGAAGCGGTCCGGTGGGCTGAGCTGACCATTTCCCTTCCCTCTCCGGTCTCCCCCTACCCTGCTTTCCCCACAGCTGATATCATCACCACCAGAGGAGCCCGGGAAGGAGGCGACAAAAATCAGCGTGAGTTTGGGTGATGGTTCTTGTGGGGGGGCTGCGTTTGAGGGCTCCCCAGGACATTCTGCTGGTCCCAGTGCCACAAGCTGGGAACACCGGGGTGGGAGAGCTGGGTCTGCCCTAGCTCAGTGCTGGGGGTCACTGGGGTGAGGGATGGCTGCCCTGCTCTCCCTGGCACTGAGAGGCACAGCCTGGACCCTGAGCCTCGTCCGGCATGTGAGCGACACTTTAATGCCAGGGATAAAATAATCCAATTGACTCAGCGGATTAGCATCCCAAAGCCATTTAGGCCCACGTGAGCAGAATGAGGAGCCACTAATCAGTTAAATAAAACACTCTTGGCCTTCTGCTGCCAGGTGTGTGCCCCGCTGGCTCTCCCTGCCTCCAGGAGCTCTGCATTTGGGGGTGCCACAGACACAGAGCAGTGCTGGAAAGCTTCCCACTATGACCTGGAAGCCTCTCCTAGCACTTCCATTCTTACTTCACTGGGTGAGCGAGGGGGGATGGGGTTGGTCAGGCACCTGTGGCTTCTCAGATGGGTGCCCCCCACAGCCAGGATCAGTCCCTCATCCCTGGGGAACCCTTCCCAAGGGAGGGCCTCGCCTTTCAGCGCCCATCTGCAGCATCAGCGCATGATTCTCTTGCTGGTAACGAATCCCTCTCCAGGGGTCCCCTTTGATTAATTCACACCCACAATCCACATCCAAACCTAAGCAGGTTCCTCCAGGATCTGTCCCTCACCACAGTGCTGTGGCTCCCTGCCCCACCAGCAGCAATGTTCCAGGACTGCTGCTGGAGCAGCCACAGCCTGAGCTCTGCCAGACCCTGTCTGCTGAGCTCGGGGGCTGCTGCTCCCCACATCGCACCCAAGCCCTGCTCCAGGGGCAGGAGGGGCCAAGGCGGGTACATGGAGCCATCCTGGGGCCAGAACTCCCTCTCAGCTTACCCGTTGCATGTTTCAGCATAATTAGGCAGTTAATTGCACACTGGGATGGAATTGATGGGTGTGCGAGTGTAACCGGGATTTATTTTGAATCATTCGAGGTCTCTGCTGCCTCCTCCAGATCCAGCCAGCAGGGAGAGGCTGGAGCTTCAAACCTCTTTTGTTTGTTGTTATTTCAAATGTCCTTGATCATTAAGTGTTTATGGAACGGAGGAGGTAAATGAGCACGGGTGGTTCTGATGGAACTTGCGGTACAGCCACAACAGCAGGTGACTGGGAACAAACAGCAGAGTCAAACAGTGAGGAGGGATGTAAATCCCATGCAGGAGCCACCGTGCCAGGCACCCCTTATCCACCAAACACACCTGGTGCTGGAGATGCTTTACAGGGATGAGGAGAAGTGAAACACGATGGGTCTGGGTTTATTTTTTCCACACTTTGAATCCAATGGCACAGCACAGGGCTGAGCTGGGGCTGGGCACAGCAAATCTGCCCCTGCTGGCTGTGCCAGGGGCTCTGCCCCATTCCCATGGGCAGTGAGGGCCGTCGCTGCCCTGCCTGTGCTGGCAGAGCCACAGGAGTTATGGCTGGTCATAAAATCCTCCCTCCTGGGGCTCAGTGACCTGCTGGGTAGCGGCTCCTTGGCCACTGGTGGCACCAGCAAATTGGGGTTTTATTTTATTAGTTTTAAATTTCCCAGCCATTAATTTCAGCGACTTCTGGCTCTCCCGACGAAGAGGTTTTTTTGAAGCTCCTTTCCCATGACAGTCTCAGCATCTGGGCACACTCACACCGGGGCCTGGCAGCTGCTGCCCCTGCCTTGTCCTGTCCCCACAGACCCCCACTCCCAGCGATGCAGGGCTGGGGCTGATGGCTTCCTGTGGGCTCTGAGCAGCGCTGAGATGGGCTGGGGTGGCTCTGGCCACGACCTGCAGCACCAGCTGCCTCTCAGCAACCCATGGTGTGCAGGGCAGCTGAACACAGCCACTCGTGTGTGCTCATGTGTGTTTGTAAGTGCATGTGTGGGCAGGTGCCTTCATGTGCCAGCACTGGATGCCCCCACAGAGCGGGGCTGAGGGGATATTGAGGGGTCCTGGTCCCCACGCTGCCTCCTGCACTGTTCGGGGTGGGTTTTGCCCCTCTCCATCCCCATTTCCAAACACCATAAAATCCTCAGCTAACAAATGCAGCGGCGAGTAGAAAAATGGCCTTTGCCATCCAGTGTGATTATAGGGAACGGAGCCAGGGGCCTCGGGGTGGGTTATAAATCTGATTTATTGACCCAGCCCAGAGCAGCCGCGGCTCTGGCTAGTGAGTAAGTCTTAAATTTCATTGGGTGATAAATACTGAGAGCGAATCAATTTGGTAGAAAAGCTAATTAGCCAGCGTGGTTCCGCATCGATCTCCGAGCCCTGCGTGGCCGGGTGCGAGCCAGAGCTTCCATCATCCTGTGGGCCTAGGCTGGGGCTGGGTCCCCCCGCACCAACTTCACCAACCTTTACCATGTCCTCCCCAGCACAAGGCTGGAGCGTGGCGGCACACGGGCGGGGGTGGCACTGGCCCGGCTGTCTGGGGGGGCAGTGGGAGTCCGGGGATCCCCCTGACCCCCCGTCTGCCCCGACGCAGGTGGTGAAAGTGGTCGGCAGCAACATCTCCCACAAGCTGCGGCTGTCGCGGGTGAAGCTGGAGGACGAGGGGACCTACGAGTGCCGGGTGATCGACTTCAGCGACGGCAAGGCGCGGCACCACAAGGTGAAGGCGTACCTGCGGGTGGAGGCGGCGGGGGGCCCGGGGCACCCCCAGGACACCGAGCTGCGGGAGGCCCCGCTGGCAGAGCTCGCCGCGCCGGGCTCAGCCCACGCACACCACCACCACCAC
>WEIT01009721.1:237692-255386 GCA_013389985.1 Dryoscopus gambensis | reverse complement strand
GGGCCAGGGCCTGTGCCCACACGTGCCGCTCCCACCCCCCGGCCTTGTGCGGGTGGGCGCCCGCTGTCCCCGTGGTGCCGCGGGCTGCGCTGTGTCCCGGCTCTCTGCCCAGCGGGGACCCTCCTGCCCACGGGACCCTCCCTGCCCTCCCCTGTGCTTCGCAGACCCAGCCGCCTGTTCCTGTAGGTTGCCCCGTTTAGTTGCTCGGTTCCAGCCCCACAGTGCCTATCTAAGTTCCGGCCTCCACCCTACAGCCCGCGTGTATCCCCTCGCCCTGCCCTGCCTGCCCCGCAGCCCCCAGCACGTCAAAGCCTGAGCTCAGCAGAGGAAGGACGGCACGGCACATTCCTGGCATCCTCCCGGCACGCTCTGGCATCGCTCAGCCAGGCAGCTGCCCGTGCTCCGTGTGTGCCCGGGAAGCTGTGCCATCGCTGGCCCCTTGCACCCATCGCTCCTCCTGCCCCTCGCATTTCACAGAGGATAGGGGGCTCGTCCGCCAGCCCTGTCCACCCTGGCCCCGTCCCGCTGCCCGTGCCGGTGTGGCTCTCGGCCCCCTCCTGGTCAAGCATCCCTCCCTCCCAGGCCGCAGCACCGCATTGCCCCGGGCAGGGTCCGGCCCACGGGCTCCTGTGTCGCAGTGCAAACAGCAGAGCCCGTCCCTGCCGCCCCCACGGGTGACCACGGCCACGGGGGACAGAGCTTGGGGGAGGGAGAGGGGGGTCCCCGAGCCTCCCCGCCCCGGTGCTGGGCACTGCTCCACTGCTGCCCCCCAGCCTGCCACCATCAGACCTGCTGCAGCTAATAAAGCTCTTTAAACAAAGCCTCTGCGGGTCTGTGTTCTCTGTCCCTGGCACGGCGAGGGGACACGGCTTTGGGACTGCCTTGGGTAAAAAGGGGCGGAGCTGGGGCTCCTGGGGATGGGGATGAGGGTGGGCATCAACATCGTCACCTGCAGCTGAGGGCCCAGAGTATTAAAAAGCTGCAGCTGGGGAGCTCCTGCACAGCCTGGGAGCTGCTGGCCTGAGGGGTGCAGGATACAGCGAAGTCCCAGGTGAGCTGTGGATGCTCCATGCTGTGGTAATGGGATGCTGGGTCCTGTGGGGTGGCTGGGCGGGTTGCTGGGGTCCAGCCCTTTTCTGTGGTGCCAGGTGCAATCCTGACACCCACCTGGGCGCCCAGACCAGATTTCCAGCCTGGTGGGAGGTGGGGGGTCCCCAAAGCAGGGTGCTGGCTACCCCTGGGGCCTGGCTCTGCCTCTCCAGTGGGAGAATAACTTTGAGAACTGGCAATGCCCAGCCTGGCCCAGCTGCCTGGAGTCCTGCAGCTCCTTTGCAGCTTGTTACTTCCTGGACCTCTATCATGCTCACCCCTTGCTGTGCTGATGAGAAAGAGCTGGTGGCTCTTTCTGCCACCAGAGGTGTCAGCCTGTGCTGGGGGCAGGAACAGGCAGAGGTGGCTGGTGCCTGTGGAGCCATGGTCACCTCTGCAACCTGGGGAGCTGTGCTCTCAGGGGCAAAGGGCACAGGAGAAAAACACTGAGGAGCTGCAGGGCAAGGAGAGACTGCTGGTGCAAAATTCCATTTTGCTGTGCCGTAGCGATCCCTGGCAGAGCTGTGGGGTTGGGGCTGTGCTCAAATTCTCCCAGTCAGGGAATGGGATTGCTGCGGGAAGAAGAAAGATCAGGATGCATTGGTCACCAGTGCAGTGAAAAATGGGCCACAGCAGAGGAAAAGGAAGAGCCAGAGACATGCTAGGGAGGGCAGGAGGCTGCAAATCACCTCAAATGGGGAGTAAACAAATTACTGTGCAGTGTAGTGATTTGTAAAACCTGGAGGTGAGCTTTAACAATAACAGGTTTTATTAGAAGAGATTAATTTTGCTGAGTTTATAGGAAATCTTGGGAGCAGGAGTTGAGGAGAGGACCCTGCTGGATCCATGTGCATGGCTCAGCAGTGCCTGGTGCCAGGGGCTGTGTGTGGGACTGTGCCCCCAGCCCCGGGTGCAGCGGTCCCCTGTGGTCCTGGCTGCGTTTGTGCATGGAGGAGGTGACTGGACGTGGCTGTCTCAGCTCCCTGATCCCAGAGAAGGTGGCTGGAGTGGGGGGAGCCAGGGGGTCCCCACCCCAGAGTGTTGGGGGCTGCTTGGTGGAGGAGGGTTCTAGCGGGGAAGGCCCTGGGCTTGTGAAGGGGCTGAGCTTAACATGCAAGTCACTGCTGGGGAGGAACCACCAGCCTCATGAAAATGCCATTTCCGTGCAGTCTCTCTCCCAGCCATTATCCTGCCTCAGACAAAAGCAATTTACTCAACCTCCAATAAAGCAAGGGCGATAACGAAGCTGAGAGGAGCTGACTGTGACAGGCAGGACAGCCTCTCCTGCCACCAGCACCCACCTGCTGGCTGGGGCTGAGGCTGGGGAAACTCTCTGGGACAGCACTGAGAATCACAGGCTCTGGTGGAGGGGGTCTCAGTGCAGTCAGCTGTGCCAGAGCCCTGGCTGGGTGATGTGCTTGGCTCCTGAGCACTGGGCAGTGATGGGACAGTGCTGCCCTTGAATCCCACACCTGTCCTGCAGGATGGCAAGCCTTGGCATGGGCAGGCTGGGTCCTTGGAATCCCCACCACTGCAGAGCCGAGCAAAGCGAGGCTGGATGCAGCATCTGCACCTAATGGATGAGTTTTGTCAAGTGCTACAACAACCCAGAAAACTGCACCAGCCCCAAGGGCGCTTGGAAACCAAAGACAGTATTTCACCTCCCCGCCTGCCCTGTCACAGCAGCTCTGAAGGCTCCTTTGTATAGAACCCAACCAGCGTTAAGCACTGAATGGATATTAAAAAAGAGTGAAGCTGACCTGCAGCTCTGTCCTACCAGGTAAAATGCCACTGATTTGTGTTTTCCCTGGAGAAGCAACCAGGAGTAAAGCCTGAATAAAACCAGAGAGACAAGGGGAAGTAACTTCAGCTGAGGGATGTGGGCAGCAGAGGCAGTGCCCTTGGGCCCGCCAGCAGAGACACATTTTGGATGCTCACCCAGGATCCCAACAGAGATGCACAAAGCCTGCTCCATGTAACAATCCATTTATTGCTTTGGTTTTTGTATTTCTGAGCTTGCTTCCAAATTTAGTCAAGATCTGCCCTTTTGCTTCAGTTGCACAGAACTTCCCCGAGTGTCGGGAGGCAGCCTGCTGCCAGGAGCTGCTCGGGTGAAGCTGAGGGACCCAGGAGCAGGTGAGGTCTGGGAGCAGCTGAGCAAAGCAGTGCCTGTGGACAATCTCCATGGAAAGAGCCTGGGGATGTGGGAGCTGGAGATCAGGGGAGAGGCCCCTCAGCAGGGGGAGTGAGCTGACCCCAAAGACGAGTCATCCTCTGCTCAGTGTACCATGTCACACCTACTCTGACAAACCACGGCACTGCTGGGGTGCCACTGTGCTCACAGTCCCTGTCCCCGCTGGCACCATCTGACCACAGACAGGGACAGAGGCTGGGCTGGGGCACAGGCAGGCGCTTCATCTAATTCTCCTTGGGGTGGGGGCTAGAAATGGCCTGAGAGAACTGTGATGTGGGTGTGGGACAAGTTGTAAATCACTCCCAGGCGTAAATCAGGGCTGGCTGATTCTCTACAGAACCTCACAGAGGGTGAGATGGAGAACAGAGCACGTTTGGCTGCCTCCAGCCAGTCTCAGCAAACTGCAGCTGTGAGGAGCAGCCCTGATGCTTCTGAGAGGACACACTGATCTTGCCAGTAACACAGGTGAGGAATTTACTGGAAATGCACTTTAACTTCTTCTGAGATTAACTGGTTTTAAAAACAGGTTTATAGTGCACCCCAAACAAGATTTTCTTCCTGGGAAGGGTAAAGGCCAGAAAAAGCTTTTGCTTTGAGTTGTCAGTCACTGTCCAGCTGAGAATGGGAGGGATCATCACAGCTGTGAGGAGGTCAGAGTGGTGTGGGGGGTGCTAAAGGGGCACCCCAAAGGATCAAGGGTTAGGAACTAATTTCTGGACAATGACTCACTCCTTGTAATGAAGAATTTGAAATAGATGTGCCATTTTCTCTAAGCATGGTGCTGGTGAGGCACAAGTCAGGAGAAGTCAGGGTCATGTACCCACCTCATCCTCAAACACTGCTTCAAAAAATAAACCTTCTGCCACGGGGACGGTGTCTCAGCCAGTGTCCTGGACTGGGCAGCCCTTCCTTTGCCCCTGAACCATCTGGGTCCTCAGCGACGGTGTTTTCCCAGGTGAGCTCTACCCTGGTGGTTCCTCTTTCCCATCCCAGCTGCTGTGTAGGTCTGTCAGGGAGGAGATGCCTCCCGTGTGCTGGCCCCGGGCCCCGTGCCCTCCTGCTGCTGCAGCCTCTGGAGCAGGAGCAGCACGTTGTCCGTGAGCTCGTTCCGTGGCCGCCCCATCCCGCTGAGCTTCACGGGGCGCAGGCTGGCGTGGGGGGGCTCGTAGCCCTCGGGGCAGCACACCTCGTTCAGGAGCAGCCAGGTGCTGTCAGGGTCCACGCGCATCAAGTGCAGGAAAACACTTTGGAAAACAGCAGGAAGAAAGGAAAGAAGAGTCAGGACAAGGCCTTTTGGTTGGCACCCAACAGGGTTATTAAGAGCTAAGGAAAGCTTTGATGGTGTTGGCAACCTCTGGCAGCTGCACAAATTCGGCTCCTTACAGAGGGCAGTGGCCCCTGTGCCTGAGAAAGCAGCTCTGTGTCTCACAGCCGCTGGCACATGGGAGAAAAGTATTTATGATACTGCAGTCACTTATGGACATCAAACAAGAAGCTGGTGCAGAAGTGACCCAGGCTTGGTGCTGGCACCGTGAGCTGGTGCTGGCACAAGCCTAAATCTGCCTGTCCTATGTGCTGGGGAGGTGACTGTGGGTGACTGCATGTGCTACGCATATCTGGGATCTTCTGGACAACAGCTCCTGCAGAGATCTTGGGAGAAGTTGTCTGTGTTGTACCCCCTCTGGTTTTTGGGAAGTGAGCGAGTTAACTCACCTGGGCTTCTCTGCCTTTCCAGAGGTGGTAAACCCAAGGGTATTTGGGGACAATACTGCTGCCCAGGCTGGGCCCCAAGTGAAGCTCAACACTGTATTTGAGAGCTTTTTGCTCAAGTGAGGTCTCCCACCATCCCAAGTCCTTATTAGCTGCCTCCAAATTTTTGTCCTTCTGCACAGCACCTTTCACAAAGCGGGATTTTAAACCAAAACCAAACACAACCTTCATTAACAACAGAATGAAGGAAAAGAGGAATCACAACTTCCTCTGCAGATTTACTGCTGTGTTGATGGTTTTCACTTTGTATTTCCATACCTCAGTAAGATGGGATTTGCCTTTCCAGCCCGCCCTTCACACGGGGGCCCAGCTGTGAGCTGCTGGGACACAGCTGCTGCTGGAGAGCAGGAAGCTCAAGGAGTGAAAGAGCAAATGCTGATTTGTGTGACCTACACTTACCCACCCCCTCCTGCCAGTTCTCCCTGCAGCAACCTTTGGGCTCAGCTAGGTCTTTGTCAGGGTTTAATGCACAGAAGGCGTACTGGGCTTAACTGGTATTAAATTCTCTGGCTGTGCCATTAACCAAATTAGACTGGAATTTGCAAGGCCCCTTCCAGAACGGTGCTGAGTGCTCTGTGAGCACCAAAGGCACTCAGCACTTACCACACCTATGGTACAGTTTTCCAAGATCCCAGTAAAGCCCAGCCATGCATCTTCAGATCTCTAGTTTTCACTGAAATCATGGAGCTGCGAGGAGAACAGCTGCCAAGTGAGGTAATGGGAAATCAGGTAGGTCTGTCTCTGCTCCCCCAAGAAGCACAGGACTGAACTCTCTCTCTAAAAGCAAAGATCACCTGCTACAAAAGCCACGCAAAATCCAGATCCGATTGCTCTCCAAATTTCTCCTGGAAGAACTTTCATCCCTAAAGTGAGGTTGCTTCCTACGTAAAGCAGGGAGAAATCCCTTTGAGAATCTCTCCTCTGAAAAGGAGTGCAGTGCCATGGGTAACGTGAAAGAGCGCAGAAATGAGATGAAGGTAGGAGAGAACTCCCTCTCCACAATAACCCCGTGGATGTGACTCGTTACTCCATGCACAGCCAAATCTGTTGCTTTTGCCTCTCTGCCATTAACACCTCGCCCGTCCCTCAGCGCCGCTCTCTGAACAGAAGAGGGGAGATGTCACCACTGAAGCTGCTGGCAGTGTCCCCTCCCAAAGGTGCTGGCCGTGCCTATCTGCCTGCTCCAGAGGAACCAGTGGGAATGTGCTCTACAGCGATAGCCGGGCTTGGCAACAGCTGCCTCAGCAACACGACTTTGTTCTGTGGATTGGCCAGATGCAGGTGAGCTCACCGGACTCCTCGTTCCCCTGGCTTTGTCCTGCAGCTCTGCTGACTGGAAGGGGAGGAGTGGCCCCCTCGGTGCCAGCCCACGTGAGGAGATGGCAGGGGCAGGGCACGGAGCTCTCACTGCTGCCATCCCGGGCCCAGCTCTCCAGACGCTGCCCTGCCCGTGCCCTCAGCTCGGCTGTTGCAGCGGGAGCACACGGCTCTGTGTGCCAGCAAACAGCAGCTCCCAGTGGCTCCACCCAGTTTTCACTGGGCTGCTGCTGGTGGGCAGCTGCCGAGATAATGCTCGCTCCTTAGGGCTGGGCTGGGAGCAGGCAAGGACAATGAACTGCTGTGAAGTGAACATGGGAATGGGGAATATTGTGCAGCAGGCTGCTGATCCCCAGCACACACACAGCTGCGGCTCTTACACTCACAGCAGAGACACTTTGCTCTCCAACCTCTTCCCAATCAGTTGCTCCAGGGAGAGCGACCCTCGGAGATTATCCAGACCCTGGAGAACTCACTGCGTCTGGTGCCTATAATGGCTTGGGGCTGCGATTATCCCTGATAGCCCGGAGTGCTCCCCAGCTTAAAGAACAACTTGACTTTTACATTTTCAAACTGACTCTGGGGTAGTTTCCAAGCAACCAAGGTAGTTTCCATAGCAAAGAATCCTGGGGTTAATCCAAGTTTGTTTTCTGTTGTTGCCTTCGTTTTTTTTTTTTTTTTTTTTCTTAAATATCACTTTATTGAATTTTGCCTTGAGCAGGTGGCTGTTCTGGTGTGCTTCACGTCAGCCTGGGAGTGACAGCTGACAATGAGTATCCAAAACCACGCAAGCAAACCAAAAGAGGTAAGATGCATAATCAAGCTTGGTATCAAAAAAGGCCCCAAAATAGCTCATATTTGTCCCAAGTGTGCTAAACTTATTCTACTAGCACAGAGCAGTTTGGCTGTCCTGTTGCCTTGTCTTTTCCCGAGCTCCAAGCAAAGCCATGGCACAGTGACCAGGCTGGCAGAAGGAAAAGGCTTCCTGGCTTTCCATCCCTGCTGAATGTTTAACTGGACACAGCTCACCACAGGCTTAACTGGCAATAATTTTGGCATCTTAGGGAAAAAAAAAAATTCATTCCTATCCAGACTGTTGACTGAAAGGTCATGGGCTGGAAACATTTAGTAGGAATTAAGTGTAAATTTCAAAACAGTCACTTGAAACTGAAAGAATGGAAAACTACTTGTCAGTTTTGACAGGGGCCAGTGACGATTTCCTAATCTCTTTTCCCTCAAGGTCTTATTCCCTGAAGTGAAAAGCTTGTCGGGCACGATGCAACTTCATGAATTGACGAGAAGCTCAGATTTACACATTGTGACTTTCAGTTTCCACCATCTCCCCCCACCTTGTTCCCAGTGCTGGGGCCCCACACACGCCCCTCGCTCAAGGCTTTCTGGGCACTTCCCCACCCTTGCACTGGCTCATCTTCGTCAGTGAAGGCAAAGACTTTTCTAGTGCTCCTTGGCATTCCCACACTCTTCTTCAGCAGGTTTGGTCCCTTTGGAGATTTTGCATTTGGTTTTGCTTGTTGTTTGCTTAGTTTTTAAAAAAGCTTTGGATAATACTCTCCTGGAACACTCACAGCAGTCATCTTCTAGTAAAGCCTACTGTTATTGTCCCATTTTCTCTTCCTCAGATGTGCTGGAGTTCTTTTTTTCCCAGCATCTACTTCTGCCTGTTGAGTATTCCATGAAGCTGCAGTTACAAAAATCACTTACTCCCACTGCTTCATCTAATAAAGCTAAAGGGTCCCATAAATGGGATTAAGCAGACTCCTTGGGGCATGATAACATCCCTGGATGATAGCCAAACTCCCTTTTGCCTTTTATTTTTTTGTGTGGCTCAAGCACCTTGGCCAAAAAACTCCTGCTCAGCTCTTTGCATGCCCACAGAACACTCACGTAGTCAGTGTCTGATTTTTGGAGCTACAACTGACTTTGCAAGTCCTGACCTTGTTCTTGACAGGTCACAACCCACCAGCTGAATAAGAACCCTAAGAGCTGAGCAAAGGCCAGTTAGGATAAATCACTGTGGCAAGCTGATTCCAAACATCCTTTTACCTCATATGATTTCTGCAGTGATAAAGCTGAATTATGTGACGTACGCTGGCGCTCAGGCTGGGGCTAAGATTAGTTCTGGTCTATCTGTTTTTAGAAGCATTTAAAATGCAGAATTTCTCATGTATCAGGCTGATAACGTTGCCCTTGCTTGATGGAAAGGGCCTAAATGTGTGACAGCCTGTGTCATTTTGCAGGATTACTTTCAGGCACATGGAGAGCAAGAAGGGCCAGAACTCACGGGAATGTGGTGGTTCAGCAGCTGGAGAACAGAAACAGAAGTGTGGCTGAGAAGTGATTCTTATGCTGGTACAGGAGCTGATTGTTATGGTGCAAATCAATTTTGACTTTTCCAGACTGAAACCTCATATCAGGGCACTACAGTTAAAAGTGAGCGTGATATGATTAACTCTGATCCATCCAGGCTCCAAGACCAGGGACTGCACGGGACTAAACTGAAAAAATTAACCCCAAAAGAAACCTCCAAATGCTGCCATGTGTGTGGTGTCAGGCCAGGCATGATGCATGCCTCAGTGTGTACATGTGTCTGGTCAATGGAGTTAAACAGGAGACAGCAAGGGCTTCTATGAGCACCTTGGTTCACTGACATATGGGATACACAGTGCATCAAAAGCATGGGGGGAGGAGCAAAACATATGGCATTTTCCCCTTAAAATATAATACAAATAACACACAGGAGAAAAATGTTACTTGCCCTGAACTTTGCTGCCCTTTTGCTCCAACAAGTGAGCTCACTTCACCATGCAGCTTCCAACAGGGCTCATTTCACATTCCCCCCACCCCTGCTGTTGGGGGGAAATCGCACAGCTTCTCAAGCTGCTTGGTTAATGATTTAAAAGCTTCAGGTTCCAAATATCTGGATAAGTCCTGGTGTTCTGCTTTTCATCCAGCGTTGCTCGCACAGACCGAGGCATTATTGCATTAAGGGGGTGCACGCCCACAGCACAGAGCCCCTCTGCAGAACAAATGCTGCCGGAGCCTGCTGTGCTGCCGTGAAAGCCTCCAAGGTAAAAATAAACCTGCTCCCACCCGCGCGGGGATACAAACAAAGGAATGCTCCGGCTCCGGAGAGCGCTGGCTCTGAACTGCTGCCCAGCCACACAAAGCCCTTCACACCCTGCACCCCCGGGAGCCTGTGCTTTGTGAAAGGGAACGGATGGGCTGCACTTCCCTCTGCTTCCCTTTCCAGCAGCCTGCCCTGGAAATCCGAAACTGCAGAGCCTTCGGAACCTGCTGGTTTCCCCTCCCCTCGGGGAGGGCAGGGCTGGCCACACAGGAAGTGGGGGCTGGCTTTCAACCCCATCCTTCGGCAGAGGGGCTTTTTGATTTATGTCCTGTGTTCTGAACCTGGACTCGTTTTGTCTCCTGATATCTCTGGCCTTGGTTCCAGGTGACAACATATGACAATAGTGATTTCTTATCCTGACAGCAGAACATGCTGAGCAGGATTTTGTACACCAAGCAGCAAAGTATGTCTGTCAACACTTCCTAGAGCTGGAGTGTGTTCACCTAAACTGTTTTTGCTCTTTTAGACTCTCCCAGCCTTCTCAGAGCAACACTAGTGCCAAGACTGACAGCTTCCCAAACAAACTCTGGTCCACCTGGCAGAGCCTGGGTTGGAGCCCAGGGAAAAGGGAAGGGTAACAGAAGTAAATCCCCCAGCCTGCAGAAGGCATTAAGTGATAAAATACAAGGGAATGCCTGGCACATCCTCTTCTATAGCTGTCCTCCCTCTGCAGTTTGATGCCACCAGTGGGCCAAGAGCTTCAAGTATTTGGTTAGGAAAAAGCAGGTAGCACATCTTTCCTTCTGTCCCCAAATGCACTGCAAGGTCACCTGTAATGTCCGTGCAAGCTGACAACTGACCTCTCTAACTCATCGTGGGGAGTAAATGATACTTCACCACAGAAAACTCCCACGAGAGATCCCGTTGTACAGGACTTGAAAGTGACGGAGGCTGGAACAGGAAGGGTGCAAAAGGAATGGGATCACCATGCTCCCTCTGCCCCCCATTATTTGTACACCCAACACACCTGCATTTAAGAGACATTACCTCTGGGCAGCTTCTTGCAGTTTCACAGGTTGCTTGGCGCTGAGGTAAATCAGGCAGGCATCTGCCACTTTATTCAGGTCACTCTCGCCTGCAGAAATGGAACAGGAAAGAAGGGTAGGAGGTGACCTCCTCAGCAGCTGCTGCCTAATGGAATCAGCTCCAAATTGGCAGCACAGGCTTCTGAGCCTTTGAGCTGTCTGACCCGGAGCTCTTCTGACCTTGCCTTTTAAGCATCTTGCTGCAAAGCCAGGAAAGCAATCAAGGGTACTGAGAGGAAAAGAGCAACTAGCCAGCAAACCTTCTCCCTCATCAAAGTCCGCTCCAGAAATTTCACTTGGGGAGAATTTCAGAGAGTTTCATTCAACAGAAGAGTGTGATGTGCTAGATTTAAAGGGTCACCCAGAGATATGGCCACAATGGAACCAGAAGCTAGCCCGGTCTTATCTGGGCTCCAGTTTGTCCAGTAAGAACAAAGCACAGCCCAACAGCCCTAGAGCAACGCAGGCACTCCATTCTGTACCCTCTTCTCATGCACAAGTGGGATGAGCAGTCAGACTTTGCATGTGCTGGGAACCTTCTCTCCCATTTGTCTCCCGGGGAGTAAAGAGTGCCCAGCACCTCTTTACAGAGCTCCCAAAGAGGACAGATTCAGGCTGGAGAAGATCAGGAAACCAATTCCGTGGGCAGCAGGAGAAGAGCAAGTAGAGATGAGAGAATAGAGTCTGGCAGACATCCACACAGCCTGCGCTTCCCCTGGTACTCACCCATGTCCAGCCTCTCGCAGAGAGAGCCCAGGCCCTGCAGCACAGCCAGCTGCAGCTTGAAGGCCAGGGTGTGGCTGTACACAGGCCCAGCTCTGGCACTCGCTGGGGCCTGGCTGAGGAGGGAACTGGTCAGCTTGGGCAGGACATCTTTGGAGAACCTCTGCCTCAGGAAGTCCCCACATGTTTGAGCCAGAGTACACAGCACCTACGAGACACATCGGTTACAGGAGACAGTGCACACACTGGCGTGGGAGGAGCTCAGTGATCCACACCAGCCTGGGGGATTCACACATTTGCTCTCCCTGGAGAATTGTTTTTGCAGGTGAGAGCATTGTGACCATACCTGCCCCAGCTTCCCCATAATGAGCAGAAGGTGAATGTTTGAGAGGCTGAGTGAGCTGCACCCTGCTCTGCAGTGTCACCTGGCTGACCTCCTGGGCTGCCCTTCCCTCATTAGCACAGTAAAGGTAAGAGCAGCTGTGCAATCTTACCCAGAATTAGTGGAGGAGTCTCTGATGGAAAATGCCATTAAATATCATTATATCCTTAAATCTCTTTTGTGGTGCAGACAGCCCATCTTTCCAAGCACATCAGCAAACAGAAAGGCCAACTGGCCACAGAAAAGGGCACCCAGCACTACTGGTGTGTGCCCAGGATCAAACTCAACTTGGGTAGAGAATGGCCCTAAATGCATGTAAAAACAAAGAGGGGTCCACGTGGCCAGAACACTGATCTCTCTTTTGGAACTTCACTGAGCTCATGGTCTCAGTGTGCAGGACTGAGATGCTGGTTATGTTGCTTTACACTGATATGACACTTCTTGTCCTGGAATTTAGACAGGAAGACACTTTGGGGGGATTCATACAGCAAAACTCAAGCTGGGTGCAAATGGTAGCAATGACTTGAACTTTTCAAGAGTTAATTAGTTTTTGTATAGCAATCTCTATCTCCTTTTAGGGCAGGCACATGATAGGTATCGGTCTTCTGAAATTCTAGTGTGTGGCTTCTGGAATTTGGGGAATCAAAACTCTCTTTATTCACACTGAAGGATTCTAAAATGAATCTCACTCTGCCCAGTAGATGAATTCCTCTGCAATGCTGGGGCTGCCAACCTCTGGAAACACGTTTACTGGCCAGCCTGTGAGTCAGGATAAGAAAGGGGCCAGCTGACAAGGTCAGGAGCTCTTTAATAATGTCATTATAGGGCCAAGTCTTTGTTTAACCTCTCCCCTCCCTTGCCAATGCCTCAATCGTGAAACGTTCGCTTATCTTCAATCTGACACTTCCAAAGAGGATGCTGGGACTGTGGCTCCAGCCAGGCCAAGCTGCACTGTATGGTGCCCCTAACAGCTGCTCAGGCTGTAGAACTGTTTTTCTCATCCCTGCAAAACCACCAACATTGCTGCAACCCCCAGGAACAGCATCAAGGGTTTACCTGTGGACAAGCTGCAGTGGGAGTGGTACAAACCCACCCACTGCAGCGCAGTGACCCCATGCTCCAAACCACATTTAAATATTGCTGCAGGAGCTCGGTGCTCTCTCCTGGGCTGCAGCACTGCCTGAGCCACTTCCTGCCCGAGCCCCAGCTGGAAATGCTGCTGGCAGTCACTGCCATACCTTGAAGGCTCTGAGCACTGCCAGAGGGTCGTCACTAATCAGCCGGGTGACGAGAGCTGGCCAGACACGGTGAGCCATGGGAAGCAGATGGTTTCCATGAGGATGCAGCACGGTTACACAAAGCTCCAGCACATCCAGGACCTGGGCAGGAGGGGAGGGAACAGACTCTGAGTGCCGCAGTGCCAGGCATTCAGGTGGATCCCAGCATCATGTCAGGAAGCTGGGAGGAGGGGTTGAATGGCAAAGGGTGCGGTTTTACTGCAGCAGGAACAGGAATGAGTGAACAGTGCTTAGAGATCAGGCCTGTTTGGAAAGGGACAAGCACCACAACCTGTGCTGGGTACAGAGTTGGGCAGGATTCCCGCCCTGATCCCACAGGCTGAGCTGCACACTTGGACCCCACTGCAGCTGCGGCAGCAGGATCACCTGGCAGAGCTGGGGCCGCTGGGATAGGAATCTGGGTTATGCCTCGTTTTTCTGTCTCACTTTGCACTTTAAAAGGAGGCCACCTTCAAAGGGTTTTCATAATTAGAAAAAAGCCAGGCTTTTAGCCCTGCTTATCACCACCCCAGCAACTTCAAAAACATTAATCAGCCTGTGCACTGCAGCCTGAGGAAGGGGGATGGGAGGCACAGATGGGAGAAAGATGCTTCTATTTCTTCCACCAAAGGATGAGGCACAAGACTTAACTGTCATAAGCATCAAGGGAAAGTGCCCAGTAAAAAGCCACCCTTAAGATTCTGTTCTGCCTGGCTGCCATTCTTAACCCAGAGTGCTCCCAAAAAACGATCTCCCTTTCTCTTGCCAGGCTTGGAGGCTCTGTCCTGCTGGAGCATATGGCAGCACAAACCTGGGGATGGCAGGGAGCCCAACGTGCACGGCGCACACGCTGACGAGCTACCAGCCCCTTCACGGGCACCATCTGTCCCCTCAGAGCCGGCGATTACCGACCTTCAGTCGCACTCGGAGGCTCCCATCAGACAGCAAGTGGATGCACCTCTCCATCACATCCCTGGCCAGCTGAGCATGGCTTGGCATTGGAGCTTCTCCTTCTGTGTCGGAGTTGGGCTCTGGCTTGGCAAGGGGAACCTCATCTGGAAGACAAAACCATTACTGAAGTCATGAAAATGACTTGGGAGCTCTGGGAGATCACAATACCCAACTACAACCACTCTGCAAATTCCCAAGTAAGGCCTCTGGCATTTTTTAATGTGCTTAGATATAGTTAAGTCTATGAGTTCTGAGAGTTAGTTTCAGGTTCAGTTAAGAGTGTAGGGCTACAGAATGTTCACTTTCTTTACTGGACAATGCAGCTGGTCTGACATTTGCAGTCTCTTCTCACCATGGACTTATTTCCCATTGATTTTTATTAAAAATGAAAAGCCTGGGTATTTAAAGATGAAGTATTTAAAGGTCAGGATTGCAGCACAGCCCAGTAAAGACTAAAAAGTTCCCTATATGAATGTCTGCAGTGCCTGCCGAGGCCAAGTGAGAAGGGAGCAGTGGCATCATTAGCCAGGAGAAAATAGTACAGAGACTCCCAAGGGAGCACAAGGAAAATGCATAGGATCCTCAAAAGAGGAAACTTCAGGTCTTGAACCCAAATGAACTGTTACAAGGTAAGGAAAAACACCATGTGCTTGTGTCTTAGAGCTAGAGATGCCTTGATCTGCAAACATTTGGCTCCCCCACTCAAACAGAACAAAGTGAGAACACCCAACAGCACTTTACATGAACCAAGGTCAGCCCAAAGAAGACCTGAGACTGTCAGCCTGGTCCCAAGGCCCCCATATGACAAAAGGACACCTCAGAGGTCACAGTCTCTCTGGAAGCTGACCATGCTCCTCTCTAGCCACGCACAGCACTGACCTGCCTCCTCCTCCTCCAGGTCAGGAAGATCACCCTCTGCAATCTGCTTCTGGCTGACATAGTCAAGGAAGAATTGTTCCACTTCTTGCCTTGTGATTGTCACCTCCTGCTGCCCCTGGGACCAAGCCCTGCTCTGCCCCTTGTCAGTCTGCCTTTGCTGGTGCTCCTCAGCGCTGGGCATTCCAAACCACTGCACTGCAAAAGAGGAACTGACTTGTCACTGAGCAACCACAATCCCCTCCTGCAAGTCAGCAAGGTGCCATGCATTCCATGAGAGATGAGATGGCTCTCACATCTCATGGGATTGCACCTGATCCAGGCAGCTGCTGTCACATCCCGGTCACCTCCCCGATGGTGTGGGAATGTTAAAAAGGAATACATGCCATGTGCTCCTACAGAATGTTCATGGGAGCAGTGAATCCATCCTCTCTTAGCCACTAAAGGCCATGTTCCAGCAAGGCTGCAGGCCAGACAAACTGGACAGGGAAAGCTACCGGTGATCTTTGCTCGAGCGCTGCCCCCAGCAAGCAAATCACAGTGCCCATCCCACTGCAGCACCTTGGCTACCTGGAACCTCCCATGGCAAGTGGAAAGGTCCAAGACAACTACCCTTAGTGACAGCAAGGCTGAATTGCACAAAGCAAACGTTGTTTTGGTACCTAAAGCTGTCATGACTGAGTGGAGGACCCTAAGGAAGGTGGAAGCCTGGCTATTGTAAGACTGATCTAGCGCAGACAGGACATCTTGAATTACATCTTCTACCAGTGGCAGCAAGCTGGCATCTGAATGCCTCAGCATCGTGTCCAGGACCTGGGAAGCACGTGGCTGATGTGCCAGCTGGCGCAAATTCAGGGAAATCCCGTTCACCAGGTAGTCAGAATTCTCATTAATCAAACGCTGCACCGAGTCGTAACCGCAGGCCTCACATATGTCTGCCAGTGTCCCCAGTGCTGTCTCACTGATGAGCAGAGTCCTGTCACCAGCCTTTTCCAGCACAGGGTAGAGAGCTGACAGCAGCAGCAGCCGGAACTCCTTCCCAAGGACAGCCGCGAAGCAGCCCACGCCCTCCAGCTGGATGCAGATCTGCCAGATGTTGCTGTTCATGGTGCGGGTTGTGACTGGGGGCTCTGGGGACAGAAGCAGAACGCTGCTGGACGCCCCTCCCGCACGGACAGCGAGCCCCGAGTGCTGCACTGAGTGCTCAGGGCTGCTTTCCTCTGTGTCAGTGCTAGTGACCAAATACCAGTTCGCCTGGTCCATGTATTCATCCAGAACGGACGTTATGGACCCTTTGAGATCATCCACGTTGAGCGGAACTTCCCTCTCCTGCAGGACATCCACTCCCACTCCGGCAGCTCCCACGAGCAGCTCGTTGAGGATCATGGCTGCCTGCTTTCGGTACAGGCCGGACTCATTGTACAGCCCCATGAAGTGATCCACGAGCAAGTAGAGGTTCCCGTAGTAGCCAAGAACACGACACACTTGCTGAAGGAGCTGGAAAACCTTCTCCTCTGTGAAGAAGCGGAAGTATTTCTTCTGGCACCTGCCCTTCTGCACACCCTGCTGCAAGGGGCCCGGTGGCCCAGAGCGCCGGGCCTCCACTATCTTCACGTCCGTCACGTCCAGCTCCAGAACCTGCACCAGCGCCTTGGACAGGCGGTGCAGGTGGGACACGGAGTTGAGGACAATGTTAATCTTGGGGCCCAGCAGCTTCAGGTAGCCGAGCAATAAGCTCAGTGTGGAAACCTTGCCCACGTCATCCTGACAGTTCATCAGGCGGGGAAGAGCTGTGGCAAGGGAATGGAGGTTCTCAGAGAGGACATCAGCGAGAGCCCTGTTCTGTGCCACAATCCTCTGCTCTGCAATCCCTTGCAGAACCTTGTTACACCTGCTCTGGACTTCGCTGTTTTCATCATTAACCAGCCCGACCAAGGCCTTTAAGAGGTGACTGAATGAGTCCACCAGTGACTGACTGCAGTTCCTCAGTAAGTGGTGGACCAGCTCCACCAGCTCCAGTCTCACCTTCCAGTGGGGGTGAACTGAAGAAGATTCAACCACTTTATGCAAGAGAAGAGAGAGTTTTTCAGCAGTACTTTTAGTCCAGTCAGGTCCTCTGTGGATCATTAGCTCTGATATTCTGCTGTGCTCCACTGGCAGCTTTTCCTTACTCTTTGGGATTCTGGCTAGCTGTTTGTCAGCCATGACCAAGCCAACAATCAGATAAAAGAGTCTGATGGCAGAAACGGTGGTTTTGTGACCTTGTTTGATGTCTCCAGCAATAACTCGAGACAGTGTAATAGAAATCCCGGGCAGAAAAGAAGCAAACAAATCCCCACATTGCTGTGCCTCGTCTTCATCCAGGTCTCGGTGCTCCTGGCAGTCACACTGCAGAACCAGGACCTGCAAGCACTCCAAAGCAGAGATCTTGATTTGCTTTGCTTTTTCTTGCTCTGCAAGTGTCAGAAGCAAAGACACAGCAAATCCTAAGAGCGGAAGGGTGGAAGGTTGGTACAGAGACAAGATAACGTCCCCATAAGCCGAATGCATCAGGGTGTGGAGTGCCTGGATCACAGCCAGCTTCAGCTCCTCGGACAGCGGGACGGCTTTGCCCGAGCTGGGGGGCGGAGCGAGGCAGGTACAGAGCTCAGAGAAGAGCTCCTGCAGCAGCTCCTGCTTCTTCACGCACGTCGCCGCAAGCACGGAGGAGATGCACTGCACCAGGCCCTGCACCAGCCGCTCCTGCTTGGGCCCCGGCACCCGCAGGGCGAAGCGCAGCGGGAACAGCACGTACTCCTGCAGCTCCTGCAGGGCCGCGCCGCTCACCCCGGCCAGGTGCGCCTGCAGCTGCCGCACGTTCTCCACCGTCTGCGCCCGCGTCAGCTGCACGCAGACGGGGCGCAGCGCCCCGAACGCCGCCTGCGGGGTGTCGAACACGGCCA
>WEIT01009721.1:195354-237278 GCA_013389985.1 Dryoscopus gambensis | reverse complement strand
GGCCGCTCCGGCAGCTCCTGCCCCGAGGGTGCCGGGGCCGCCCGCGGAGCTGCCGGTGAGCGCGGCCGGTTCCTCCTCGTGGGGCTCCGCGGGTCGGCAGCGGGAGAAGCTGGTGCCCCGGGAGTTGATGGGAGGCTGGGCGCTGTTTCCCTGCTGCTGCTGTTGTTGTTTACTAAAGTTTGGGGGGAATACCACGTGCGAGAGGTGCATTCCAGTGATAGAGGCGGCGTTTTTGGGAAGGCAGAGGATGGAGGCACAGCCAAGTGTGGCTTGAGAGGGAGAGGATGCTCAACTCTGGGCGGGCAGTTTGGGTGTAAAACAAGAGATGTACGAATTACGTTCCCCTGGGCGTGCTCAGTGGAACTTGGAAATGCTCTGGCTGTTTTGGCTCCGTTTTTAAATTTTGGGTTTGGATTCATACAACTCACTCATTATGGAATTAGCGAGAGGAGATAAGCAAAGAAAAAATAGTTGTACAATTCTATAAAACTCTTTGGTGCTATCATCCAGAAATGTTTTGTGCTTGTTTTTCTTGCAGATTAACTAAAGGTAATTTCCCAGATGGCTTCACCCTGAAGTCAGAGGAGACTGTCAGTGCCTAGTGGGAGGTGTGCCTGCCAGTGGCAGGGGGTAGGAACGAGGTGATCTTTAAGGTCCCTTCCAGCCCAAACCATTCTGGGATTCTGTGTGGATGCCCTGTCCCCAGGTGCAGCTCTGAAAGCTGCCAGTGCCACCATTCCCACTGCGGGCACAAGCACTCTGAGCCCCTTGGAGCAGCTGGGGTATCGCCTACGTGATTGCTAGGTTTTGACATTTATAGATTATTTATGAGTTTTTGGAAGATCCGAGTTTGCCCTGTTGTGGAAATGAGCCCCTTTGTTTTCTGCCTTCTGCATGTTTGTGGTTGTTCTGCTCTGGGAAACAGCAAAACCCCCCGATTCTGACCGTATTGAAATAGAAACTGGTGGTGCCCAAATAGGAAAAGTTAAGGTATATGGAAGAAATTTGATGTTTGGAAAATTTTTGAGTCTCTGCTATAGCTTTCTTCTATGGTTTCACTCAGTTCTGAGTTATACAGATTTATTCAAATAGTTTTCCTGAAGTTAATTAAAAAAAAATAAACTAATTGTTTTATTAATTCACTGGTGGGTTAGGACAGCTTGTTTTAATCGTGTTTAAAATCTGTTTTTTACAGTTGAGGTGCCACTGTGCACAAAAGGCATTAAACTCATGTTTGTTTTATGAGTTAATTAAAAAAGAGCAGAAGTGAGGACATTGAGAACTACTTGACTTGAAAGCCCCTGGTTTGCTTTGGTAATGTGGAAATGTTTTGAACTTTGTTTTTAGACTGTAAAGCTATAAACAACTTTGAAAGCCCTGTTAATGATTCCAGGTGAAAGAAGTGAGAAATAAATGCAAACTCTCCTTTTTTTTTTTCTTTCTTCTTTTCTTTTTTTTCCCCCTTTCTCAGCAAAATCGAGTAGGAAACTTACTTTCCTATATTTAGCAAACGATGTCATCCAGAACAGTAAGAGGAAAGGTCCTGAATTTACCAGGGAATTTGAATCTGTTCTTGTGGATGCATTTTCTCACGTTGCCAGGTATGTTGCTGTATTTCTTCAGCTTTCCTCTCTAGGGATTTGTGTTCTTGTTACTCAAAGCTAATTCAGTTGGATTTTGTTGGTTTTTAAGTCTAGGGGGGGCTTGTACCCTCTCTGTTCTTTTCTTTTTTTTCTGACTGCTTTTTGCTTACAGACTGTTCAGTGTAAATGGGCAACTTTGTGTGTGAACTGGCCCTTCACAGCTTCACTTGTTCCCTGTGTGCAGCTGCCGTGGACTTTATTTCAATTGTTACCTAAAGATCTGGCAGATCTGTTTATGGGCAGTGGAATTGAACAGTTGGGTGTGTTTATTAAAGCCACATAATGAAAGGCTCTGCCCCACAGTCAAAAGACTTTAAAAGAGCTGATGTTTTGGGTCACTGGATTCTCACCAGCCTCCTGGTTTGAGCAGTTTCTTTGTGGGTTGTTTGTTCTAATGGTCAGTAATATCCTTGCTGGAGGAGGGAAGAATTTCATACATAAAAGGGAAGAAGTGATGCAGCCACCAGCTTATCAAAAATGTGCTGTTGTTTAGTTAAGACTGTCTCTAAATGGCGTAATAATTCCTGTTATCTCAGCTAAACAACATTAATGCTCTGGGTGTTTGTTGTCTGTTCTGGAGGGGTGTCTGACTGCCAGAGCACACTCTGAGTGCATTTCAGTGCCTAATGATCCAATCAACTTGCTTTTAATTGGGATGTTATTGACTGAAACAACTGTTTCAAGTTAATATTCTGAGTTGTAAACTTGTCAGCTTCATAAACTCTTATTGCAAATTCTGAACGATAGCAAGTTTCTTCTTTCACGAGTTTTCCTGCCCTTACTTTGAGGTGGGAATGTGAGGCACTTCCAGGCAATCTTTAGGTCAAATAGGGGAAAATTGGCCACAAGTGTGTTTTGCACAATTTGTCTCAGACAATATGAGCAAGATTCTCTCCAAACGTTCACATATTGCAATGGGTGCAGCTGCCAGTTTGGAAGAAGCTCTCTGAAAACATAAGGAGTGTTGATCAGCTAAACTATAATGATCTCCTAATCTTTGAACAGAGAAGCAGACGAGGGCTGCAAGAAGCCCTTGGAACGCTTGCTGAACATCTGGCAGGAGAGGAGTGTGTATGGCAGTGAGTTCATACAGCAGCTCAAACTGTCTATGGAAGATTCCAACAGCCCCCAGACAAAAGGTAAATGCATATTGCTGGTCACGTGTGTTTTCTTTTTAAATTGGTGCACGTTTCACTGGAAATACTGCAAGGAGTTGAGCTCTGGGCTCATTTAGTTGAGTTGATGCCATAGCTGGTCATGGAGATTCTTCAGAACTGTGTTGAGAAGTCTGATTTTTGTTAAACTCGTGGTTCTGGTTTGCAGGTGTGCTGTCTTGTGCCTTGTGGATGTCAGTGAGCTTAACTGGACGTGATGTCTGGTGCTGCTCGTGCAGACAGAATGCTCCAGGGCTGCCTTTTGGGGTGAAAGCAAGTCAGTCATGCAGGGAACTGTTGTGTCCACTCCACACCAAGTCACGTGTGCCACTCTGCATCTCTGAGTCTGCTCAGCTGGGTTATTAGAATGTCTTTTTCAATACTGTTAGTGCTTTCATTCTCATATTGTTTTGTTTTCCATAGTTACTGTATTTTATTATGATGCAGCAAGGAGTTTTGAATAATTGAAGTCTGGAATATACACCCCAAAAGCTTGTCTGGTCTATTTTTTCCTTACACCAGATGATGTCATTTGGGGAAAACTCTTAACTTTGCATCATTTAATATCATTAGGACATCACAGGTATAACCTTATAACCTTAACTGCATGAGACATGAGAAATGGAGCATAAACTCGTGTTTACTGTGCTTTGATTTACTGCTTTGGTAGATCTTGCATCTTCTTAAGCACTTGGAAGTGTTTCTCTGGTAGTGCTCCAGTGGAAAGAGGGGAGCAGTGGGATGCCTAAACTGTGGAAGGTGAGGGTCATTAAAAATCAAGAGTGTTCTGGTTAAGGGAATATTTGTCCACCTTGCAGCTGAAGGAAGTGGATGCTCCTTTCCAGGAAGTGCTCAAGTCCAGGTTGGATGGGGCTCTGAGCAAGCTGGTTTTGTGGCAGTTCTCCCTGCCCATGCCAGGGGAGTTGGAATGAGGTGGCCTTGAAGGTCCCTTCCACTAAGCCATTCTAGGACTCAGTGAAGTGTCAGTGTCTTCAAATGAGCTGGAATGACATTGCTGCTCTGGTCATATATTGTTTTTCTATTCCCCACCGAGGTGTGATGGTGTGAGAGACTTGGTTTGGTCATTAGTAAAGGGCCCTTATGCCATTCTTAGGTGGTGAAAACAAGGTCTGATCGAGTTGGTATTTAATATAGAATTAATATGAAGATGTGAGCATAGATGAGACCTGTATGTGAAGACATCTCTGGCTGTAGCTTTGTTTTTTCACACACTGCTTTGGGCAGAACTGCTGGATGGGTGCTTTAGCAACACCAGAGCCCTTTCACCTGCCTCTGATTGAGGTATGACTTCTGGAAGGTGACTTCTGCAGTTTTTTCCCCAAATGTTGTGAACCAGCTGCCCTGACCAAAGGGATTGTCCAGCTGTAGGGAGGCAGAGGGAGTCTGCTCTGAGGGGTGAAGGCAGACAGTCTCTGCAGGAACTGGCTCTTGTTGGGGTTCTTCTTGTCTGGGTGCAGTGAATGAAGCACCTGTGTGTCATCAAAGACCAGAATTTACACTCCTGATAATCCTGACCTCGTTAACTGGGGATTTGAAACTGTTAATTTAGTGTACCTGGGTAGGTGTTTCACAAGTGTTTAACTTTGAATCCAAAGGCATTGATAATTGATACCATGTGTTGTTTCCTGGTCAGTTGGCAACCAGCTGTTGCTCGATGTCTTTTCCCTTTGGCTGATGGTATCAACCACTTCTGCTACCGTTGTCTTCTCAACTTAAAAACGCTTGTACAAAATCAGACTTCCTAAGAGTAACAAACCTTTGTCTGTGGGAAGCAGAGTGAAGGACTACAACCCCTTCAAGAACTGCTGTGTGCACAGCTTCCCTTGGCAAGATACTTGGTTTTTGTCTGGGTAATTAGAGATATTAATGTAGTATCTCTTCTTTGAAGGAAAGTTCAGGCCTTTTCATGAGTGTGAATATTGCTGCCTTGTCAATTCATGGTCAAAAATAAATTGAGATTTTTAAGAAAAAAAGCAATTTGAAAAATTCAGCAGAGTTATCCTGTGGGCTTTTTCCTTGCTTTGACTGGCATGTGTGCAAATTAGCTTCTTGATGGTAAGAGCTAGTTTCACCTGGGAGTTTTATGGATTTCTGAGATAAATTGGTGTTTGAGTTTCTGGTGGGTTGCAGAAGGCTGTTCTGTGGTTACTGTATTCCATTTTCAAACAGGTGAACATAAGCAGGATTGAGATTAAGGTGTCCTGGTTTACAAATGGAACAAGCGTCGTACGTGTGGAAAACCACAGTCCAGTGCTCCTCCAAACCCTTCCTGCGTTCGTGGACACACAAAGTAGACACAGCTGAGAAATAGCCAATGTCAGTGTCTGTAGATTGGTGCAAGCTGTGCTGTTAAAATGTTGGAGCTCCTTAAGAGCACCTGGTGCTGTGATAACCCCTGGTGCTGTGATAACTGTTCTTTTCTTCAGCCCAAGATATGGCAACAGGTCAGTGCAGGTAGTTCTCTGTTATTTTTCATACTGCAGTGTCTTAAATTCCTGGCCTGGTGGATGCTTCTCTCTGATCAGGATGGCTCTGCTTGTCTTGAGAGCACCACTTAGAGTTGTGAGACTTGCTAAAACACAGTTGAGTCCTGTGTCAGTGAGAAAAGATGTCTTTAAAAAGCTCATGAGTGAGTGTTTCAGTGGTACAGTTTGTTTCTTGCTTTGTGAGTAGCAAGGCCTTGGGTAATGCACAGCAATTCAGTTGTCTGCACATGCTGAGTTCCTGCTGTGGAGCAGAGCTGATTTCCCTTCAGAGAAACAGAGGGGTAAGAGAACCAGTCCTTATTAAGCATTGTATTCCCTGGTTTGACTGCTCAGTGGTGCAGCTGACTACCAGATTTTAGTCTTCTGAGTTCCTTAAGGAGATATGCATATGTATGGAAATGAGCTTTTGAATATTGATATATTGTTTTATCTCTAAATGTATTCGTTAAGCTTGCATTTGCTTTCTCATTAATCTCATTTTTGGTAGAATGTTTCTTTTCACAAGCAATAGGGAAGAGAAAACCCACCCATTTCTCTCAAAGACTGGAAAAACTAGGTCTTAAAGGTTTGATGTGAAACCCTTCAGGCAATACAACCGATATAGCTGATGTGTTTTCTTTTTGTTGCCTTTGTAATAGGCAGTTGAAGGAGGTCCTTGAGTGTGCTGTGATGTAGGAGTGTGTCACTCTCAACACGGAACTGAGCTGCTCCCCGACTGCTCTCATTGTGTTTATGTTGCAAATTCTGGCACAGAAAGTCAGACCTGTATTAAAATATGGAGAAGAACAGAGAGGAGAGCAGGCAGGGAGACTTCTGAGGGTAGCTGAAATAAAAGCAGCTGGACACAGGACTAGGTATGGTTTTGGAGAAGCTCAGATCCAGTTATGCTCACCCTGGGAGAGGCTGCCAACAGATGAGATTGTAATTTATTGTAATATTGTAATGAGAACTTCAGCAACCACAAGTGATCTACCCCCAAAGAGAGAAGGGGTTGGAATGGTTGGAGGGGGTGCTGGATCATTAGAAGCCTGTTTACCTCTAAAAACAGGCATCAAAAGCTGAGAGCAAAAAAGTGAACACCTGAGATGGGAAGATCCCTCAGGTGGCCAGCTGACAGGAAAAGCTCATAGTTGTAGTCAAGGCCTTTGACACAGTAACCTTCCTCGTGCCACCTGAGATCATTTGAAGCATAAAAGTTGGTGCAGAAATACTTTGGCAGGTCTCTGTGGACTCTGCAACAGCAAGGTAACAACAGCCTGGAGTGCAGCTGCAAAGCTGTTAGGAGAGCAGTTGTCTGTCTTTCTGAGAAATGAGGAGTGCTTTGCCCTTTGGAGGCTTTTTGGGAGTGGTTAGTTTCTGAGCTGTGAAGAGCACAGCAAAGCACGAGAGCTAACTTCATTGGGGTTTCTCTGCCTTCTTTATGTCCGTGTTGAGGTGGGCTCTTGATTTTCATGGAAGAAGCTGTCTGTATTCTACAAGGATATCTTGATTCTTTTGGATATGCATTACATTCTGATCAGTTCTGGATGATCTCAGTGCTTGTTTTCCCCTTCTCTGGCTGGATTTGACACGCTTTTCTGCTAGTGTAGATTGTGATGCTTAAATTATTCCTGGCTGGTAAATTTTGTAAGTTACCCAAGCAAGGTGTGTTATAATCTGTGCTGTGCTTCTGTTCTCTTTCAGGAGTCTTTTTGCTCCATATGCTCTTGGGTTTGCAGATAAGCATAGGGGTTTTTTTCTATTTTGATGAAATTGAGATAGTGTTTCTAGGATTCTCCAGTGGCTGGTGCTTAGGTGTGCAGGTGCTCAGCACCACCTACTTCAGAGTAATTTCAGTCAGACTCACTTGGCCTTGTTCAGATGGAATATTCAATGAATTCTGAGTCTTCTGTGTCAGAGTGGTGAGCAAGTGTAATGCTGTGTCTTGTGGTAGACCAGTTGGCAACACAGCAGGAATAACTTCAGCAGTTTGAATCCCAGCTCTCATTTTAATTTTCACTTGTGTGGTAGCTGTGGTCATGCATTCTTCCGTTGGTTGGCTCGTGTTTATCCTCTGTTGGTTAATTACTTTATGATAAGTACACACAAGTGATAAATACTGATGGCCTGTTCTGTTGGGCTGGGTAATTTTAAAAGCTCTCTTTGGCCACTTTATCATCTGCTCATCTCCTGTTCAACCCAACTGGTGTTTCTCACAGACCTCAGTGGGCAGCAGCTGTTTTCCTTGTTGATCTGGTGTCTCACTGACTTGTCAGTCAGATTGTCAAGCACTCATACATCAGCTGGATACATACAATAATTAAACTGTCCTTTTCCTAGCCTAGGTAGCATCAACAAACATCAACAGTTCCTTTGGTTTAGGGTAACTTCTGTGCTGCTTTGCCTTCCATTGAGCGAGTCTGTTTTCTGACGTGTTTGTGTCTGCCTTGGGGAGGTCATTCAGCTCTTTCCCCAGTGGGCAGGATTTAACAGCACCTCTGATTTCTCTGCATTAGAATGAAGTTTTTTCATACGTCCCACCTGACAAGGCAGGCAAAACTCTGCATTTAAGGACAGACCTTTCTGTTTGAAAGTCTGGTTTCGTTTTAAATTGAATGGGACAGTCCGGTTTTGTTTTAAATTGAGTGATCTTGGATTTTCCTGTGAATCAAAGTATATACAGAGTCTGTTCTTGAACTCCATGATTATCTTGGCAATACTTGATTCCATTGAATAGATGTTCTTAAGACTGTCCAAAGATTTCTTACAAATTACCCTGGATCTTATTATCTTTGGTGGCAAGTCTGAAAAATGATCTGCCTTCTTTTGAAGGTTCTGTGGCTGGATCAAAGGCTTCATTAAGACTTCTGACTCATTTAAATAAACTGTCTCTTCCCTTTCAAGCTGATGTTTGCCATGCTGAGGTTCATTTAACCAGTGCTGTCTTGCTTTATGACATCCCTGTTTCTGAAGTGTTGCAGGTTAACTGCTTGGAGATCAGTTCGTGCTCTGCCTATCGCTGTTGTTGCTGTCACATCTTGGAGTTGTACTTTCACAGAGCTGTCCTGAAGCCCTTATTTTGATGAAAGAGTGGAAGGTTGAATAACCAGCAATTACTTTGTTGATTGTGGGACCACAGTGAGCTTATAGTTGATGCAGAAAAGATAATTTGAAATTCTTCTGTCCTTGTGTACCTTCACATCAGCTTCATTTCTACTGGTAGAAATCCTCACCTGTATGCTCCGTGCTAGCCAGAGCACCTGAGCAGGGTTCAAATCTGTCATTTATTGACAAATAGCACACTGATTTGCCTTTCCTACTTTCATTGTAGGAGACACAAACATGTATGAAGTGCATGCTGCTCGTGTATCCTCAGGCAGGCATGTACAGAGATACATGTAGGGGCAAAATCAACCTTCTATTACTGCTTTGCATTTGAGTGTTTGGAATATGATGCCAACATGAAAGTCCAGCCGTGGTCATCCTCTAGAGAGCTTAATCATCAGAGTATCCATCTGGTGTAATTCTTTGAAGTAGAGATAGTTAAGGTGGGCAGACCTGGCATCCAAATGAGTTGTTTCTATGTGTTCAGTTGCAGAGGAGAAGAAGTCTCTAAAGCGAACTTTCCAGCAAATACAAGACGAGGAAGATGATGACTACCCTGGGAGCTACTCACCCCAAGACCCCAGTGCTGGGCCACTGCTGGTATGTGGAGCGGGTTGAGCGCGGGAGGAGCTCTGGAAGCCACATGGCCACCTCCCCTGTGTCACGGCCGCCACCTCCCCTGTGTCACGGCCGCCACCTCCCCTGTGTCACGGCCGCCACCTCCCCTGTGTCACGGCCACAAGGGGGAGCTGACAACAAGTGAAATGGGCTTCGTGGCGAGATGCAGTTTGGGGTTGAGAAGTCCATGCGAAATGCAACAGATTCCTTTTTCCTACTGCAATAGTGTGTCACTTCTGAGCAATTCCAGAGGTGTTCCAAGGTAGCCTAAGCCAAGGTCTGAGTAGTGCAGCTGGGAAAGAATCTCAAAGGACTGCTAGAAGACCAGGCCATATTTTAAATTCTTTTTAAGATCAGTGTGTAACTTCTAGAACCTAAAGGTGTGACGCAGTTAATATACAATTTTCTTTTGTAGGCCATCTCTTTCCATAAGTTATTAAAAAGCACAACATTTGTTATGTTTCTATGGAGCTGGTAGGAAAACCAGCACTGAGGACTTTAGAGGCTCACTGGTTGCTGGTGTGGAAATAGTTGGAGTGAAATAGGAAATCATTGCAGCCGTTTGAGGCTGCAGAATGAACATATGTTAACCCAGAGTCTATTTGAAGAGGATAAAAAGTTACACCATCCATCTGGTAAACTGTAAACATTGAAAAATAAAAATAAATAACAGTTGTCAAGGAAATAAGTGAAAATTTTGTTGTTGTTTTTACCTCCAGATGCCTTGCAGCTTATGCTTTCTCTTGATTATAAACATTGTTACTGTTGGAAATCATTTGCAGTTGCAAGGAAGTAGTAAATATTAGGTAATAGACCTCTCTGTTTTTCAGATTAAGAAAATATTTATTTAAAATTTTTCAGTGTTTTCATTAGTTTTCAAAATATTGAACTGTAGTTTAAAAATCAGTGATTGTGTTTATGGGCCTAATGTTCTGTTTCAAAAACCTTCTGTACTTCAGGATTTTTAAAACAAAAAAGCAACACTTCGTTCTTCCTGTTCAGGGAGTTTCTCATTTTAAATTTTGTTTTGAGCAAGGAGGAAATACAGCATATCAAGGATGGTCCTCCTAGAGCTGTCCTCATCCACGTCCTTTTTAAGTTTGGATGCATTTTGAGTGAATTAATTCAAACTGACACATCAGTGCACTAAAGCCAGCTGAGAGATGAGCTGAGGGGACAGCAGGGAGCCAAGTTCAGCTGCAGAAAGCTTCATGCTTGCAGGGAGCTGGGTGAGGACAGCCATGGCTTTGCAAAACCAGGGCATTATAAAGTTTGATTTATGGGAAGAGCATCAGTGGAGTTTATGGTCAGTAACAAGTTACAGAATTCTAAACCTTGTCATGATGGAAATCTAATATGGTTTTATTTGGACTGATGGAAATTTGGTGTTAGGTATTTTTGCTCTGTCAGAATGCAGCTTTGGAACAGAACAAAAAGGTGCCTGTACACTCCAGGGAGACAAAGAGACTGTCAGGGATATTTGGGTGGAAGATTCAGTCCCAGCTTGAGGCACAGCACACAGGACTGGTGGTTCTCTCAGAGTAGTGTGGTCATGTCCTTCTCAGCTATGTCTTAAATGACCACTTCTCTTAATTGGACTGAGAAGTTTCCCACTGCAGAGTCTTGAAAAGGATGACCCTGCTGTAACTATGCAGGAGGAGCTAAACACTGGGATAGTGTAAACTCAATGAATGCTCCTTGTGTTAGGTTTAAAAATTACTTGAAGAAAACATTCCCCAAATGGTGCCTTTCAGAGGTGGGTGAGCTCCTCTGCAGTGGCCACATCCCTGGGAAATGGATGTGGTTAAGGTTACCTGGTTTTACTGTTGGCTCACTTCTTGTAGACTGAGGATTTGATCAAAGCCCTACAAGACCTGGAAAATGCAGCGTCAGGAGATGCGACAGTGCGGCAAAAAATTGCTTCCCTGCCTCAGGAAGTTCAAGATGTTTCATTACTGGAGAAAATTACAGGTATGAGACTGGAAGATGAATGAACGTGGGTCTAAAGAACAACTTAGAAATCAAAGTGTGGAGGTTTTTTTTAAATAATCACAATGTATGGTGGAGTGAATCCCTGCTTTTGTGTCCTTGCTTTGTAGTTCCAGGGTAATTAACAGATAGTAATCCTGTGAAGTGACACTGAAGATTAAACTTCCATAGCTGCTTCCATTTCTTTTGGCTTGGACTGATTGAGAGCATCATCAGCATTTT
Source organism: Dryoscopus gambensis (assembly GCA_013389985.1). NCBI lineage: Eukaryota > Metazoa > Chordata > Aves > Passeriformes > Malaconotidae > Dryoscopus > Dryoscopus gambensis. The sequence goes on along the minus strand of WEIT01009721.1, from coordinate 226,061 downwards.
GCAAGAATGTAAAGGAAATTGGGCCAGAGTTCTCAAGGGAATGTATTTGCTTTTGAACACCTCAACTGTTAAAATGTCTTGAAGTTTTATCAGACTGTGCTGAGTACACACATACACCTTGATTGCTACCCCCATTAATCTGTCAGTCTTTGCTTAAATTAACTTTTGCAATTGCATTTGAAAAGTAATTTTAATAGAAGCATTTAGAGGTTGAACTGATTTGACTCTTGTTCCTGGAGGTAGTTTTAATTTAGGACTCATTACGAACTCTCACTTATTCGGCTCTTTATAATCTTACAGTGTCCAACTGGACTGTGTGCAGTTCTTAGGTTTGTGTCAATACATTTGAAATTACTCATATATAGAGAAATTAATGAGTGCACACTGTGTCTAAATATAGAAACCACCTGATTTGTTTACCTGAAGGTACTTCCAACCTGTTCATAGAGGCTTACTATTCTTAGATTTATATCCCCCCTTTCAGTGACATCTCTGCAAGGATTAAATGTAGTCAGTTATGTCAGTGTCTAAAATACAGCCCACAAAGGGTGTATGTCCTATTTCCTGTATATCCCTGTGATAACAGCCCTTATTTTCCTGTCAAGCCAGAAGTGAATTTACGAACAAGATGTTATTGTGCCTGCGGCTCATGAATTGCAGCCCTTCTGTCAACAATTGGAAGCTTTAAACTTTGTCCTCTAAATCACCCAACACTTTTGCACGCAGACAAAGAGGCTGCGGAGCGGCTGTCGAAGACGGTGGACGAGGCGTGTCTGCTGCTGGCCGAGTACAACGGGCGGCTGGCGGCCGAGCTGGAGGACCGGCGCCAGCTGGCACGGATGCTCATCGAGTACACCCAGAACCAGAAGGATGTGCTCACGGAGAAGGAGAAGAAGCTGGAGGTGAGTGCCTGTTACCGGGGCTGGCAAGACAATTGGCTCACCAAACGCTCCCTGAGGACTCCTAATCTGTGGGGAGGGAGATGATCCCAGGTGTCACCTTTACGTTTGGTTCTAGGTTATCTAGGTTCTAGTTTACACTTGGAGTAAAACGGGTGAGAAAGTGGTGTCATATCTGAAGAGTGCAGATCAGTTCTGATGTTCAGTCTAGATGTTTCCATGCACCTGGAAGGCCCAGAGCTCTATACTTCTTCAAGAAAAATAGACTTACCTAACATATAGCCTATTTCGGTATGACATCCCCCTTTTCAAAACATCATCCTCACTTTTGCCATAATTAGCTGGATTTTTTCATATTGCTTGGTTTTTTTGTTTCTTTTTCTGACGGTTGGGTGTCCTTCATCTGCCTCCTGAGCCCCTGCTTGATTAGGGGAAGCAGTTAAAGCCAGATCTTCTGCTCTCCATCCTTTAACAGCCACTTAGCCACAGCTTCTGTGGTGGAGTGTAAATGGGGCTGGTAGTGAAAGACAGTAACTCGTGTTTCCTGTGAAGCTCCTTTGAACAGGGAGGGCAGGACCCTAAAACAACCCGGTGCTGAGCTGAGCCCCCCTGCTCAAGGCTGTGCAGCCAGCTGTTTACAGCTGTTTATCCGAAACGTGCCTTTTCCATAGGAGTTCTTTCGGCAGCACGTTGTGGGACTAGCGAGGAGTTTAATTAATGACTGTGGTTGTATGTCACTCTGCCATCTGCTGAACTGCCCCTTGGCGGCACATTAAGGGCTTCTTTGCACCGCGGTGCTGGTGATGAGCAGCTGCTGCGGGGTGGGATGGGAGGGGATGTGGAGGACAAAATCTCCTGGAAGGAGACCGTGCTGCAGCAATTGCAGTCTCTGTTTACTCTCATGGCAAGCCTCGTCCTCTGACAGCTCGGCAACATTGTTCCCAGATAAAATTCATTGTGAGTGTTTTCTTTGCCGTGTGTTTATGTTGGAGTTTCTCAGTGTCTTGTGACTGAATTTCTTGAAGCATAGCATCAGTCTTATGACTGAGTCAGAAAAAACACTTTCAGACATGGACACAGATGATGCCATGAAACCAAACCTCGTTTGGCAACTGATCTATTTTCTGTGGAAGTCTTGTGGGTCAGGTTTTGGGGTTTTTTCTTACTTAAAGAAGGACACCTAGGTGTATGTCAAAAAAATACATAAATGAGAGACATAGTGCTGTTTGCTTTTAAGAAACGCAGTAAATAGGTAGCAAAATGCTGCACAATAATGTTTTAAAAGGCCCAGAACAATTAGTAATTTTGAGTCAGTTTGAGACTGTGAAACTGACAAATCCATAATGACAACATGAAATTAAAATTTCTAATGCATTAGCTGAAATTTTGTGACAATCATGGAAGCTTTTTGTTTGGAAAATATCCTTTTGATAAGGAATGTTGCTTGAAAATTGTAACTCTGGCAGAGGCAGAAATGTAATCCTGAGAATTAAGTGTTTTGCTGGCTGAGCTGCTTTGTTAATGATAGTAATCCTTCTGATGGCAATGGGACAGGCTGCTTGCTCAATGTTAGGCATAAACACAGTTCTTCATTACATTAGAAAATAAAGAATGATTTTATTTAAATATTAGGATCTTATTAAATATCTGTTTAGGTCGGCATCTTTGTCATTCTGCCAGATGAGGTGGCCTCCGTGCTGTAGCAGTCTAAATGGGGTTGCAGGAAATGCCACTCCAACAGTGAACATGAGGCACCATTGATATTCGTGTCAGCTCTCAAACCTCAGTCAGGGATGTTGCCTGATTACAGCGTTCCATTGTTCTGCCCTTGTAGAGGGTTAATAAACAGTGGAAGATGCTGGTTACAGATAAGGTAGGCCAGATCTGCTTATCAGTTTTGTTTGAGTCTTTGATGTTCTCACAGTATTGATAAGCCTGGATTTTTCTTTGTAGTGCTAATAAGCGTTTTACTAGAAGGATCTGAAACTTGTAGCAATTAAAAATGTATTAAAAAACCAAAACATTTACTCAGGCGAGGTCTGAAATGAGAAAATAACTTAAAACAATCCAATTTTACTTATCTACTCATTGTAGGTTTTGCTCTCTTGAGGTATCTTTTCCAGAATCTTTGGTACTATGAGTTTTTCCTCTTGTGCTGTTAAGTTTCCTGATTTAGATGAGAAGGTGTATTTGGATAGAAGATAGATTGTTTACTTCACCATGCTCATCTAGCCAAGGCTATTGGCTGGGGAGAGGGGCTTCTGACAGTAATAAAAGTCAGGGCTGTATTTTAAGAGATGGAAATACCTAATTTGGAAATTACTCTGGATGTTTTTTGTATTTTATTTACTCGCAAAGTCTTTCACTGTGATAGCAGTGAAAGCAGCTAATCTGTGTCTTTTTGAAAAGCAGCTTTTTTGGTCTAAAGAGCTGCAGTTGTTTGCTAATCCTGTTAATGCTGTCCCTCATGAAACAGCAGATTGTCAAAACATATATAAACTCGGTGTGTTCGTGTCTTGTGGGCTACTGCTCTGCATGTCAAACCCCTGTGACACAGCTCTTGTCATCAGCTGTGGTAAGGCTGTTTAACTGAGGGACACTGCTGAGGAAGGTGGCTTTGGAAAGGAATTACACATCAGCATGGATACAGCTGGCATGAGTAAGGATTGAAACAGAGAGGGGCAAAGAAGCACTGGTGATTTGAAGGGAGAAAGCTGGCACAGAGCCTGAGGATCATAACATATGGACAAACTCTGGTTTTAGGGTAGCAGTGGAAAAAATTCAAAGTGTAATAATTAGGATTCCATTATCCTGGGAGTGGTATTGTGATGTTTTCATTGTAGTCTAAGAGCCCTTAAGAAGGTAGATTTTAATTCTATCAGTCAGTAGAATCAGCTGGCCCCAAACTGATACTAAATAGCCTATAACAAGGCATATCTTTTCAAAGGTAAGTATTCCTCAGGTTAACTTCCTGAAAGGTATGAGGGATACTGTCATTCAACATCTGAACACTGAATTTCTTTTTAAATGGTGCTTCATCTTGCTCAGCAGTTGTGGGCTTGATACTGCAGCTGCTGTTTGATCTTCCATGGCTGGGATAGATCAGAGGTGGCCTGGACATTCACAATAGCAGATGACAGGAAATAAAATCCGCTTTCAGACAGGCATAGAACCAGGAACTGTTGTTTATATAAGAATGAGATAAAGTGTCCTTGTATCTCACATTAGTATTGAACTTCCAGCAGAAGTTTCCTGGTTTGTGTTATTTTTGGCCATTGCTGCCCCATTACAATTACCGAGCGCAATCAGCTGGGAAGGTTTTTTGTCCTCCAGCACCTGAGCCTGCAGAACTTCAAGGAGAATTGTCTTTTGAAGTCAGAGCACTCTTCTGGAATGCATGGCAGGCAAGGAGAAAAAATGAAGGGAATTAGTTTGTGTAAAACTGAAATGTAGTGGGGAGAACATCCCATGTTGGTGTACCAGGCAGCTGTAAAATGAAGTCAGATAAATAGATGAGACTGGAAGAACCAAGGAAAGGTAGTGCAAGGAAATGGCAAATTGTGTAGAGGCTTCATGGGTACCTGACATAACTACTGACAGTAGAAAACGTGGAGTGAGTGGAGGGAGGATTATTTTAATCTGATGGAGAGAAGAGGCAGAAAAAATTAAAGATTGTGCATGCAGAATTTTTGGTTTGATTTGCAGTTGGTGAAGGCAGTTCTTCCATGCACCTTCTGTAGCTGTGTTGGTGAGAGGTGGCATGAGGAACATGCTGCAGCATAGGCAGTACGTGTACGTAGGGCTGTGTGTGTGGAGGGGTTTATGCACTCAAATAAGTGTGTGTTTACATGTCTGCAGCTATAAATCTAAAGAACATACTGTATTTAAGATCCGGTTTAGGGGAAATATTCTGACTCTTGGCTGCAGCTGAAAAATTGTCACTTAGAGTCCTGCTGAGAGCTCTGGGGGTTTTTAGATGTTTGTGGGTTTTAATATTCATGGCTTCAAGGCACCTTTAATAAGGTGTTAGTGCCGTGCCCACACAATTTTGCAAACCCTCTTTGATAACGCGTGTCTGAGGGATGAAGTGCATTCTCACTTGAGGTTTTCTGGACTGCCCAGCACTACTCATTTTCTTGAAATACAATTTAGTTCAGTGGGTTAATAGGCAATTTATTGCTGTGCTGCTTCCACTGCCTGGGTCTCTGTAGCGTGTCACTGTTGGCACAGCTTTGTGGTTGCTGCTTCCCTCAGACAGGAGTTCTTGGGTTGTGTGGTATATTCACTTCAGTGGTTTAGACAGTGAAACAGGAGATTAAGTTTTAGGGTTCCTGGCAAGAAACAAAATTGACAGTATTTTACATGCATGAAGTAGCGGGAGCAGCTGTGGGAACCAGCAGCAGAGTGGGGTCGGTTCTGTGACCCACACAGGGAGATCCTGAGCTGGAGCACCTGGACATGGTGTCAGACTTGGGTCTGTAGGACCAAACTGGGGACTAACGGGGCAAGAAATGCTGGGCTGTGCACCAGTCCTGCCAGCTGTGAGCCATGGGTGCCTCTGGATTTGGGACAAGAGCACGGGCTGCTGTGCAGGGATGTGATGAGCTGACAACCGCAGGGAATGTGAGTCTGTCGGGCCATGTATGGCTCGGGGCAACAGCTGTGTTTCTGTGCATGATGCAAAGATACAGTTCCTTCACTTTGTAGGTGCTTGTAGGTATTTATAGTTATAGTAGTGCTGCAAACAGAATAATACTAAACAATAAAAGCAAATAAAAATCTTACAATATTAACATATAATATTTTTATGCATTTTACTGAAGTGAACGAGTGTATGACCACGCTCTTGCTTAGCTAAAAAAGTGTTAAGGTGCTTGGAGAGCTGAATATGTAGGTGATGTAGATTTTTGTCATGAACATCAAATGCACCCCCCTCAATGTTTGTTTCTGGAAGAGTATTTGGCAGATGAAATGAGGATTTGTGTCCATTGTACAGTGGCAGCAGCCTGGGCTTCTTCTGAGAGCTTTTGAACTTTGCAGAGGTTGATGCATTCCCAGCAGCTGGAGAAATGCTCTGTGGAGGCCTCTACTGCTGCTTCTTTTGTTGTCCCAAACAAAGAGGAGAGCAAGGAAACGAGTTACAGTTTGAGAGCGTGTAATTCTGCCAAGAGCAGAAACACCATCTCTGCTGAAGTGTGATGAACGATGCCACAGAAGGAAGAAGCCTTGTCAAATTTAAAAGAGCAAGACTGAACAAATTTAAGGTCTGAAAATGAACTGAAGACTCTGTAAGGAAATACATCATTCAAGCTCTGATTCCTGGACTGCATGTTTCAGATAAAACCTCAGATTTCCTGGTTTAGTGCTGCCGCAGAATGAGGAAGCTTAGCTTCACCCTGGCATTTGGTTTCACTTTGCTTTTTAAGTGGGTTCTGATGCAATGAACTTGTGGAATGGCAGAAGTTTTCCTTCCTATTCTTTTTCTAGTGACTGTGTTTTAATAGGACTTTACATAGGTTAAGTGGCAAGGAGCAGAAGCTAAGGAATCAGCCTGCTGCAGTACTGTGATGTATCCTGCGTTTTAAAGAGAGGCTTTACCTGAACATATAATCACATGGGTGTCAGACCTTTCACTTCACTACATACTCTCCAAATTTCTGCTGAGCCTCTGCTGCATTTTTCCCCTGACTTGTGGTGTTTTGCCTTCCTCCAGCTGACTCAAGCTGCAACATATCAAAACTGCGACTGACCAGCTGCTCTTCCTATTCACTTTCCAAATTCTCATTAATGCTTAGCTAGATGTTTTTTCAGTAGATGCAGTTGCTGTGATGACTTACAGCATGTTCCTGCTTGACCCTGCGCAGGAGAGGACGTGTCCAGTGCACACTCTGAGCCAAAATAAGCTGAACTCTGTGCTGTGGAACGTGACAAGGTGAACCAGGCCACGCAGCAGTGCTCAGGATGAATTTCCTGTCATGTTGATTACAGTCAGTTCTATAATGTTCAAACAAGGCTGCTTTGGAATGAAACACTCTGTCAGGTTCATTCAGTGGTGGTTAATTCTGATTTTGCGTTTGTTTCAAGGACTGAGTATCTAATTCTCTTGGCCACTGAGGATGTAGAATGCCACGCACTGAAAGGGAATGTTGATTAGCAAAAGCATGTGTGGCACAGTGCCAATTTTTTCTGTATCATCCTGAAACTCCTGCTTACAGCAGAGATCTCATTATTTTGTCTAAAAAAAGCAAATAGCATCCAAATACTATTAATCTTAATATAAGCCTACTGAGCAGTGAGGCAATTAGCGTGACACAGAGTACAAACGAAGGCCTCAGAAAGCAGCAGCTTCTTTTAACTGCGCTTCGTGTTGTTCGGTTTCATGGAATGGAAGGACCTTGTGGAAAAATCTGCAAGGTGCAGTTTCCGAGCACGTCGTGGGCTACATGAAAAACATGGTTTCCCATAAAATCTGCTTCCAGAGTCCCGTGTTGCAGAATATGGCCTGAACTTGTGGAAAAAGCAAAGCCCTCAAGCTGGAAGGGGGTTCTGTCTCTGCTGCTGTGTATTCTTGAGGGGAGCAGCCAGCATTCCCTGTCCCACCTCTGGCTCATGGTCTCTCCACTCCTTGACAGCTCTGTCTGGAGTCAGCTCAGCATCTCAGGCCCAGAGAGATGGAGAGGGTTAAGCATGGAGCAGACAGTTTTCTACCATGCTCTGTGTTGTGTATCCAATCTGTTCAGTAAGTATTCATCTATTCTAGGAAATGTTAGTTTCTGGATTACTCCCTCAGTTTCCATTCCTGAATATAGTGATGTTTTTCTGAGCCAGTTTTTAATGGTTTGGGGGCTCGTTGCTGCCTTGCCTTGTGAGATTTTTTTCTCTCTCTTATTTTTTCAGTTTGGTTTTTAACAAGTAGGATGTAGGCCTTAGGTGTTGACTAGATAATGCTTGCATTTACTTATTAATAAGGTGGAATTACTTAGAATTCAAAGGAATATGGTTCTCAAGGTCACTTGATTTTTATTTTTTGTCATATGCATACAGAAGTCTGTCTCCAAACTGGGAGGATATTTCTGATAACTTAGTGTTCTACGTAGTCCTCAGTGTACAGTATCCCTGAAAATAAGGACATGCTAAGAGCAATATTTTCCTAAACACTTGAAGCTGTTAATTGTGAATCTGGAAGCAGGTTGGTGCTGTTAATCTGCAGAGGAATTGCGCCTAAGTCTGTATGTTTGCCAACAGCAGTGTGGTTTGGACGCATCTTGGTGGTTCTTCATTTGTCAGTGTGTTTTATGAGAACTGGGCTGTCAGGCTAGGCATTGGCAAGATTCTCCCTCCCCTAAGTAGCTCATATGGGGAAGGAATGTTTGTATCTAACATAACTGTAATGGTCACACAAATCATCTTCAGCTCAAAAGCCATTGCATTCCAGTCCTGCTTGTCCATGAGAAGTGGTGGATCCTGGTCACCCCATCAGTCTTGCCCTGAAAATGGCAGGATGTTAGTCTTTCCATGGAGGTTGTACCTGTTTTGACGTAATTGTTTTATGTGGATCCATAATTGCATCCATAAACCCCTAATTGTTTTGCGTGGATCTTGGCAATTCAAGCCATATTTGAGGTATTTTCTTGGCTTAAGCCTGGCGTTTTTAACTTCTTTTCATCTTCACTGCCCATTTATCAGACCTGGAGAACTTGCCAGCTGCCTTGCCCTTCTTTTTTTTCATTCCTATCTTAAGTGGGAATTGCTACAGAAAAAAGAAACACCTGCTGATGCTCACTCTTGACAGTTTGGCATTCTTAAGGAGGAAGCGCTGCTTGTTCTTTTCCTGGCTTGATATCCATCATTCCCTGATAATGGCCTGAATTATGGATTTTAAAATATTTTTTTAAATTATCTTCTGTGGATCTCCAAGTCCAGCCTCTTCCAGCTTCTCTCTGCCAGCATTTGGAGTGCAGCAGCACAATAGATGTTCTGCTGTCTGTGCCGTGTGTGCAGGAGCTGGTGTGCTGCTGTCTCCTGCCTCCAGCACTGGGGATGTGCCAGCCCTGAGCTGAGCACTCTGGGCTCTGTCTCTCCCTTTCCCCAGGGTTGGCACCCACGTTCTTTTGGAGGAGAATCCGAGGTGTCGGAATGCTGTACCTCCATGGCATCCCTCTTTATCTGCTGCTGTTCTCTATTAATGCTGAAGAATCTGGGGTGTTTGGTTTTGTTCTCTGTCTTCATCTTGTGACTTTCTCATCTTGTTTCCCTCTTAAAGAATTACCCAGTGTGACTAGGGATGCGGGTGCATTCTTATTTTGGTCCTGATTCTCTGTCTTTCATTAAAACAAGACAAATCCTCACAAAATTAATGTGTGCACCTTGAGGTGGGTTTTTTGGTTTTTTTTTTTTTGGTTACTGTTTTCTAGGCATGAGAACAGCACCCTGGAGTTCTCCACCATCCATCCAGTTCATGGAGCTGGAAAGGCTTTGTTTGGACTTGATTATTTCACTGTATATCCTGTGTATGCTAACAGAAGTGTTTGGTTATGTTGGTGTATTAACTCGCTGGGCCTCATAAAGGATTTAAGTTTGAAATAGGCTGTTAAAAGACATTCTTACTTGGTGCTGGCAGGAAATTTATGGGATACACTTACATAGCCATTGCAGGGGTATCGGGAGTTGTTGCGATTGACGGCTGCTCTCACTGTTCTAATTCAAAATAATGAAACACAGAGAGTGTAAACTCCTTGCTTGTAACCCCACAGGAACTGCTGTGCTTTGATGTTTGGAGAAGGTGAAGAGAATTTCCATCACTGAGAAGGTTAGAAAGTCTGGATTAAAGTTGTAAACTCTTCAGAAAGATGTTTTGATTAAACATGTGCCTAGTTTCATTTGATCTTCAGAGATATAAACTTCTGTTCTCTTTGCCAAGTAATTAAGAAATGAAAAGTAAATTGATGTTCTAGCTGGCTGTGGCAGTCTGTTCTGTGTATGTTTTTTTTCTTAAGCTCCTTGTTTCCTGCATTCTGGAAGTGCCATGAAAAGTAGGCTACATGTAGTTGAGTAAAGACTGGCACATTCCAAAAGAACTTATGTGCTGCTGGAGTTTTATTCCTTCTATTGCTGTCTTCTGTGACTGTTACATGAATGTATAGAATCACAAAACTTTGAAAATTACAGAAACAGTCTTTAATTAATCTTCTGGATTGGATAACTTGGATGAGTGTTGGGCTGCTCTTAAGTGGCCTCTCAACAGAATTGCCCAAGATACAGTTCTTTCTTCCATTTTCAGGGTCCAAACTCCTCCTCTCTCTCCTCATTATGAACACAAGTCACTGGTGTCTCTTGAGACCTGGGGGAATTTCTGCACATGGATAGGGATTTCTTACTGCACTTTCACTGCTCAATCCAGACCTCATTTGTGGAAAAACCACTTGCAAGTTTCCTCTTCAGGGATTTTTAACTTGCTCTCTTCCCCCCTCTGTAATAAAATCCTGAAGATTTTAGTGTCTGTACCCAGTGTGGATGTGCCTTTCCCTGGTTTCAGTCAGTGATCCTGCACGTGTTTCCATGGTGTCCCTGCCATGCCAGTCTCCCGGCACAGCTGCTGGGGTTGTAACATGAGCTCAATAAAGGAGGCCCTGTTTGACAACCAAACTTGGGTTTGATTTAATGACTTGAAAGGGAAAATTGGATTAATTAAGTGTTCAAAATTGATCGAGTTTGAAAGCAATGAGCATTTTGGCAGCATAGTAATACCTGTGGTGTGCCTCAGCCTGTGGCTTCTGGCCACTGTAGGGGTGTCAGAGGAACAGTCTGGCAGCAGCTAGGAGTCAGTATTTGGGGAAGAACACAAGAATAAAGCAACTCGGCAGTGACACTTCTCTCAAATGCTCTGTCAGGCCCCAGTGTGGGCTGGTTTGGAGACATTTTACATGCAAAATTAGTAAGGCCAGGGCAGGGTTATTTGTTTAGGGATGCCAGAGCCTGTGGGCAGGCTGTGAATTTGGGGCAGATGGCAGGGTCTGCAGTCGTGCCAGCAGTCGCTCAGAGCACCAGGGCCTGGCCACCTTCTGTGAGTCCTCACCTGGAGAATACTCCTGGCTTAACTAACAGCACTGCTAATTACCCTGTGCTTAATCTGTGTTCTCTTGTCTCTTTCCCTCAGGAATATAAACAGAAGCTTGCTCGGGTAACCCAAGTGCGCAAGGAGCTGAAATCCCACATCCAGAGCCTTCCAGACCTGTCACTGCTGCCCAATGTCACAGGAGGTCTGGCACCTCTGCCATCTGCTGGGGACCTGTTTTCAACAGACTAGAACAAATCCTGTGCCCCAGTTTTCATTATTACCAGGAGAAGTAAGAAGACTCTGGTGTTGGCTGGAAGTCCAGTCTTCCAAGATCTGCAGTAGGAAGGAACTTGCAGAGCCTGCTTTGAACCTCTTGGCTGCTCGTACTCACCCTCTGTGTACACTGGCTCACGTGAGGGGAGGAAGAGGAATGAGTTTTGTGAGCTCTAAAGGGAGTGGGGGGGGGTCCATTTAGGCAAACTTCTCTCATCTTTTCCCGTACTCTTTAGTTGCTGTTTGCTCTTAGCACTTGTTACCCCCACAAAGATCACGAATTGTGCACACACATACCTGGGAAGCTTCCAGAGGAAGGCTGACCATGCAGCGCCTTCCCTCTGTACAAATATTGTATTATTTCTGAGTAAGTCTCATCTGTTTTCGTTGGGTTTCTGAGCCCCATCTCTGGGAGCAGTGCAGTGGCTCGTAGGGATGTGTGTGCATGCGAGTCCTGGGCCACGGCGGCGTCAGGGGAAGGCGTCTGCTCAGAACTGGTGCAGGGAAAGATTTTTCCTAAACCTGCAGCTCTCATACTGCTGTGGCCGGATGCGAAGGTAGTTCCCATTTGGCGTGGATGTAAATTGAAGTCACAGGCAATAAAAATAAGCAGCTTTTCTTTGTGAATTAGAGGTAGACTCATAAGTTACACTGTGCTGAGCAAAGCAGAACTGGATGTTACCTAAGTGGGAGTGGAAGTAAATTTTGTTCTAGCTACCTTAGATTTATACCACATTTTTCTTCTTCATTATATGAAATTAGATGGTGATGGAAGCTTTGATTTAACGATCTGAGAGGCTGGAATGGTGTATGGCAGCTGCTGGTGTCCCTGTGACAGGCACTGTTAGGTCTGCTCTCGGGATGGTTACACTGAAGACACAATGATACAAACTCTCTCCATAGCTTAGTGAAGTTGTCTGATGCACAGAAGTTAAATGTGGTATAAATATTTATTTATATAGAAAATAGGCCCATATATATGCATATATCCTGTATGCACATGTACCCTGTCCGTGCATGTAGATATTAGAAGGATGTACTTAATTTTGTGTCACAGATTGTGAGTTGATTTTTATAATCAGGAAAAGTGTAAAAAACAAAAAAGGTAAATTTAAAAAGCTCTTAATTCCATTATGTTGCTGGCTAGTGTTTTAGCTGCCAGGGGTGTAGTTACATTTCAGTTTGTGTGTTAGGTGTGATAAGCTGGACTCTGATCACTGAACCATTCCAATCTGGATAAAATTCTGTTTAAATTTAGCACCTCTCACTATAAAACAGGTTCTGTTTCTGGAGACACTTGATCTGGTAACACAGGTTTTGTAACACAGAGGCTGAAGTGAGCTGAGATGCTCTCTCTGTGCCTCCCTGTGGTCTTGAACTGTGTCAAAGCCAGGAGAAGAAAATGCCGAAATGCAAAGCTCGTTCTGCTCCGCATTAATTTATTTTGCAGACTGTTCAGTAGCCTGGTCAGCATTCAGTTACAGCAAACCAACACAGCATCTTTGATCATTCAGTTGTTCAGAAGCTCACGTCCTTCTCCTACTGACACTTCCCTTTCTCCTTTTTTAACGCTCCTTCCGCCCTCACTGCCCAGCCACCAAATGTTTTTTTTCTCTTTAGTTTACAGGAATTTTTCCAGTGGCAGAACTATCTGTTCCCTGAGTCACTTTTGACTGTGCAGCCTTTTATGGTCCAGACTTTAGATTAAGCACTGTATATTCTCTCTGCTTTTGCTAAAAATGAAAAACAAACAAAAAAAATCCCCCACCAAACTTCAAGAACCCAAACCAAAAGACTCTCCTCCATTGTGATTCAGCTCACAGAGTTACCCCGAGGCTGTTTAAACCAAGTTATTTTGAGCATTGATTGAATGTGTATCCATTATAGGACAAAAACTGTCAAAACCTGATGTAGACAAATGTGTTGGCATTCACGTTTGTGTTTTGGGCAGATCTGTGAGAGAGTTGTCTGTCTTTTTTTTTTTTTTTAATTGAAATGTTTTGATTTTTTTTTTCCAAATATATGTGTGTGTTTTATTTTGCTTAATTTAAATGAAGTCTTGTGGTTTTTAATTTTATTTGTTTTACTTTTTGGGCAAAGGGCATCTGGTGAACTGGGTGACATTTTCTGAAGGTTAAACAGATTTCCCCACAGTGTGTCTTTTTTAACAAAAGCTTAAATCTGTATATGAATTGACTTAGGAATTAATTTAGACATATAGGCTGCCATTTGACAGCAGTATATTCTGAAATGTCTCATAGATATCTATTTTTGAATAAAGAGGGTGTCATTGAACAGTGGTGTCCGTCCTTCTTTCCTCAATGCTCCGGCACCCTGTGGGGTTTGTTTGGGTTTTTTAGCTCTCTAAAACCCGGGCAGCGAGTTGGGGAGATCCTTGTGTCAGTTTTTCATGCAGAGTGGAAATGTTGGATTTCTGTAGGACATGTCAGTTGTTACTCTGGGAAAAATAAAAATCAAAGCCAAACCTGGAATGGGAGGAAGGTGCCTCCCTTCAGAAGCACCAGGAGCGGCTGTTCAGCAGGGTCAGTGTGATCGAAGCCTCTCAGCTTTGGGGGTCTTCACGCTGCCCTGGGAGTTAATTCTGGAGCTTTGAGGTGGGGGGGCTTAGGGGTTCTTCAATGGTTACAGTCTGCAACAGCCTCTGTGGGCAAACAGTCATTGTTTCATATGCCTTGGAGAGTATCTGCAAAGCGGATTATGTTTTATACTGATTTACAAATCTTCCCTTAAAGGGACTATATTTAGCTCTGCTTTCACAAAGCCTTGCAGAGGTTGGGCAGTGTTGTGGGAGCAGGAGGGAGCTGGTGTGGTTCCTCCCGGTGAAAACCACCTTTGTGTGGTGTTGCAGGAACTAAGGTGGGGCTTTCAAAGACATAAATGTGACAAGGTACTGGCTGTCCTTCCTTGCCTTTGCAAATCGGGTTTTTGTTGTTTTTATAAGAGCTGGAACAAACGCCTCCAAAAATATTTCACTGTTGGCAGCTGTCTTTGCAGTTCAGTACCTCAGGGCACTGGTGTGCATGCCCTACTGTGTAACCAAGGAGTGGTGGCTTATGCACCTGCACAAGGTGAGGAGCTCACTCCTGACTGACTGACAGATCAGTCTGTGGGATCCCAGGCTGTGATGGTGATGAGGAAGGGCTGGCAGAGCCTTGGAGTGGTGGAGGCATCCTGTGGGGGGAGGATGGGTAGTTGTGCTGCCAACATTTTGACCCAGGGCAGGCTGCTGTGGGCTTTCTCTGGTTATGTGGGCCAAGTTTTGATACATTCCCTGGTCAGTTCCAAACTTTATGTATATTTATTTCTAGGATTAGATAGAAAAAGTATAAGCTGCCCCTAATGCTCTGGAAAAGAAAATGACCTGGTAAAACACTTGGATGAAATGTCACAGCAGACTTGGTGCCAGTCTGTTGGAGTGAGGCTGGGACACGTATTTGCCAGTGATTTTGCTGGCTTTAGGGATGTGTCTTTGCATCCTTTTGCCTCTGTCTCACCTGCTAGAAGGCAACAGCAGGTAGGAAACGTGTTCTTTATTTTAATTTTCAGTAGTGGCTTCATGTAATGACATTTAGGAAGAAGTTTAATAAAGGCCAAGGGCCTCACAGGCCTCTGTGTGTGCTGGAGCGGATGGAATCGTGGTTATGCTGGTCATGCACAGGTTGTGAGGCAAAACTCAGGAAAGCCCAGGACCAGCCAGCATGGGAAGGGGATGGATAAGGAAAATGAGCATCTTGGGTACAGAAAATGTCCCCTGGGTGCAGAGCAGCCTGAGGGACCAGTGTTCTGCAGCCCATCACGGTTGGATTCTGGACAGAGGTTGCAAATCCGTGTCCCAGTGTTTTCCCTTGGCACAAGGATGTGATGGGTTGCAGCTTGGCTGGTGCATGGTGGCCAAGAATTGCACTGCTGCTGACGGAGCAAATCTGTGTCACAACTGATAGTAAATCATAAGCAGATTTAGGGTCTTGTCACTTCTTTCTGGGAAGAGGCAAATCTTGTTTCGCCTTTCTGGGAAAGGACAAGGCTTATCTTGTTCTGGGAAGGGACAAGCAGCTGACGGTCAGCACATACCTCTGCTGCCAGTGCCCAGCTGATCAATCCTTACTGGTTTGTGTGTGTCAGCACAGCCCGCTGTGAGGGGCTGGACAGGGACCTCGCAGGGGATGGACAGGGATGCTCCCCTGGGAAGCTGCATCACGGGATGCAGGTGCAGGCACAGAGAGGCTGTTAGAGTTATCCACAGGATGGCTATGCTGGAAGAGGCATCTCTCCACAGTGTCTCCTGCACCTCCTGTGGCTGTGGTAGGGGGAATGGTTTCCCTGTGAGGGTGCAGCAGGACCTCCTGCCATCAGGGGTTTATTGTCTCTTTCACTGTTTGATGGTGCCTTAGTCGTCTTGTTGGACCAAGGAGAGTAAAAACGTGTCCCAAGTTTGTGGAGGATGAGGGAGACGTTTGGAGAGGCAGTAGCATTTGGAAATCCCATAGATTTGTTCTTGTGAAAGCTCTGATTTATGGGAGTTTGTTCTACTTTTGATCCATCAATGAAGGTAAGTTAAAGGTCATCAAGTCTAAAATGAGTTTACAATCAGTTGTTGGCAAGTCAGCATCTCCAAGCGAGCCGAGGTGTATCCAAAACCTCCCCTCCACAAGAATGCTCCCGCCTGGCTTTGGCACTTGGACTAGCCCTGAATTGCAAACCCTCCCACGCAATGGATGCTGGAAATATTTAATTTATAATTTATTGCTTGCAGGGTGAGAGTGCCAGAGGGTCTGATGGACACAGCCTGGGACCGTGCCAGTGATCCAGGATGGGCACAGGGAGATGGTGCAGTGTGGTACCACGCCTGTGATCTGGATTGGGTGCAGGGAAGTCAACCTCAGCTCTGTGGATAATGGAGGAAAAACCAGCCCTGAGAGCCAACTCCTGCTGCTAAACCATAACTGCAGCGTTTGGAGTCTGTTCCCTTCTTGTCGGAGCAGCCTTGCTTTGCCAAGGCTCAGATGGATGGGAGTGACCTTCAGGAATAGCTGTGCTAATGTTTATTTTATCAGGACCCAGCTCCGAAGCAGTGGAGCTGCTGGTTATTTTTAACCAGGCGCTGAGCAGCTGGAGGCCTGGCTCAGCAGAGCCCAGTAACAAATGCTCTAAAGAGGGGCCGTGCATCATTGCTGGGCTGAGGAATGTTCCTGACAGGGAAGGCAGCGCTGGTTCGTGCTGTTAACTCCTTCAGGATTCCTTGGGGGCTCCATGTGCTCTTGGCACTGGTGTCTGGGGGTTTGGTGCTGCCAGAGTTGGGGACTGGCATGGCCCCCACCCCTTGCCCTGAATGCAGGAGAGAACCCCCGTCCCTCTCCCTCCTGGAGCTCTTGCCCTGTCCCCATGCCTCAGGGTCTCTGTCCCTTGGGAGAGCTGCTTGTGCAACTGCTCATCCCTCCGTGTGCCAGGCTCCACCTCTGTCCCTACTCTACCCCACGGGGGTCCCAGCCCCCAGCTGCCTTTTTGGGCTGTGTTTGAAAACAGCAGGACAGGGAGATGTGGTGGTTAAAGTTCCAAAGGGTAAGGGGAGATGGATCGTGTGGTTCTCCTGGGGGGTTTTCTTGACAGGCTTTATTGGCCGAATGATCTGCTGCTGCACGTGAGGCTGGGCTCTGCTGCGCCCACTCCAGTTCCATGCTGGGAGCAGGAGCTGGGGCTGGAGCTGAGACGGTCCTTGGCCTCCCGTGGGGGATGCAAAGCCAGGGCTTGGGGAGTTCTGGCCATGAACCCCAATCTGGCTTGGGGATGCAGCAGCTGTGTCTGGAGCACTGCACATGGAGATTTTTATCTCATCCTAAAGATAAACAGAAAGGGAAGCCGGAGAACGGGCTGTCCTTGATGGGAAACACTCCCAGCTGCCCGTCCAGCCTGAGTCTGGGATGGGAGACACCTCAGTGTCAGGGTGACTGGGACCAGCCAATGTGAGCGAGGTCCTCCTGTCCCACAGAGTGTCCCCCTGGGCCTGTGTGTCCCCTCTGCTGCCACTGCAGCGACTGTGGGACCCTCAGCCAGACACCACCAGCTCTCTAAAGGTTTTTGTGGTGTTTGTTTATAGGAGCGGGGAGGCTCCCACCCTGTTTGTGGGGAGCATGTGGGAGGGCCCTTCTGGCATGGAAAGTGTTTAACTTCAGCAGAGGCTTGACCCTGGTTCCAGGTGTGAGACAAATCCCCACTCTCCTCCTGCATCCTTGTGCGGGATCCAGCTGCCCCTTCACCCACCCCAGGCTGGGCAGAGCCTGGGTGTACAAGACCTGTTGCTTTGATTCCTTGTCATGCTCTCTCTCCAGTTCTCTGTGCACAGTATGGAACCATTCCTGATAGGGGAGAAGTTGCCTGGGAAAGTGCCTCGGAGACTGAACGCAGAGCACCCCGAGAACACCAGACCAGGCTGATTTGTGGCAGAGGGGGTGGCCAACGTGAGGCCAGTGTGGCTGCAGTGCCAGCCATGGCAATGACCCCCCACCTGAGTGCTGGGCTGGGAGAACTCACTTCCCACCCACAGGGATGCTCAGCAAGGAGTTGCTGGGTCCTGCTGTGGGGAGAGGAAGTGCAAGAAGAGCCAGGTCTGGCTTTTAAAGTGAAAAATAGAGTTTTTATTCAGTGTTTGCATAGTTGATTCATATCAAGGTAATGTCCCATCCCTCCCTGCAACATCTGCAGTGCCAGGACAGTTATTGAAGCCAACGCCCGGCTGTACCTAAGCAGGTTATTCGCAGTATGTATTTATAGCTTTGTTTTATAGGTATATGGTGCATAGACAGCTTTGTGCTCACAGTATAAAATCTCTCTCTATGGAGCCACAGAGGATGGCGACGGCGGGGGCTGGAGGGGTCGTTCTGCTGCTGCCTCTATGGAAATGGACTCTGTGTGCCCGGGCTGCCAGCATGGCACAGAGGAGAGGGCTGGCACAGGGGTCCCAGAGTGCCCAGTGCTGGGGCAGGGATGTTCCTGCCCCAGGGTGAGAGAACAGCGGTGAAGTGAGCGACTGCCACAGCAGCCCCCAGCCCCTTTGTCCTGTCCACGCTCCCGGGGAGGAGTGTGGCATCACTGCTGCCGTGTCGGGGTCCAGGTGGGCTCTGGCCATCATCCTTCTGGGACCAACTTGGGCTAAAGCAGGTAGGGGGCCAGCGAGGCAGGGTTTCTGCAGCTGGAGGGCCATGGTAGCTGCTCACATGGGCTGGGGTGCGATGATGACGTTGCGGTAGCCCTTCACCCCTGTCAGCTGGTCACTCTCAAAATCCACCATCAGCTTCTGCAGCCCCGACAGCCGCGGCATCAGATCCATCCGGAATTTGGCCTCCCCCTGCGGCTCCAGCGGCTCCTCACTGTGGGAGGGCAGGGAGTCATTGTGGCCTGTCACCCTCAGAGCCCCTTGTCTCCCACCCAGGGCCCACGGTGCTGCAGGACAGTGCTGGGACCCTGTGGGGTGGCCAAACCCCTTCCCCAGTGAGGTGTGGGGTAGGGATGCTCTGAGTCCACAGGGACCAGCGTAGCTCCTGGTCATAGTGCCCCGTGGCTGCCCTCCCTGGGGGCTCCAGACACAAAAATCCACCCCCACCCCACTCCCAACATCCCAGCCAGGGGAAGGGGGAAAAGCTTACAGCTCCTTGACAAAGTGCCCGTCGGTGAGGCCGGTGCCCTCCACCACGAACACGCAGCCGTTCAGGGGCACTGCGAGGGGGTTCACCAGGCTGATCTCTGCCACCAGCTTCCGATTCTGCATCGGCTCTCCTAAAATCTGCAAGCAGGAAAGGTTGGACCCCAAGCACCACCAGCCCTGCCCCGGGGCTGAGGCAGGACCTTAGGGATGCAGGTCCCAGGGGATGCAGCCCTACTCAGCGAAGCAGGACCTGCTGCCCAAGCCCCGAGGGTAACCCCCAGATGATCACATCAACTCAGTCCCCTCAAACCTGCCCGGGATGGGACACTGGACCCTTACCCTGATCTTGATCTTTGGATTTTCAACATAAATATCCCTGACAGCCACGAGGATGTCGCCTGTCTGGTAATCTTTCAGGAGAGCCACCACCTTGATGAGGTTGTCCTGGGTCAGTTTGTCCCTGTACTCTTCATACAGGATGGACAGGGGCACCCTCTTCTCTGGAAGGGGAAGCAGAGATGGGTCAGCACCCACGGCATCTCCAGCCCAGAACCCACAGTCCTGCGCCGACACCCAGCTGCTGCTGGCGTGGTTTGGGCTCCCCAGGAGCTTCTCCATGTGCCTTTCAAGGAGGGGGGAACTCCACAGGGCTGGGGCTGCGATACTGAGTGCCGGAAGGGACGTTCAGGGTGTGGGGATGGGAAGGAGCCATGTCCCAGGGCAAGGTTCCAGGGTCACACTTGCACCAGGGATCGAGAGTGCCAGCCCTTGGCAGCCACTGTGGGCTCTGGGAGGCAGCCTGGTCCCTGGCAGCTGCCCTCACTCAGCCCTCAGCGCTGTTTATCCAAGAGACCTTCAGGGATGGGGCTGTCCAGAGGTAAGGACAGGGAAGGAGGCTGAAGGCAACCAGGTGCCTGGAACAAGGAGCCCAGCGTGGCTGTGACCATGAGAAATGGAGCCTGGCATTCCCAAGGCAGGATGTGAAGCGCCATAGCATCAGCTGAGGCTGTGGGGAAAGGAGCAAGCCTGGCTTCCCACACTGGCACAAGGTGCTGGGGTGCCCTAAAGGATGCGGTCTGGGAAGTCCTGAGGTCTGTGTTCTGAGGCAGGAGCTGAGGCCAGAAGTTTTAGGAGCTCGTAATTAACGTTTCAGAGAAAATGGTGCTGGATTAACTTTTGCACAGGAATGTTAAGTACCCCAAAGGCCACAGGGCTCCTCTAGCAGGGGGAGCACGTGCCCACACTCCTCCATCCAGCCCTGCAAAAGGCTCCAAGTACCTGCTGGTGCTTCTGCCAGCATGAGCAGAGGCATATCCCTCTCCCCTCCGTGGTGGCAAGAGCCAGCACATTCCTCATTCCTGTGAAGCAGCTCAACACCTGGCAGAGTGCCGAGCGCTGCGTTTGGGGGCTGGTGAGGAGCAGGGCTTGGTGTTGGGTAAATATTTGGCTGTTCCAGGACAGCAGATGTGCGGCCTTTCCAAGCCCTGAAGGGTCTCTGGCACACTCACGTACACCCAAACTTGTGTTTAACAACCAGATGGTGACGTCCATGTGTGACAGGGACGAGGGAGGTTCGGGGGCCATGCCAGGACAGCTCTGTAGCCGAACGCCCACCCAGGGAGACACCAAGAGCTTCAGCGCTGCTGGCCAAGAAACCCAGTGCTTCTCACTTCCTCCAGCCTGAGACCACGGACTCAGAGCTGAGCTGGGCCAGTCCCGCTCTCCCTGATGTGGGAAGATCCCACCAAAGAGCCCAGCCTAGCCCAAAGACTGTGGGAAAGCAGGAGGGATGCAGACCAGTGCAGTGCCACGGAGGGCCTGGGAATGGCAGCCTGGGTGTGCCCAGCTCCCTTCCTTGGCATGACAACTACAGCAGTAGTGGTTTGTCCAGCTCCAAACGCATTTCCAGCCTCTTCCTTAGCAATTTCCTCATCCTCTCATAAAGATTAAAAATCCACAGTGGTAGTTAACCAAGGAGGATGTCCCCAAAGTGGCATTGCCTACCAATCAGCTGAACACAGGCTGACCTGGCCCCGCTCCTGGTGAAGCAACCCCTTCACCACCAGTGGGTCTCTCACCTGCCCTGGGCTCAATGTCGATGTCGGCTGGGTCCGTGAGGCCGCACTGGGGCCCGACGGTGCCGTTGTGGCTGGTGGCGCGGGCGGCCAGCGTCACCCTGCACACGCGCTCCTCGTCTGTGTTGTTGTTGATGACGGCAAAGACATCGAAGTCGCTGCCCTTGTTTGCACCCTCTGACACCTTGATCCTGAGGTGCAGCCCCTCATCCTCCTCCCCGATGGACTTCTTCTGATGCTCTGCCTTCTCAAACACTGCCCGCTCCTCCTCAGACCCTGCGGTGCACAAAATCCCTGTGATTCCCCTGGAGTACGGGGAGGGCCTGGTCTGGGCTGTTCTGCCCTGAGCCCCGGCACCCTCCCACTGCAGTGATTTCCCAGCAGCGACATCCCTCCCTGGACATCTCTGCCCCTGAAACCCCCCGTACCCTCCGGGTATTTGTAGTTGTGGGTGATGTCCTCCCGGCTGTCCCTGCCTACGCTCTTGGTGCTGATGTTCTTCCCCACATCTGAGGATCGGATGCTCTGCTTCTCCATCCCGTCGTCCTGCACCACCCAGTACACCACGTCGGCATTCACCTCCGCAAAGATGAAGGGGATGTCATACTTGAGCTGCATGTCACCCTCTTTGATGGCTTTGACGGGGGCTGGCCCGCAGCAGTAAACTCCTGCATGGAGTAGAGCCACTGTCAGCACCCCAGGGTTCAGCCACAACGGGTGGCTGTGGTGGGGCGACCCAGCCGTGTCAGGGTGGGAGGCGGGTGGAGCTTCTGTGTGGAGGACCTTGTACCTTCACTCTTCTCCTGGGGCGTCGGGTCCAGCGCCTGCCACCCATCATAGCCATCTCCCAGGTCTGGACGGGCCATCCACGACTCCACCCAGCAGTGGAAGTTCCTGCAAGGGAAACCAGGATGGTAGAGGTCTCAGCCTCCCCCAGCACCTGCCAGGCTCTGGGGAAGGGGCAGGGGTCACCCCCAGGGGTGGCAGAGTGGGGTCCTGCCACGCTGCTCACCAGATCTTTTCCCAGGACTGCCTCTCCTGCTGCCCCTTCTCGTTGACGTAGCGGTCAATGGTCAGGTTGGCATTTGTGTCATGGGCTGAGTTGTAGTTGGTCACCACCCGGCTGGGGACTCCCAGGCACCGCATGACTGCGGGGAGCAGGGCAGAGTGAGACAGGGGCCCGGGTTTGCACCACTCCCATCCCACAGAGCCCCAGGTTTGAACAGCTCCTGCCCTTTGCCTGCCGAAGGGGGTGCCTGAGGACAGATCCCCGGGAGAAGCCGGTTCCCGCAGCGCACGGGCAAGCCGGGTGGCACCTGGCTCTGACAGCCTGACGGGTTTGATATTGCAGCGAAAAAACGGCACAAAAAGCGTCTGCGAGAGCTTTGGAGGTAGAGTGTGGGCAGCCGTGCTGAACCCCGGATTTCATCTCCCAGCTGTCTTTCACTGCGCAGGGAGCTCCCCAGGGAGCAGGGAGGCAGTTACAGCGCTTCAAAGGAAGGCTATAAACTCTGCGAGTCGCTGAAAATCCACTTTAGTTTTCTGCTATTTCTCTCCTCTAAAAAGGGTCTCGTCTGTCTGTGACACATCAGTGCTCTCACAGGCAGTGTTTTTCTTGGGGCGAAGCTGCACGAGCATATGTGAGCGTTTCCCAGCAGCAGCCAGTCTGGAATTGTTCTCCTCTTTTTCTCCATGGCCCTGGTGGCCATGACATTATTTTGATCTTAGTGGATTCATGACTTTATTGCAAACTTGGCCTTAAAGCCACTTCCCTCACCCCGGCCTGTCCCAGTCCCTCCCTTGCTGCCTGGCCGGGGAGGCCGTGCTGAGTGAAAAACCAGAGCCCTTTTCTATAATTTTTTTCCTCTTATTTCCTGACAAACTAGAGCAACGGAGAGATGACTGCAGAGGAATCATTGCAAGCTGATTGCAGCTCCTCCCTCTGGACGCAGCACCAGGAGTGGATGGAAGGCAGGGGCCGGGGTGGGAGATGTGGGGGAGATGGGTGACCCTGTCCTGTGGGGACGGGGAGACCGGAGGCATCTGCTCTCACCAGTGCACGCCACAGCAGCAAAGACCCAGCACTGGCCGTACTTGACTGGCTGGCACCCCAAATTCTTCCACCTCTTGAGAATATCCACACTCCCAATCCAGGCCATGGGGCTCATCCCATCCTCGTAGCGGTTGTCCCACCGCCCAAACAGCACTCCCCGGTCCTCGTCATTGCAGTTTACCTGTGGCAGGAGAAAAGGGGAGGGATGGAGGGGCAGGAACAGTCCAGGGAGGGAGAGAGAGAGCCTCTGCCCCATTCACATGCGCCGTGACCCACATTAGCATCCTGTACCCATGCAAGAGCTCGCTGGGATGCAGCTGGACTGGTGATGCTGGGATGGTGCTAATTAGAGACGAATTTTAGAAACACACCCTCCTGCTTGAGAATTTGGACGTGATTATCCCAAAGCCACTCCTGAAATGGTCTGTGCCCACCCCTGCTATTTGTTTCCTCTAAAAAGGCTCTTAGACACACAGGAGCAGTAACAGGGAAAGGATGTAAAGGGGCGAGGAAACACCCCAAAGAAGGAAAATGGTGTAACTGGAGGGGGGGATGGCAAATGCTGTCTGCCACAGATGTAGCTGGGGGGTGTTTGCATCCCAGGGAATGTGGGGTGCTGGGAACACCCTGCCGGGTGCACCCCCGACTCACCATGGCGCTCACCACCCTGCCGATGTACACGGGGTCATTGCGGCGGGAGCAATCCCGGTTCTGGTCCCTCAGGTGTTTGGGGTTTATGTCCAGCATGTTGAGGCAGATGGCTAAGACCTCATCCTCGAACTGTGGAGAGCAGGGAGAAAAGGCTGTGTGAGGTCCCCCCAGGGGCTCTGCCACCTCTGTCCTCCCTCTCTGGCTCACTGTGATGTCCCTGCCAGCAGAACTGCTGGGTACAGGGGTCACACATCCTCAGGGTCCCCTCCCCCACCAGCATCCGCTGAGTGATGTCCCCACTGTTCCCACTCAGCCTGTGAAGCCTGTGGGTGACCTCCTGCCTATGTACTGGGGCTGATCTGGCTTCCTGTAACCGCAACAGGGATCAGGGCATGGACCTGACCTCCAGGAAAACTTGTTTCTCATCACGGCTGAGTCACAGCCCTTCCTTGAATTGAGGCACTGATCCTGTGGAGGTCACGGGCACCCCCACTTCTGTGGGCCCGCAGCCTTTTGCTCAGGGAGGACGGCTGAGCAACCCCTGTGCCTCGGGGGCTGCTGCTCGGGGTGTGGGCACACCTTATCAGCACCCCTGGCACAGTGCCCGGGAATTCGTTATCAGGCACGGGTTCCTGGCACTGCAGGGCCACCCCGATTAGGAACATATGGCCATGGGGCCCCCAGGAGCCACGGGGAAACACTCCCCTTGCCCTGCCATGCTTTGAAGTCAGCACATTCCCTCTTGGAAATGAGATTCCGGTTTCTTCGACCCATGGCCGGCCTCCAGGGTGCTGACAGCATTTGGGGTGCATGTCTGTGAGGGGTACACACATGGCACCAGTGCCTGTGTCCTGCAGCACCAGAGCTGCATGGCCCGGGTCAGCCAGGGGTCCCAAGGGTCCCGGGGGGCCTTTCCCACTTACCTGGCCAAAGTTCCACGGGGTGGGGAGGATGTAATCGTAGGTGCCCTGGTAGATAAGCCCGTGCTGGGACAGGACGTACTCACGTCGCTCGTTCTCGTCATGCATGAAAACGGTGTCCTCTGTGGGGACAGCAAGTGATTGGGGGCAGGGCTCTGCCCTGCACAACCAGCTTCCTGACCCCCTCCCTGTGCAGGGATCCGGTGGGAAATGAGGCACCAGGGGCTGGAACTGCTCATGCTTTAAACAGCTGCTGGGGAATTTCAGCCCAGGTTGATTTGAGCTGATGGGAAAACTGCAGCAGGTTTGTGGTTTGCTTTTCGCTCTTTCTCACGTCTCTGTCTTTCCTCCCTTTTATTTAATGGAGATAGATGTTTCCTCAGGAGGGTAGACCTCCCTGGGGGTGCAGTGAGCAGTGGGAGTGGGTGTGCTGGCTCAGCACAGACAAAGTCATTTCACTCACAGCAGCTACTGCTGGGGAAATCAACATTTACTGGAAATGTATGCAGAAGGAAACCCCACGCATCCACCCCCAGTGCTCAGCACAGCCCTGGCTGAGCAGAGCTTCCTATGGCCCCTTATCTCTGCAGATCCAGCGTGGGACGTTTGAGAACCAGGAAACCAGCCAGTCTGGGAGCAGGGGAAGGACACGGAGAGAGGAAAATCCCAGGGCTGTTTAAAACCTTAGAGCACTGAGCTGAACCTCCCCTCCGGGTCTGGCTGCCCAAATTTCACCAGGATACCCCTGTCACTGAGTCCATAGCTGGGTGCCTGGGTGAGGATGGGTGGGAATGGGCCAGGTGGGGGCAATTAGGGACAACTGGGGGCAAGTGGGGACAACTGGGGGCAATTAGGGGCCTTTAGAGGCTTTTCCCCTGTCCCCTGCCTGGCCAGGAGCTGGTGCCAGGGATTGCCCAGGGCTCCACACCAGCACCACAGTGGTGGGCACCATGTGGTGGGGGCAGCCTGGACAGAGCATTGGGTGTTTGGGGTGGTGGCAAAGGGGCTGTGTGTGCTGTAGGGTGGGGATGCTGCTCTTGGCCCTGACCTGCCACAGGGATTGTGTGGAGACGGAAGCAAAGTGAGGATTTCTGCTTAAACCTATGTTCAGACCAGGGCTTGGGACCTGGGATCTGCAGTGGGATGAGACCTGTGGGGGAAGTGCTTGGGGAGCACCTTGTGCTTGCCCGAACCTTGGGATCCCTGGACTCAGAGAGGTGAAAGCCTCACCTGGGTGCCAAGGGTTGAAGAGCAGGACGAAGTCCCCGATTTCGAAGCTGGAGCCCTGGTATTCAGTGGAGGTCTCCAGGGTCATGCTGTAGCGGCCGATGCAGGCGTTGGGTGGGGAGCAGAGCGAGACAAAAAGGGACTCCCCGTCCTGCTGCTGGATCACGGCGCTCCAGCACGATTCCTCTGGGCAGTCGGTCAGGACAAAGTGGGAGCTGGTTCCTGATGTCTCATTGGGGCAGGGCCCTGTCAAGAAGGAGTAGGTCAGTTCTGCCAGTGCTCCAGGGCCCCTGGAAGCCCCCTGCCATGGAGGCTGCACCAAGGGCACCTGCTCCAAGCCGCCATCCCCCACAGCAGCTGCCTGGATCTTGGCTGTCACACTCTGGGAACATTCACCCTGTGCTTTGTCAGGTACTGAGGGGACAGGGTAGCCCAGCTGAGGGGAGCTCAGGCATGTCTTTCCCTGCTCAGGAAGGGACACACTCGCCCTGTGAGCATCCCTGGGTCAGCAAAGCACAGGGGGTGCTTGCCCTGGTGCTCACCCCGGGGCCAGGTGTCTGTTCTCAGCTGCAGAGCTGTTGAGTCCCTGTACCCCACAGCCCGGTCCTGCCACAGCAGGGGCTGGCAGAGCCCAGCCACGAACCCCAGCCCCCCGTCACTGGGTGCCCCACCACGCGTGTGCAGCCTCAGGCGTTGCTGCAAACCTCCCACGATTAGGGATGACCTCAGTGGCCAAAGCGCCGAGCCTGGGACAGCGTGATCCTGGCCGGCCCCTCCNTGCTCCCCCGCCAGCCCTTGCCCACAGCGTGGGCGGGGCGCCAGGCCAGTCACCAAAAATACTCGTGAGCTCATGGAAGTGAGACAGTTTCTCCTCTCGGGGAGGCTGGGCTGAGCTCACGGTGTCCTTTCGGCGAGAGCCAGCCCAGAGCTGCCGTAGGAGCCTGCCCCATCCTCCCCGTCCTCCTCCCCATCCTCCTCCTCCTCCTTCTCCTGCCTCCACAACCCACAACATCCTCCTGGACTCGGCACCTGAACGGAGCTCTGCCAACACTACTACTGCAAAAATACAGCTCTGCTTTCACTCTATTCTTCCTCCCCTCTTTCTTGTGGGAGGCGGCCCATGACCTGGGTGGGTTTGCTGTCCCAGGATGGGGGGACTGCTCTGGCAGTCCTTGCCTGGCCGGGTCCGGCCCCAGTGAGGAATGTGCTGGGGCCGCCGCCGCTGGGGTGGCAGAGCCACGTGCCTCTGCGAGCACCAGAGCACCTTTACCCTCCTTCTGCAAGCGCTGGGGCTGGGCTGGCAGAGGCTCCTCCAGCCCAGAGGAGCCTCTGCCAGCCTGTGTCTCGGCCTGGGAGGCTGTGCCTGCGGCTACTCCCCCTGCAAAACCAGCCCGGGACTGCCTGGCTGTAGCATGGCCTGGAGAAACCCGGGGGTGGGAGGGGGTGGGCAGCCCCCATGGGGCTGCTGGGGCACCGAGGGAGCTGCTGGTTTAGGGTGAAGCTGGGAGGTACTGGGTTTTGTTTTGTCACCAGAGCTTTTGGGATGGAAAAAGGAGAGTTCTACTCTGTGAGGAAACTTGGGTGCAGTTTACACTTTGAATTCTGGCCGGGTTGACTCAGCATGGTGCTTCAGCCCCAAAATAGCTCTTGCCTGAGAAATAGTTTCCTCTCCCTTTGCTCTGAGCTGGCGGGGCAGAGCCCCTGCCCGGCGACTGCACCCAGCCCTGGCTGTGACAGCAACAGCCCAGCCCTGGCCCGGCTCAGGGGGCTGCGCTGGGGGGGCTCCCTGGGAACATTTCCTTTCTCCAGTGTTTGTGTTTCCTGAGCAAACCCCGCTCCGGGGATGTCTGAGAGGCAGCAGGGCGGGGTGTAAAGCCCATCAGCAGAAATGCTGTGATACCCTTGGCTGAAAAGATACACTTTGCTGATGTTTCTCAGAGGGGCAAGAGGGACGGGCAGGATCCTGGCTGCAGCCAAGGTACTTGCTGGTGAGCCGGCAGCTCCGGCATGCCCTTAGTCTGCCTTGGCCCTGGGAGGAGGATGGGGAAGAGGTGATGATGCTGGCGGCTTTTTGTTTTATTTCTATATCACTTTTCTTCCTGTCTCATTAAGGAGATGAGTTTCTACCTTTTTTTTCCTGTTGTGATGTAAAATCTGTGCACAGCATCAGCCTCTGCCAGGTGGGGAACATGGACTATGTGACATGGGGCAGGTGCCGTGGCATAGCTCCTGTGGGAGCACAGGCGAGCCCTGGGGCAGGGGCAGAGGGTGGTGACACCTACACAGCCCTCCCTCGCCACACAAATGCGGCAGCACTCACCCGTCGCGACGTTGAAGGCGAGTTTGTCCGTGCCCTCCTCGTAGCCGCGGCCCGAGAAGCGCAGGGTGATGGAGAAGGGCTGCCCCCGCCGCACCACCAGCTGCTTGCAGCCCATGTCCGCCGTGCGGTGCTCCTGCCCGTTGCGGTCGCAGTGCAGGTCCCATGTCTCCAGCACCAGCTCTGCAAAGGCAGCGGCACATATGGCTTTAGCCTGGGACACGGCTCGCGGCCCCGGCGCTTGGGAAGGAGGGGTGGTTGTCACCCATACCGAGCCCTGGGTCAGGACCGTGGTGAGGGGTCTGAGCCTCCCCACCCGCACTGCCCTGTGCTCCCAGATGTGGCTGGCAGAGCATGTCTCCAGGAGGGCACTGTGACGGTGCCCGACTCCGAGCATCCTTCCAGGAGCGCTCTGAGGGCTGGGCTTCCACTGTGTGCTGTGAGAGGGACACAGCTTTGGCAGCCGAGCTCACAGCGACTTTTTGCCCTCCTGATCCAGATCTATGCTGCGTTGTGCCATGGAGCTGCCTCCGTGGTATCACATGTGCTGCCAGAGCTGTGCCAGGCCTGTGTCTCAGCACCCAGCACCGGAGCAAAGCCCAGTGCTCAGCTCTGCTCTCAGGGGGCCTTTCACTGGGGCTGCTGTCTGTGTGCTCCCACCCCGAGCGCGTGCTGCTGAGTGAGCCCAGGAATGTCCAGGATGTTCCTGCACCTCAGCCAGGCCTTAAGCAGCTTCACTGTGCTGCGGCTGCCGACAAACTGGGGGGAGCAAGTGTAGGTTCGGTGGCAGAGGGTGTCTGATGCCCCGGACATGTGCAGGCTGCTCTGCTCTGCTCCCAGCCCAGGCAGGGCTGTGTGCCGGAGCACCAGCAGCCGTGTCCCCGCTGCCCCGGGCGCTGTGCTGGAGCGATGAGATATCGTCCATCATCACTTGAGGCCACTGACCCCGGACTGCTCTGCAGTGAAGTATTAATCACCAGAATAGGCAAAAGCATTCTGCGCAGGAGAGCACACGGCAAGCTCAGTGCCAGCGAGGGACTGGGGAGATCAATGAGCAATATTCAGTTTGCTGCCCCATGCCACAGCTCTCCCTGGCCATGCCCTTCCTAGTACCAGCTCTGGCAGTCACCAAGCCCTCCTTGGACCAGTGCCAAGTGGAAACAGCAGCCCATGAGCTCACCGTTCCCAGAGCTAAATGAAAACACCACTCTGGTGTTTGGGGGGCCTCCATGGGCAAGGTGACTCTGCAGTATGGGCCCAGTCGAGGGCAGTGGGATTGTCACTGTCCTCACCACAATGTGAGAGCTGCTCAAACTGTCCATAACTAAGGGCAAGGTCCCTGCAGCCAGTCCATGGAAGTGTGAAGTGGGGACAGCACAGACAAGCCGTCTCCCTCACTGCCTCCCCCTCTGTGAGCAGCACAGCCCTGCGCTACGGAACACGGACTGCACAAGTGGAATCTCGTGGCTGATATGGAGCCAAACTTGCTGACAATAAGTGTGTTCAGAGAACAGGATCAGAGCTCCTCCTTGTCCCAATCACCCTGAGGTTTTCATGCTCAGCAGATTTAGCAAAAAGCAGATTTCTCAAAGCACAGGTGCCTCTATCCAAACCAGTGGGTACCAACAGATGGGTAGGAAGGGGGCTGCGGAGCTGCAAATGGTAGCAGGATCCTGGGCACCCAGGAGCAGGAGCTGCCCAGTGTGTTTGGGACAAGAGGGCACAGTGTTAAGCTGTGCCTGGGGAAGTTTAGGCTGGACATTAGGAAAAAATTCTTCACAGAAAGAGTGATTGGGCATTGGAATGATTTGCCCAGGGAGATGGTGGAGCCACCGTCACTGGAGATATTTTAAAAAAAGACTGGATGTGGCACTTAGTGCCAGGGTCTAGTTGATAAGGTGGTGTTAGGTCATAGGTTGGACTTGATGCTCTCAAAGGTCTTTTCCAACCCAGTTAATTCTGCAATTCTGTAGCGGCTCAGCTTTGTGTCTGTGTCAGTGTCTGACCCGAGGGACCTGCGTTGGTATTGCTACAGCAGGGCTGGGAGCCAGGACAGCCCGCGGCACTGTGGCACAGCAGAGCAGAGTGATGCCATCTCACCCAGAGAACTGCCCGTGGGAATCACACAGACCCGTTTCCTGGGACTTCGAGGGCAGCTGTGTGGGAGCTGGGGGCTGTCTCTACCCTGAAGAGCCAAGCGCGCAGGATTCCCGAAAGCCAGAAGCTCTTTTTCAGCCTGAGCCTCCTGAAATCCCCTCACCCTGTCAGGACGTGGGCACACGCTCCCGGCCCAGCTGTCCACCCTCCTCTGCCGGGAAAGCTTTAAATAGCACCAAACTTCATTCTACGGGTACTGGCGACACCCGGGCCGGGGGAGAGTCGGCAGGGAGGGAGGGAAGGGCACAGACCTGCGCGGGCCCCGCACGGACCCTGCTCGGCTCGGTATCGCCGTCCCGCTTCAGTCTTTCCCGTTCCGCATGGCCCTTGACTTCGGCTGAGGGTCAGGGACCGGCTCTAGCCCCGAGCGAGCAGGGAGCGGCGCGGGGGCACCGAGCGGCGGCCGGGGCGGGGGTGC
>WEIT01009721.1:175575-195173 GCA_013389985.1 Dryoscopus gambensis | reverse complement strand
CGCCGGGCCGGGCCGGCGGAGGGAAGAGAGGGAAAACAAAGTTTCCAGGAAACGGGCGGTTTTAGGTTCCACCTATTGAAAGCAACCACCCCCCCAAAAAACCGAGGGGAAAAAAAAAAAGTAAAAGCAGCAGGCCCCGGAGCCCCCCGGCTTGGCCCCACCGGAGTCTCCCGGGACGCCACAGCCCCTGGGTAGGAGATGGCTCCGCTGGCGATCAAGAGGAGGGGAGAACGAGGGGGCGGAGAGGGGCTGCGCGGTTTCCAGAGAAGTGCCAGGACTGTTTTCTCCTTATAAAGTTCTCTCCCTCCTCTGGCTGCGTCCCCATCCTGGCCAGTCCTGGTGGGATGCGATTGTCGGGAATCAAATCCCCTTCCCGTAGCTGCATCCCTGAGAGATGGAGTCTGGAGGGAAAATGTGTTGACAGCTTTGATGCTCGACAGCAGATGTGTTGGAAACAGCGCTGGTTGCTCTGGGATGTGGAAGAGTATGCACAGCAGTGACCAGCACATTCCATGGAAGTCCCTGCCCCACGCACTGGCCACCCCTCAGGCCGTCCCTGCCTCAGGGTCTTGCCAATGGTACCACCTAGGGCTACCTGGCCTGTCCCAGCCCTCCCTGTGTGTTCTACAGGTCACCCAACACACTAGAGACCACCTGTGAGGGACAGAGGGCTGAGACCCCGCACCTCCATGGGCTCTTGGGGTTTGGGAGCACACCGGTACCTCAGCAGCAGCATGGCTTGTTATGAACAAAGTCTTGAGAAGTTTCTGGAATAACTTTGTTCAGTTACTGGTTTTCCTCTGTGTGAGTTGAGCAGGACCCAGGATGGCGGGGTGTTCCTGGTGGAGCCCTGAACTGACCCGCCTCGTTTGGCCCTTGGATGGGTGCAGGATGCTGCAGCCTGGGCACTGGGAACCCTTCTCAGCCTGACAGGTCCCCTCCTGCTCCCCCAGGCCCATCAGGTGCTTCCCCTCCCAGGTTTGGTGATTGGTGCATCACTCCAGGGCTGCTGTGGGCAGTGGGACCTTCTTGTGGATGGTGCTGTCCTGTAAGATGGTTGGGATCCACCACCCAGTCAGGGTCACCTCACAGGGGCTGTGCCCTGCTGAAGCCCCACTGTCCTGCAGTGCCCCATTGCCCAAGTATGGAGCAGCTGGATCTGCCCTCCCCACACTTGGGGTGGTCCTGGTGAGGGGCCCCCAAATGTGGGCAATGCTCTGCTCAGGCACGCCAGGACACTGCACTGGGAGGGTCTGCAGTGAGACAGACACCTCCTCCAGCTCTGCAAAGGGGTTTTTGGTACTGACAGAGATGGTAAGGTCTGAGCACGCCAAGGACAGAGACCAGGAGAAGCCCCATGTGCGGGGTCTCCTGGTGTGTCCTGCTCTGGGGGCACACGGCTGCTTTTACAGAAGTGCTGCCCCACAATGCAGCCATGGCTGGGGGAGTCCCCTCCTCCATCAGCATCTTTAAGGGAGGTGAGGAGGGAGCTCGTAGCAGGAGCAGCAAATCCTTGCTGAAAGAAAGCTCGGGACAGCTGGTTTTAATGGACACAATTCATGTACTACTCCACCATGTATTTGTATGGGCTGGGGGTGTGCAGGCAGTGGTGGGGGGCTTTTGCCAAGTGCACCACCCGTGCCAGCAGGGCCCTCCTCACCACAGCAGTGCCACCTCACCGCAGAAAGATCCGAACAGGAACAGCCTGAGAGTGCTGCCCTGTCGATGCACCCCTGTCATACCAGGGTCATGCCGGGGGCATGCCGGGGTCCTGCCCTCCTTGCTCAGACTTGAGAAGAGACACTGAAAATGACACCCTCTTCCTCTTCCCAGACCCCTTGGTCCTTGTGGGCAGCACTGGGTTGAGTTGTTCCCATGGATGCAGGGAGGGGTCAGTGGGGGGCGAGAGTCCCACACCACAGGAATCGCTGTCCACTGCCAGGCCGCTGTGATGCCTGGGGAGGGCTGGTGGCCATGGGAGCTCCCAGCTGGTGTCACCTGCCCTGAGCTGGCCTGCTCCCAAAGCTGCTTCCTGGGCACAGGAACCTCTGCCACCGGCGTTGGCAAGTGCCAGTCTGTCTGGGCTCGCGCTGCAGGGTGCTGGGTTCAGCTCTGCCTACACAAGCCCGCTCTTCCTCCTGTACCCCGTGTGAACTCTGGATGCACCCTGCAGCGGAGGTGCATGCTCGGGTCGTGTCGTTTGCTTGAGTTAATGTGTGACGAACAGCCAAAGGAGCACGGTCGGCACTGGAGGAATTAGAAATGGCCATTTCTCACTTGGCTTGGAACCACGAGCAGTTCGTGTCCGTGAGGGGTGTCGGGCTGTGTGGGATGTGTGGGACCGGGCAAGCTGGGCTGTCTGGTGCTGGACAGGCTGTTGGGACTGTCTTCTGTCTGGTTTCCTGGCCAAGCACAGAGCGGGAACGACTCACAGTACCTGTCCCTGCTCTGGCACCTTGGGCAGAAGTGGCAGGAGACAAGTGCCTGGCTATCCCTGGGGCTGTCTCCCAGGGCTATCCCTCCGGCTCTGTTCCCTCAGGGCTGTCCCTCAGGAGCTATCCAGGGAGCCCTGGGCTTGGTCCCAGCACCTCACCAGGAGGAAACCTCCCTTGTTTCCCCCTTTAGTGCCCACTTCACTCACCACCTTGTATTGTGGAGGCATCTGTCTGCCCAGGCACTGGAAAATGCCGCCCATGGTAGGCCAGCCACACTGCTGGTGTTATTTTTACTCTCCTTACTAAGACAAGGTTGCATTAAGAGGGTGTTTGCACCGCTGAAGCCCAGAATAACTCCTCATTTGCTCAAGGTGTTCAGTGCAGGACTGCGACTTTCCTCGCCCCCGCCCCGCTCCTGGAGCTGCTTCAAAGCGTGCCGGTCCCTGCAGTGCCGGTCCCTGCCGCGCGTCCCGCACACACAGAGCCGCTGTTTGCTCTGCTGGGTGTGTGCCGGGGCGGCTGCAGCCCCTCCACTGCCCGCACTTCCTGACTCAGTCCCTTGTGCAGGCAGATAAACAACTCTTGAAAAGGGGCAGTGTCTGCTCTGAGTCGTCAACTGACTTCAGGAGCTCTGCCCATCTCCCGCGGTGCTTTCCGCCCCGGGTATTCCCCAAACTCCGCCCTCAGCCGAGCCGGATCACCTGTGTGCTCCTCGGTGAGGAGCCCGGCATCGTCCCGGGTTGGGGTCTGTGGGGGGCCCTGCAGGGATGTGACTGCAGGACAAAGTGGTTTATGCCCATGATGACAGGGCCAGCGGGGAGCTTTGGGGGCTGTGAGTGGGCATCGTGGCACGCAAGATGCAGCCTCTCACACCTCTGTGAGCACGGAACAGAACTTCCCGAAGCTGGGACGAAAGACCTGTAGCTGCTCCATACGTGGTCAGTGGAGCCAAGGGGCTCAGCAACAGCCGCAGGCAAGGGTCCACGAGGGCACGCAGGCTGGGGCGAGGGCGGGTGGGCTTGGTGATGGCAGCACGGGCAGTTTGGGCCAGGTGAGCTGCTGGCTTGGTGACGGCATCACGCTTGGTTTGGGGCTTTGGTTGCCACAGGCAGCTCTGGCACTGGACCAGCGGCTGAGCAAGACGGGCTCAGAGCAGCGTGGGGCTCCCGAGGTGGTGGGGTTTGGAGCCGGCATAAAGGGGGGCTTGTTCCCAGCTGTGGGCAGCTGCCTGCCAGGCCAAGCAGTGCAGGGAATGGGCAGCCTTTCCTTTGGGAGGAGAAGTGGCTTTTTAAGGAAAAGCGGATTGTTTTTTCACCTGGCCCCCCAGGCAGGCGTGGTGTGCTCCGGTGTCGCAGCCGCAGGGCAGACGCGGCCCGTGGCCTTGGAGGCAGGGGAGGGATGTGCGGTGGTGTTGGACGCTGACCCGGGCCCTGGCTCCCAGCTCACGGCACAGGCTGAGCCAGAGGCTGTTCCCAAAAAACGCGGAGCCTGAACCAGCATGGCCTGGAGGGACCTGCCAGCAGCTGATAACCAGCTTCTCTTGGGAGTCCTGGTGCGAGGCACCCGCTCCCGCTTCTAGGAGGGGGTCAGGAGGAATTCATTATGTAACTGTCTTTGTTTTTAGGTGGAGTCTGTAGTTTTATTTGAAAGAAATGAGAGAAAAACCCTCGAGAAAATCTCCTGGTTTATTGTGTCTGCAAGCACGGTGGGGGCAGGAAGGCTGGGGGCTTCCCTGGCAAGGCTCCCAGGCAAGCCTGGGAGGTGGGTCCTGTGTTGGACAGCAGCAAAGTATGCAGGGGAGGCGGATTCTCCAGCTGTGCCTTGCCTTGCTGGTGGCCTTGCCACCAAGCCTTTCCTTGCTGGTGGCCCCAGGATAGCCACAAGGCCAGTCCCGCTGTGGCAGGGTCCCACAGCACTTGAGAGTGGGCTGCAGGACGGGCTCATGTCCAGTGCCAGGACAGCCATGAGCCAAACACAATGTTTTGCAAACTGATCTGGCTGTACCTGGTGCAAACTGAATTCCAGCCTCTGGCTGTCATTTCCCAGCAGTTTGTTGGAACCCCCCCAGCCCCCCCTCCCCACCCGGGGCACCTCTTCCCCCAGGGCACTGCTCCCTGGAAATCCCTCACCACCTTCATAGCTTGCTCCAACCAGTCTGCAGGGGGGAACAAGAAGAGTCTGTGCTCCCCAGCTGGTGCACAGAGTGTTTGTGCTCCCCTGTGAGTGCACATGTCCAGATTTAATGCCTGAAGCTGGGTGATTCCCCCAGGGCAAACACGTGAGCTATGCCTGTCCCCCAAGCAGGTCACCTGCGCCCGACTGTCCTCCCATCATCTTCCCAGGGTGAGTGCCTGCAGGGCCCGTGAGCAGGCACTGGCAAAGGCGTTTTCCATCCATCCCTCAGGATGCAGCACAGCTGGGATTTTGGAAAGCAGCTCGGCTGGCCTTTCCCTGGCTAGCTCACATCAGATTGAATTACGTCTAGCCCTCGGAGCTCTACCCTTTGGCGTTACCCTTCACCCTTCCTGTTTTCCTCTGGTATCGCTGGTTTCTTTGGTTTTCCATTTCTTACAGCTATCCTGCAGCTCCCCAGAGCACCAGCATCCTCGGCTCAGTGACGGGCAAGACCTTTGTTCGCTCTGCTGGAGCAGGCACTTGGAGATGATGAAGCTTCTCTGGGACACCTCTGCTGGCAGCCACGTCCCAAAGCCAGGACAGAGCTGATGTCCTTGTCCCACAGCTCAGCTCCCTTGTGCACCCAGAGCTGCCTCTGTGTTTACCTGCTGAAACCAGACCCACTGCCCTGGCTGTCACCTAGGGGAACAAATCCAGGCATGACGGCATTCCCAGCGTGGCACAGACCA
This sequence comes from Dryoscopus gambensis, assembly GCA_013389985.1. Classification (NCBI taxonomy): domain Eukaryota; kingdom Metazoa; phylum Chordata; class Aves; order Passeriformes; family Malaconotidae; genus Dryoscopus; species Dryoscopus gambensis. The sequence goes on along the minus strand of WEIT01009721.1, from coordinate 189,874 downwards.
AAGCCCCAACCTGTGCTTCTGAACTCCCACGGCTGTTTGTGGCTGAACCCCAGGGTCTGCCAGGACAGGAACGGGCCTGCAGTGGCGCTGCTGGGGAGCCCATCTGAGGGGGCTTTGCAGTTTCCCACATGCTGTTGTCACTGCATCTCTGCCTTGCCCCCCTTTTCCCACACTTCCTCCTTGACTGGGACAGGGCACAGCTGTGGCAGTCGCTGGGAGCGTGGGAGTCCCAGTGCCTCTTGCTCTTCCTCTTCTTTTTTTTTCCTCTTCCCACTGTCTTGTCATAATTGAACCCAGTGACCTTCCAGCCCCCGCAGTTTGTAGGGCAGAGCTTGATGGGAATCTAGTGGTGAGGAGGGGAAGGAGGAGGAAGAAGAGCACAGTGGCTGTCTCCGGTCAGATCCCCCTGCTCTGTGCCAGCCCACGCACTGTCTGCTCTGCTGGAGTGAGGCTCAGGAACCACAGGGGGAATGGCTGCCCCAGGAACTGCCATGGGGCAGAGAAGGTCATTCCCTGGGGCTGGGATCTGTGCCTGATCCATTAGCTCTCCACTTCTCTGGGCTGGTTTGGTCGTCTGCTGCATCCAACATTTTTGACCCTTTTTCCTTTGGAGAAAAGTATTTCCTGGGGTCTTGTGGGAGCTTCCCTCCAAGGCTGGAGGCTGCTCTGCACCCTGGCACTGCCAGACCCCAACAAGCCCACACTGCTGGACACCCACCAGCCTGCACTGCTGGATCCCTGCCAGCCCCTGACAAATGATTTTGCCGTTTCATGAGGGAAAGGAGACAGTGATTAACTCTTGTACTTGCCTTGCTGGAAAGGTTATGGCTTAATTGGTCAAACTTGGGAGTCATAAATCATGTGCTGAAGGATCAGCAGAGATAAGAAAATTTTTGCAGAATGTTGCAAAACACTTTTTGGTAGGAGGGAAGGAGGGATCCAGGTGTGTCCACTCAGGTGTGGGGGCTGATGGCTCTTAAGTGCACAGGACCCTTCCAGGGAAGCAATTCACCCTCCAGCCACGGGCCGGAAATTCCCCCTTCTGTTATCAGTTAAACTCAGGATTTGCAAAATATCCTTTTTCTATTTTACTTATGGAAAAAGAAAACAACAGGAAAGTCATTGTTTGCTTTATTCAGAAGAATCATAATTCCATCTGGTTTGAAAAATGACTCTGTTTCTCACTGGAAAGTGCTATTTCTCCAACCCCAAAACTGTAATGGAGGGGATACAGCAGATCAGCTCTCAACAGAGCGGAAAATTGAGCAAGGGAACTGTCAGGCTTGGCTTGGAATGATGCTGGAGGGAGAAAAGATTTTGGCTCTTGCAGTGAGCTGGGCTCTGTCCAGGTGGGCACGACTTGGCACTGGCCACATGGGATGGGGAGTGGGCACACTCAGCTGTAGGGCATGGAATGGGGAACAAGGACACATCATGAAGAGGTAGAAATGTCCTGGCTTGGTGCCGTTCAGGACGTGGCATTATTGGAGAATGAGACGAACTCTAGGCTCACAGAGGACAGGCTGTGCAGACCTGTCCAGGGTCTCCAGGACAATGAGTTTTACAGGAAAAGGAATGGGATGGACTCAGTGACCAGGATATCAGTGGAGCAGGCACAGAATTGTCAGTAGGGAAATCAGTGTTGAGCTGGGGAAGGTGGAGTCTTTAAAAATTGTAGGGAGAAGAAAAGAGCAGACAATTGGGTAGGACTCGGAGTGGTGACGGGCAGGGGGTCCTGTGACAGGGCAGGGCTGGGGTCGGTCCCGTTAATGCTTCGTTACCGACCCAGACAGGAGGAGTGTGGGGCCCGTGGGGGCTAGCTGGGGCCATAACCTCCTGAGAGGAGCTCAGCAGGGCTTGGCTTCGGGATCTGGCAAAAACAAGGCTGAGGGGGGTATGAGTGACGCTCAGCCAGACTGGGATGGGCGAGCGCCCTTTGCATCCCGCGGGGAGCGAGCCACGACCGTGCTGGGCTGGGAGGAGGAGTGTGTTTTTCTGGAACGGCCTCCAAGGCAGAGATTGCTTCTCCTTTGATGTCTCTTGATTAGCTCATGCTGTGGCTGCCCAGGGGGGCGGCCGGCCAGTGCCTGGCCCCAACAGCCGGGTCCCGCCTGCCGTCGCCCGCTTCCGGATGCCCAAACGGGTGGTGAGGGGACAGGGTCTCTGGGGACCTCAGGCTGCTTTGGACTGGGATCAGCAAGGTCGCACCCAGGCCAAACGGGTCCCAAAGGCTTCAGGACAGCGCGTTCCCAAAACAGAGTGGGGAGGCTGGCCAGGATGACACCGCTCTGCTCATGCATGGGGAGGGAGAACAGGAGACTGAGGCACTTAACCCTTACAAAAGGGTCCTTTGAGCAGGACCAAGGTGCTGGCAGCAAGCAGGAGAGCCAGGCTGTGGGCACAGCCCATGTTGGGGGCACAGGGGGCCTTCTTGGTGGCACCAGCTGCCCGTGGGCACTGTGCTGGGGTGGTGGGAGCAGCTGGAGCCTGGGTGAGAACGCCAGCACCTGGCTCTCAGTGGGACACAACTTCTCATTCTCCTCCACGAGGACCATCCAGGTGTTTCTCTTCAGGTTTATTAATGTTAATGGAGTTAGTCCCGGGTTAATGAGCACACACAAACCCAGGGCCCATTGCTGGGGCTCAGCCAGGGCTGCAGCAGCAGCAGCAGCACAGGGGAAGATAAAACCATCCAGTGGAGCAGGGAGCACAGTCAGTGGCAGGAGCAACTCACAGGTCTGCACTCCCCTGGGATGCTCCAGGCACAGCTTCTGATGTGGGAACCCTCCCTACTGCCTGAGACAAGGCTGGCACTGGTGGGGATAAAGGCACTTTATGGGAGGATTGCTACACATCTGGTAGATTGTGAATGAACCCTGTGACCTTGTGATGGAATTACTGCTGATCCACGGCAGGGAGAGCACTAAGGACAGGGAACCAAAGATTCTGGGCCTGAGGGTGGGGTAAGGAAGTTCCAGAATCCCACCTCTGAGCATGGGAAGTCTCATCCAGTCGGTGATTGAGACTTACACAGCTGGGCAGAAACAGCCCCAACTGGAGGAACTGGTTACTTGGCATTTGCTTTAGCTGAGCTTTCAGTGTGGTAGTTCTCCAGGTAAACGATCTGGTGGGCCTTTTCGGAGGGGCAGGGTGGTCTGGGACTCTGGAGGTCCCTGGGCAAAGCCAGGCTTGCTGCTGGGGCTTCTTCCATGGAGGTCTGTGAGTCTGAGTCTTCAGAGGAGAAACTGCTCTGGCTAGAAACCTGGAAGTACTGGGCAGCTTCTGCCTGTGGACCTGCTGGTGCACCAGGTGTGCTGGGATCTGAGGCAGTCCCTTGGGGCACAGCAGTAGGACACGGTGGGTCAGCACCTGGAAAGCGTGTCCAGGGAGGCAGGGTGAAGGGACGCCTCCGACGGGGCTGGCTGCACTCCTGGGCGAGGTGTCCTTCTGCTCCCCGGCTGGCTTTGCTCTTGGGTTTGGGATGGGGGGTGTCAGCAGAGATGTGGTGGTGAGAGGTGCGGGCACCCTGAGGCCCCAGCCGGCAGTGGGGCTGCAGGGAACTCTGCTCCACACCCAGCGTGGAGCCAGGAGCGGTGCTGGGCTGGGGCTGTCCTGGCCCCTCAGTGCTGGTCTCTGGCTGCTCTGCCAACCCCCTGTCCCCCAGCACTGCTGGCTCGGGACTGGGGGCTGCTCTGCACGCTGGGGCTTCCGTGCGAGGGGCTGCAGACCCTGGGCTGGGGGGGCTGGAGGAGTGTCCCTGCCCATCAGCTTGCCCTCCCCAGGCCTCCTGCAGCTCCGCCAGCATCTCCTCCAGGATCTGCCGGGTCTCCTGGTACCTGTGCCGTGCCTCTGTCCAGGCTGCCAACCCTTGGCTGCTCTGCATCCTGCGCACCTGAGCCTTCATCTCCTGCAGCTTCTCCAGGGCGAACTCCACCGAGAGCTTCTGGAAGGATCTCTGCAGGCACCGCAGTGCCTGGCCCTCCCCGCGCTGTGCCCGGGCCGAGCACTGCCGGCAGTCCAGCTTCAGCCCCGCCACCTACAAAAGAGGTGAGAGCGGCTGGTTTCGTGGCCACCAGCAGCACCGTGTCCTGCGGGGGAAGATCCCCTTCACCCACCTTGTTGGAGAACCGGACGAGCTCCTGCAACAGCTCCCGTTCTGCCCGCCGCCGCTCCAGCTGCTTGGAGAAGCTCATCAGCTTTGTCTGGAAAAGGGCTGCAGCCACTTGGAAGGCATCTGCCTCGGGGAACGTCGTGTCTCGGACCTCAGCCGCCTCCTGGCACAGGGTCAGGCCATGCTGGTAGCGAGCCTGCAGGGACGACAGGCAGGAACAGGCTCCACGCTTGGGAGCGGTGCTGGCCTGGGATGTGCGCGCAGGGTGACGCGCCGCAGGCAGCGCTCGGCATCGCCACCACAGATGGATGGGAAACACTTCTGGGCAAGTGAGAAGAAACAAAGGGATGGGATTCTCCAAATCTCTGCTCTGCCCTGGCCTGGTTTAAAATTCAGCAAATGCACCTCCTGTCCCGAGTGGGGTGACCGTGCCTCGCCCTCCCTGCAGTGTGTGTGACTAAAGGGCCTACACATCCAGGGGAACAGGAAGATCCTCATTACAATGTTATTTCCTGTCTGATGGATGCCCAGGCTTTGCAGGAAAAAGGAGCTGCATGGATGGAGTGCAGCAGGGGTTGCGGACAGCAGTCCCAGCCTAGCACACATCAAGGAACAGCGCAGCCACCCCCTCACTGGAGCAGGACTGCCCAGAGTCCCCACAATGCTGAGCCTGACAACAGCAGCTTGACAACTGCAGTGTCACTCAGTGGCTCAGGGACACCCAGTTCTGCCCAGAAGCCTCTTTCCAAACCCACGGGATGTCTGTTACAGAAAAGCCCCTCCAGACGTACTGTGGCCTGAGTGAGGAACTCCTTGAAGTGCTCGGGAGAGCCCTGGCAGCTGTCGGGACTCCAGTCCTCGGTGCCCATCTCCTGCAGCCGCGCTGCTGCCTCCCCATCCAGCCAGGAGCCCAGCTGTGAGAGAGCAGAACAGGGATCAGGCGGGACTGGCCACAGCAGCAGTGTGTCCCCAGCACCTCCCCTTCCTGCCCCGGCCGGGCATCCCAGCCCAGGCACGGTCACACACAGTTGCCCGTAATGAAAATCAAAGCTCAGGCAATCCTGCCATTCTCCAGGCTTCCATTGTCATCGGAAACAAAGGAAACGCGACCAATACGCTCAACCATGGAACACCACAGAGGGCAGCTTCAACTTGCAGCACCCCAGGGACACCCAGCTCACCTTGCCAAACTCAGTCTCGAGCTCCCGGACCTTGCGGAGGAACTCCAGGCGCTCCAAGCAGCTGTTGGATTGGGACACGAGGTCGTGAAGTTCTTCCTCCAGCTGACTGTACAGCCCCTCGGCCAACTCCATACCGGTCCTGGGGGTTGGGAGGAGAGGGGCCATCAGTGCCAGGTGCTGCCAGGCAAGCTCACAGATGCACAACGTGGAGGGGAGCAGGTCTCTTGGTTGGCTCCTGACCCTGGCCCTGCAGGCACCTGGATATCTCCCCATCCCATGGAGCAGAGGGATGGCAGGGACCACAGGATGGGAAAGCCCTGGCTATCAGTGCAGCCCAGCCCCACGGAGAGAAGGGAGCAGGAGGGAGCAGTGGATCACTGCTGCCTGCATGCAGGGACTACAGAGCAGCGTGGCATGGCTGGCCCAGCATGGCATCATGAGATGGGTGCAGCATTGCCAGCCGAGAGCGGCATCACCGGGTGAGTGGAATGGCCCGATTACAGCACGGCTCGCTGAGTGTGCTGCGGCAGGATGAGTGACAGCATGGCCAGATTATGGCATCACTGGATGAGTATGGGACATCCAGGTGGGGGTGGCATCACTGGATGACAACAGCGTGGCCAGAGGAGTACAGCCCGGCCGGATTATGGCATCGCTGGATGAGTGTGGCATGGCCACACAAGTGCGACATCACCGGAGGAGCACGGCATGGCCGGATGAGCACAGCGCAGCTGGCCGAGCGCGGCACAGCCGGGACTTGGCCCCATCTAGTGGCTTTTCCCGAGCCCAGCCCAAGGCACTGCTGCCGGCATTGCAGAGCAGTGACAGATCTGGCCTGGCCTGGGGCAGGAGACCCTCCCCGGGATCTGGCACCAGTAAGGATGAGGGGACTCTTGCAATGGGCTGTCCCAGACATGTGCTCCACGCTTCCAGAGCAGGAGGGAGCATGGCAACAGCTTGGGCTAATGGGGACCGGGCTGTGTGGGGAGGCGGCTCTGTGAGCCAGCAGAAGCTGGGGGGGTCCCTGGCACTGGCACCCCTTGACCAGCGGAACTGCCCCATCCTACCTGACGTGGTCGGAGGCACAGAGGCGGGCGGCCTCCCTGCGCAGCCTGGCCAGCACGAACCCGCCCTCACGCTGCACCCGCACCAGCTGGGGGTCACTCAGCACCTTCTGCATCAGCTCCTGGTGCCTCCTGATGCCCACGGCCACATCCTGTGGAGGGAGGAGGGTTGGACAGGTGTCTCACCTGGGGCCTCACCTGAGGTCTCAGCCAGGCAGGATCAGAGGGGACAGGGAGCAGCCCCATGGCCAGGAGAAGCCGGTCTGGGAGTGGTGATGCCAAGTTTTGGGCAACTGGAGTGAAATGTTGCTGTGGCTGCACTGCACATGGGCCCTTTGGGAATGTCCCCAAGCTGTGGTGCTGCCGCCCTGTTACCTGTGTCCCTGCCAGCGCGTCGGTGTTCCGCAGCTCCTGGATGCAGCACCGCAGCAGCTTCGATGCCCGCCTGAGGCTGGCTGTGAAGGGATGCAGCTTCTGTGGGGGACACACACGGTGGGTCAGAGGGGGCAGCCTGCCATGAGGAGGAGAAGGAGGAGCAGTGCCAGGACAGAGCAGGGAATACTGTGAGGCACTGGGTTAAAGCTGATGAGGAAGGGAGCGTGGAGGTGGACAGGCAGCTGCAGGCAGGAGCAGGTAGGAAGGATCTTGACCCTCCTGTGCTCAGAGCTCTCCTTTCCATTCCCCTCTCCCAGGCCTTCCTGTTGCTTTTCCAGGGATGTATGTGGGACATGTAAGATGCAGTGGGGACAGAGGGACACAGGGGAGGTGAGGCAATGGCTCATGGCGTGGTAACAGACACCTGGAAGAATTGAACCCACTCGCCGTGGCAGTAGGGGAAGGCACCGTCCAGCTCTGGGGGCAGCTGGGAGCTGTCGACGTGGCGGCCCAGAGCCTTCAGCGATGTCAGGGTCTCCACCTGCAGGGCACAGGGCTTGTAAGGCTGCCTGGAGCAGGAAATAACCCCCTACCACCCCAGCCCAGGGGACAGGGACAGGCTCACCTGCACCCCGGACAGCCTCTCACGGTGGGACACCAGCTCCTTCTCGGCCAGGAGCAGCATGCTGTGGATGCAGCCTGGAGAGACACTCTGTGGGAGGCAGGGGAGAATCACCAGGGCAAACCCCACACGCAGCCCTCAGGTCACCCATGGCAGTGCCGGGGTTTCCTGGGTTGGCTGAGGCTGGTGAGCTCATTCCAAAGGAAGAGGCTCCCAAGCTCATTGGTGTCGGAGATGGAAACACGTCACTCAGGCCATGACCTTGTCCCAGCCACCAGCTCCCTAGCAAAAGGGCCGTGGGAAGAGCCTCCTGAGTGAGCCCCTCCTCTCACACCAGTGACATTTCTCTATGTGAGGAGCATCAGGGCCGATGTGGGTTTTATCGGGCGTGCAAAGGCCAAGCGTGCTGTGGCAGGGGGGACCCCGTAGCCCCTGGACAGCACAAGGCACTCCTGTGGCACTGCCTGGGCACTGGCACAAGGACTCTGCCAGGACAGTGAACTGTCACTGCAGAGCCCATTTCCTGGTGAATTCACATAGCAGGATGCTCGGGCTCTTGGTGATACCATGGTGCCGGGTGATGGCAGGGCTGGAAAGGGACCTTGGGGGATCGCATGGTGAGCGGGCACTGGGGAGGCTCTGAGGGACCCCCAAAGGGTGGCAGCACTCCCTCCCAGACAGGGACACCCCTGGCGTGTCTGTGGCACAGGCACACAGAGCCCGGCGTACCTGGACGGAGCGGAGGGCTGAGAATAGGACAGGAGCGGGCGGCTGCTTCCTGGCATCCACCACAACCGTCAGCCCAACATCCTTCGCTTCTCGCCTCTCGCCACTCTTCACTTCTTGCCTGGTGAGGGGAAACACAGCAGGAGCAGGAGTCCTTCCCTAGGGCAGGACCCTCTCAAAGCCCCCTCTCACATTCTGCGCCCCCAGGCAGGCAGGAACCCACAGCCACAGGTGGTGCCTCATCCCTGTGGGATGCCCCTGCCAAGGGCTCGGAGCATGTGCCTCTGGCAGGGGCATGGTCCAGGGTGCTCAGGGATGCGCCCAAACCAGCATGTGTGGGATGCTGGTCATCCATCCTGACTTAGCCTGGGAGCCCTGAGCCAGGCAGCAGCTGGGGGTCACTGGCAGGTCCTGCTCGCCCTTACCTCGGGAGGGAGCAGAGGTAGAGGATGAGCCTCGCCAGCTCGGCAGCTGAGCACCACGCAGCCCGCCAGGCACTGCCACTGGTGGTCACCAGGAGGAGGGCTCTGCCCAGCCTGTCTGAGCTCCCTGTGGGGAAAGGGTGAGTGATCCCTGTAGCAGCAACCTGCCAGACCTGAGCGCCCCACAATGGGCTGGGGTACCCATCAGTTCTGCCTCAGCTCAGGGCCCACCATGGTGCAGCCCCTCTGACCCTTCCAGAGGGGGACAGCCAGCCCGGGGGGGCTCTCAGTATGAATGCCTGGAATTCCAGGGCTGCTGGGGACATTTTTTCTGAGAAAAAGATGGGTTTTGTTACTGCTTTTTGGTTCTTGGGAAAAAGAAGGAGCCAAATGTTTAGTGTTTGGCAGCTAAAGCTGAACAGCTTCACTGGAGAGGAATGGTGTGGGAGGGCTTGGGGCGGCTGGGACTGGGGCAGCTGCTCTGCACAGGCTGCCTGCATTTATGTTTTTAATGTTTTTGCCCAGCTGAAAGGAAATTTTCCGCTTGGAGTATTTCTGGCCTCCAGCAAAGCCCTGAAACCTTCCTCCAGAACACCCTCTCCAGCTGCCTGTGTTTCCATCCAGAAGCCTCTCCCACCCATGCCCCGGGCTCGCAGTGCCAGCGGTACCTGGCAGGCAGATGATGCCCGAGCGCAGCAGCCCAGCGTGCAGGTCCTGCCAGGCTGGAGGCTCCCGCCCAGCAGTGCCAGTGCTGGGCACAGAGGGACCATTCTTGCAGCTGGCACTTTCCAGGGACCGTTCCTCCATGGGAGCAGCAGTGGCTGCATTCGTACCTGTGCACGGGGATAGAGGAGAGAGAAGCTGGCGACACTCAGCGAAGCAGAGGAATAGCAAAGCCCCAGCAGTGCCTGGTCAGGCGCCGCAGCCCCACAGGATGGTACCTTTCCCTGCTGCCCTGGCTCTGCCCATCCTGGGAGAGTAGATGGCCGACATCTTCTTCCAGGCACCCTCGTGCTGGCTGGTGACTCTTTCATCCCCGGGGGCTGCCCCGAGCCGCGCACCCTTCAGGAAGGAGAACTTGTGGCTGGAACCTGAGGGGGGCCGGGGGCTGCCCCGCTGCACCGACCCACCTTGCCCCGGCACCCCAGGAGTCGCTCGGCGGGACCGGCGGGGGAGGAGCGTGGGGCTGCCAGCCCCCTTCCTGTGCCGTGCACGGGTCTCACAGGGGGTGGCAGGGGGCAGCTCAGGGCCGGGGCTGTCTGGCTCCTCCAGGATGGCTGCCATCAGCCCAGAGCCGAAGCTCACCGGGTTCTGCAGCGCAGCCATGTAGGACTCACGTTGGCGGCACTTTGGGCCATGCGGCCCTGGCTCCTGGCTCAGCTTCCTCCCCAGGCACGGGCTGCAGGGACTCTCCTCTGAGCTCAGTGCTCCCCCACAGGGCCAGGTGTCTGCTCCCGGTCCCTCATTCCAGGGGAGCATCACCTCAGCCCCAGCCCTTATTCTCCCTGGAGGGCAGGTGGACAACAGGGATCTGCTCAGGAGGTCCATGTCCTCCTGGGATTGCTCCAGCAGGTCCACATACTCCCCCTCCAGGTTCTGGCTGATGATTTCACTGAGGCTGGGCACGGCCAGCGTGGCTGGCTTCTTCCGCAGCCCTGCCTGCTCCACCTTGATCAGTCCTGGGTATCGTCCCTGGCTTAACTTCCGAGAGGTGGCCTTGCAGCCTGGGATGGTGCCCACAGTGTTGCTGTAGGGTGTGGGGACATTTGCTGTGCCATGGGGCACAGGTGTGCCGGGTGCTGCCAGCTCAGCTGCAGTCTCAGGAGCAAGTTCGTGCTGGGCACCTGCGGGCACAGCATCAGCTCCAGCCCTGGGCTTGTCGGTGAACTCGGGCGTGGCAATCTGGCTCCACGGCAGTGGGGTGACGCCGTTCTCGGTGGCCACCAGGCAGGTGTGCAGGGGAGCTCCTGCCCAGCTGCTGTTCACCTCCTCCAGCCACGCGTTGGTGAAGAGCAGTGCGTGGGTGGCCTCGGGGACAGGCGTCTCCTCCACCGAGCACAGGTCCAGGGAGAGGTGCTTGATGGTGACACGCGCTGCGTGCTCCTCGCAGGGCTCTGCTTGCAGGTAGAAGTCCCCGGGGCGCAGCAGGAGGGGGTTGAGTGGCGCGAGGTGCACAACCACCTTCTCGTGCAGACACAAGGGCCAGCCTTCATGGAGAAAGATGCGGTTAAAGTAGGGAGCCTGGGAGGGAGGAAGAACACAGCGCATGAGAGAGCCCTGCCAGGTCTGTGCCTCCCAGCCACCCCCATGTGCTTTTGCTGCTCTGTGCTTCCCATGATGGGGGTGAAAGAGCCTGGTGACCCAATGCATGTCCCTGCAGCCAAGCCCCTGCAGCAGAGCCCTGCAAGCCTGGGGTGGCTTTCCATGGCTATTCCCAGGGTGCGGAGTCTACCCATGTGCTTACAGAGTAGAAACCCCTGCTTGAGCCTCTCTAGGATCAAGACAAGATGACTCCAGAGTCCCCCTGCCCTTATTGCAGGCAGGGACCATGTGCTGGAGCAGTCTGAGGGAGCTGGGTCCATGGTGCCCTCTGCAGAGAGCAGATGGGACAAGGAGTGGACGTGTAGGGAGGGACCCCACAGGTCAGTGTGCCCATGCAGGCAGGACTCCGTAGGGCAAACCCCCCGTGTCCAGGAGTGGCTCATGGGGGCACCGTGGTGGGGCACGGGGGCTTACACAGGCCGCCTGCCGCAGGCGCTCGAAGAGCCGCTTGGCCGGGATGAGGAACTGGAGCAGGCAGCAGAGCCCATCCCCCTGGTAGCTGGTCTCCAGCAGCCGAAACACCTGGCCCAGGACGGTGGGAGCAGTGGCTTCGAAGGGCGGGTAGAGGGCCTGGAGAGCGCTTTGCACCGCTGCATCCAGAGATCTGGCATCCTGCGGGAGGGAGGAAAGTGTCGCTGGTGGGAGAGGGGCCCTGCAGCGGCGACACCGTTCCCCCTGACCCGGCGCTTCTGCCCACCGGCCCACGCTGTGCTGTGCCGCTGTCGGGGCCCTGGGACGCCCACACCGGCACTGCTGCTGAGCTCAGGGGCCCCAAACCCTCCCGGGCTGGAAACGGGGGGAACCGGGAGGGGAGCAGAGCAAGCACGGCACAGGCGGGGCGTGCGGCACGGCGGGTCCGGTTCCCGGCGCCGGGCTGTGGTTAAGGAGCCTGGGATGAGCCCCGAGGCAGCAGCCGCCTTGCTCGGCCGCCAGCCATGTGGAGCCGCAGCAGCCGAGGGGTTAAGCGGAGTCAGACCAGACAGATCGTGGGGCTGTGCCGGGCTCCACGCTCGCTGCAGGAATGCAGCAGATGGGAGGAAGGACTAACATCTGAAGATGGATAGGGTGTTTTGGTCCAGACTCATCGTTGAATTCGCCAAATTCAGAGTTATTCCTGTATTTTCTGGGAAGCGTTCTGCCGCGTTGCATCCCCCCGCACTGCCCCAGAGCGGGGTGAGGACACTGGGTCTGTGCCGCGTGTGAACCAGCAGTTCCCAGTTCCTCCTCTCAGTGCTGCAGGAGCTGTCGGCTGTCTGGCACGGCTGGCACATGGAGGGAAGCCATCCCACGGCTCCCGTGATGCCCGGGCTGTGCTCCAGGCGGCACAGGGATGACTCTGGCACGGCTGTCAAAGGGACCCTGTTGGTGAATGGGGAAGAGGAGCATCCTCCAAGCAGCTGGACCCTGCTCCCATAAGAGCACCCAGGAAGTCCGGTGGGATTTGCTTAAGGTGAGCATTAGTTTCAGGCAGCTAATCCCTGGTCCAGGAGCCCATACAGAGACAAAGGGGCCATGGTTAATTCAGCTTAATGAGTTTTAATGCGCTTTAGCTAAAGCACTTTGCAGTCATGCTCTGGTTAATTCTTCATGACTTTTTTTCCATGTCTCAGCACAGGCATCTCCTGCTCTTGCACCTGACAGGAGAAGCCACAGAGCTGGGCAGAGGAGGAGGCAAGCCAGGCCCTTCTCAGGGCCCTGATCTGCCAGTGTGTTTCCTGTCCAGGCTTTCTGCCCTTGGACCTTTCTCCTCAAGCTTTGTCTTACTGTGCACAGTTCCTAGAATGGACTGGAGACCTTACTCTGGAAAATCCCTGCTGAAGGGCAAAGCCCAGCACCCCATTCCATGTTGCTCCAGTGGGGCCCTGGTGCAGGCACCTGGTCCCCAGTGCTGAACCCAGCCAGGTGCCCACCACCTCCATGCCCAGCACTGCTGAGCTCAACTTCCTCCCCATCCCAAAACCGAGGCGAGGAGCCACAACAGCACAGGAGGATCCACCCAGCTCTGAACGCTGCCACGAGAGATGAGCCAGAACTGCCCGCCCTGCCTCCAGTAGTCTTAAATTGTTCCAGGGATGGTGACCCAACCACTGCCTAGGCAGCCTGTGCCAAGGCTTGACAACCCTTTCAGTGAAGACAGTTTTCGCTGGTATCCAGTCTAATCTTCCCCTGGCACCACTTGAGGCTGTTTCCTCTCACCCTATCACCCAGGACTTCATCCCGCGGCAAGGACTGTATGCGCCAGTGTCAGGAGAGAACCAGGGACTGATGGAGGCACCAGACACAGCCTGGGTTGTGCCGGGGAATATTTTGGCCTGGAATGACTCACTAAAAATGTTTTCATGGAGTGTCACAAAGCACTTCATCACTGGGGGCGGCTTTTGGGGTAACCAAAGTGCAGTGGCTCTGAGTTCGTAGGCGAAGCCGCGTCTGGGCCAGCCAGGAGCCCATAGGAATCCAAAAGCAGCCAGTTATCCCAGTTCCTCCGCCCGCTGTGAGGGAGCGAAGCCGGAACAAAGGCATTAGGGAGCATAAGGAGATTTACATTTGCAAAGCTATTTCCATTTTAATAAGCCAAAGTGCTGTTAAATAGAGATTGATATTTCTCCCCAAATACCCATATTTTTAAAGTGGTTTACACCAACAAGACAGGCTGGGCTTTGGGGTTTTGGTGCGGTGAAGTTGTTTAACCCATACCCAAAGCCACAGGGTGACTCAGCTTCAGCTCCTTTCTCCCCCCTGCTCAGGAAGGAGCGAGTTTTGAGCCTGGGACAAGTCCTGAATACCAATTCCCCTGCCTCTCCGGCAGCTCTTGCTGTCACCAGCTTTGGCAGGACACGATGCAAGCGCTCAGCCTGGCCCGGAGCGGGAGGCCGCGCTCAGCACAGAGCCCGGGGCAACAGCACGTGCCGGCTGCGGCGGCGAATGATCCAATCGGTCTGCGAGCATCCCCCTGCGCTGGCACGGCCCACACGGCAGCTCCCGCTCGCTGCTCCCATCCCCCTGACAAACTTTGCAGGGAAGTTTAAGCATCGCAGGACGCAGCCCCGCACACACCTGCCCAAGCGGCCTCGGCCTCCTCCCCACCTGATCTCCAACCTTGCGCTGACCTTCACCTTCACACCCAACCTCCACACTGACCTACCTTCACCTTCACACCCACCTCCACCTTCCATCTGTCTCTGCCTTCCCACCCACCTCTGCCCTCGCACCCACGTCCACCTCCACACCCACCTCTGCCCTGGCACCTCCTTCCACCTTCGCTCCCCACCTCCCTCTGCTGTCGCTCCCGCTGCTCACCCCGTGCCCACCCGGTGCCCGCGGGACCGGCAGCCACGGGGAGGGGCGGCGGCAGGGAGAGGGATGCCCCAGGAATTACCATGTTTCCCAGGAAGTGGCAGAGGGGCCGGGGGCCGCGGCACAGACCGTCCCGTCCCTCCTCCTCCTCGCCGGCTCTCCCCGGCCCGGGCTCCCGGCCG
>WEIT01009721.1:160316-175466 GCA_013389985.1 Dryoscopus gambensis | reverse complement strand
CTTTCCTGTGCCCGCCGGCGGGAGCCCCCCGGGGGCAGTCCCCTGTGTGTCCCCGCGGCCGGGGGGGCCGTCCCCCGGCGGGGTGGGATCGGAGCGGAGGGAGAAAGAAACCCCGAGGGGGTGGCAGGAGGCGGCTGTACCGGGGGTCCTCCCCCAGCGCCCCCTGTCCCCTGGCCCCCGAGCAGCTCCAGGCGGAGGGTTCTGGAATACACCGGGAGCACGCAGAGCTGCATGTGCGTGTGTGTGTACATGTGTGCAGATGTGTTCACATGTGCATTTGGTGTGGGGGTGCCCCTCTTTTCCAATCCACCCAGGGTCAGTGTGATCCCCCGGGACTGATCTGTGTCCCGGACGGATCCCGTGGCTCCCAGTTCCCATTCCTGAGTTGCCCCAAAAGCACAGCAGCAGGACAGTGAGTGCCTCTCACTGTTCCAGGGATGGGAAGGACCTACCAGGGGGCAGGATCATGGGATTTAGCAACCAGAACTGTACAAAAACAACCAGCATGAGAGCCAAACCCACAGATTTGGTGTCTCCTAAGGCAAAGTGCTGCTTCACACAGTTTTGCAAGTCCTGGGCACAGACACCTCTCCCAACTCCAGGCATGCTGGGCACAGCTCTCCCAGCCCCAGGCACTGTGGGCGCAGCGTCACCACCTCTGCCAGCCCTGTGCACAACGTCCAGCACTCTCAGCCGCTCTGCCCCTTGCTCAGGCTGGAGTAATTTCCACTGTTGCATTCGTGGGAATGGGCTCAAGGCCGGGACTGGGGCTGGGAAAGGAGACAGGACCAGGGCGAGTGGGACAGCCACAGCGTGGGCTGCAGGCTGCCGGGGCAGTCTCGCTAGTGAACATTTGTCCAGGGATCAGCGAGTGGCCAAAGGACACGCTGTGAAAACAAGGCGAGACGGGAGGAGGTGCAGCTGGGCTGCTGGCGTGTGGGAGGGAGGACGGCGCCAGCGAGGCCTTCGCGTTTGCTTCCCATTTCCTTGGGAGCTGGCAAGAGCCCTCCCGCTGCCCGTGTGGATCACAAGTCCTGCAGGGGCTCAGGCACCAGTGGTCGTGCGGGTGGGCAGAGGCTTGGCCACGGGTACCAGGCTGGGGCACCCAGCTGAGCTCACCACGGCACTGGCCCCTTGGCTCCAAGCCCCTGCTCAGCATTCCCAGTGCCAACTGGGACCAGCTGGGCAGCTCCCCATCCCCACCAGCGGCCAATTGCTCCTGTAATTGTGTTAGTTCACTCACCAGCTTCAGGTTTTTCATAGTTCCCCTGAGTGCAGGGGAGGGTGAGCTCAAGGCGGTGACTTTTTTTAACTGCGTGGTCACCTCTGAAATGAACCCAAGGGCTGTGGCTCTTGCACCTCTTGATGGACAGCAGGGCCAGGAGAGGGCGCTGAGGGCAGGGGGGAGGAGGACAGTGTGACTGTGTCCTGGCACCAGCACAATGGGTCGATTCCTCTGTGATGCTGGTGATCAGGAAGAGACAGATGTGGATCTGAGCCCAGAGGGACCCCACCACCCTGCACCCAGAGCAGCAGCTCCCCGCCTGCACCTTGAGGTGTCTCTTGCCATCTCTGCTCAGCTGGGCCACCCTGCAAAGGTAACCGGCAGGTCCGGCCCCACATCCCCAGCTCCCCCAAAGCAGTTCCCCACGTCCTCCAGCCAGCCTCAGACAGCAAGGCTGGGAATCAGTGTGCTGGGGAGCAAGTCCAGCAAGAGGCAGAGCTTCTGGGGGCCACCCGGGTGCCCCCGGGGCCCCTCACCCCGTGAGCTCACCCTGCTCTGCTGCTCCGGTTCTCCATGTCCTGTTTGTCCCGAGCAGCTGCTGGGACAGGCTGCATGTGGCCTCTTGCCCTGCCCCTCTTCCGGCACAGAGCCACCATTCAGATCCCCCCGGGCTCTGCCCGAGGTCACCACTCTTGCATTTTTATTTTTACTTTTCTGCAAAACCAACCCCCTCGGCTCTCTGTGTCCCCTTTTGTGTCCCATGAGGCTCCCAGGCTGTGTCACGAGCTGGCGTGCTGCGAGAGGAGCCCGCCTGTCTGGGGGAATGCAGCCCTTGGCGGGGGGAGACGCACTGACTGCAGTGCTGGTCCCAAGGGTCCCCTGGGATGTCACTGGGATACTGGGGTGGAGGGAGGGTGAGGGCAGTGGCTGGGGCTGGCTCTCGGTGGGACCCTGGTGGTTCCTGCCCACATCCCCACATCCAGGGGCCTCATGTGCTGCTGCCTGCGCCCCGTGGCACTCTGGCTGTGTGAGCTCTGGGGTCCCCTCCGGGTGTCCCCACTGCCTGTGCTGGATGAAGCGGTCAGGGCTGGCGTCAGCAGTGACCCCACGCTGGCCCAGAGCCCTCCCGGCTCCTTGAACAGCCGAGGCTGGGTCATGCTGAGCCTGCAGCTGGGAAAACAAACGTGGAGGAGCCCCCACATGTTCCCCAGCTGTATTTTTAGTTGCTGCTGGGTCTGAGGCTGTCAGAGGTGTGCAGGTGACAGTGGGCAGCGTCAGGCTGTGACACCACACGAGGTGCAGTGGGCAGGAGCCGCAGCTCCCCACACCTTGATGACAGGGTTTCTCCAAGCTCTGGTGAAGTCCCTGTTGGTCTAGGGACAACCACAGTTGCCACAGGTCCTGACCACAGCCCAGTTCATTTGGTGACAATGAGCTTGTCCTGGCTGGAAATGGGTGAGGGAGGTTTAATTTTGGGCTGACGACTTCTCTTTCCAAGTTCCCTCCAAATCCAGCCAGGCTGCTCTCACTTTTCTTGCTGAGTCCCCGGGTTTTCCCTGGTGTTTCCCCAGCCCACATAGACCTGCCAGTGGAAGGCTGGTGAGCGGCAGCAGTGAAGCTTTTTGCACTGGCACAAGCTGCCTGGGGAATTCCCGAGCTGGTTATGTCACCAGGGAACTCAGATGTGTCCGAATTTCCTTGCAGATGGCAAAAAAGGCTGGTGTCCTTGCTCGCAGCCCTAACCCAGCTCCTGTCGTGCCTGGGTAGCCCCAGCACGTGGCTGCAGGGTGTTTTGAGCCATGGCATCACGAGAGAGATGTGGAAAGAGCTGGGGCAGGATGGGGAACTGCCCACATGTGCCGAGGAGCGTGTGGGGCCAGAAGAACTCCTGACCTGGGGAGCACGGGGTGGCCTGTGGACAGTGGAGAGAGGGGTCTTGACGTGCAGTCCTGGGCAAAGGACAGCAGCAGCACAGGAGCCCTGCAAGTCCCTGCCCTCCTGGGCTCCTGGTTCCCATCTGACCATTCCCATTCCTTCTCCAGCAGCCTGGGGGAACCAGCCTTTTTGGCAGTGGAGCGGACCCCACACTCCCAGAACAGGCAGAGCAGCTGGGCAGGAGAAGCCTTTACCTGTCTGAAGGGCTGGGTCAGGCAGGGCAGGATTTCATGTTCCATCCCCTCTGTCAGCACTTGCAGGAAGCACTACCGGGACCGGCACATGTGTTGAGCTTTAGATGTGGTTTTGGCTGTTCCTTGCCAAATACAGCAATGTTTGGTCGGGGTTCGGCTCTTTGAAGGCTTTTTTTCAGTTCAAAATTTGCTCAAACCCAGGGGGAAGACTTCCTGGTTTTGCTTCCTCTCTGTGCTACTCCCTATCAAATTTCATTTCTCCTTATGGAAGAGTTCTGGTTCCTCAATGCGCCTCCTGAACATCTTGGAGCCCTTCAGTGGGACAGGCTGTCACCATGGCAGGTTTGGGAGCTCCTGCTCCAAACTGAGCCAGACCCAGATAAGAGCTGATGATGGGTGATGGGCAGGGTCACAATGCCAACGAGGCTGTGAGTGGGGATTTAACCTTTTGGCTTTCTCCTCCACTCTTGGATGCTTCTTTCTGGGCAGAAGGAGCTCTGGGCAAAAGGAGCTCTGCCCATGGGCTCCTGGCTCACAGGGACGGATTGGGCTGGCACTGATGGAGAGGCACAGCCTGTGGGTGGTGATGGTGGGTGTCTGTGGGACACAGCCCTGCCCTGGGTGCTTTGTCCCTCTCTGCAGGTGCCGTCCTTGCCACATCCCTGTTTCCCAGGTCCCAGAGCTGACGGTGACTGCAGTGCCCCTTTCCAAAGCTGTAGCCACTCATACAAGCCCAGTGGGCATTTGCTGGGTGTCTGCCAGGCAGCCTGCAAGTGACCCTGCTGAAAACTCGTGGGCAGAAAGGCAAAGGGGAACAGAGTGCCTTGGTCTCTCCATCCTTGATCTCCACGTGCCGAGTTCCTCCAGCACGGGCAGCCAGGACTCCATGGCCTCATCCCTTGGGGTCTCCTGAGGCTGCAGCACCGAGGGATTGCTGTGCTTGAGCAATAGCTGCATTTCACAACATCCTTGACTGGCTCAGGGATGTTGCCTCTGGCAGCCAGGACTTCCCTGTATCCAGCATGAGATCTGCCTGCATCAGCAGCCATGGCTTTCCTGTGCCTGGACCCCAGCAGGAAATGAAAGTAACTGAATCATTTCTTCTTCCCTCACTTTTATCCTGCAAGAAGAGACCAGCCAGTCCAGCTCTCCTGGCTGGGGGGGCACAGGGGTGCTCCCCTCTCACCCCTACCTACCTGCACCCTGTCTGTAGCCATCGTGACAAGAGCTGTGATATGTCAGGCCTCAGAAGTGTTGTCTTTGGGGCTTGATCCTGAGCTGATGGATGTCTTCTCCTGTGCATGGCTGCTCTGTGCAGGAGCCCCATGACAGGGCCTGGAGGTGCAGGGCACCCTGCTGATGGTGTTGCCCTGCTGCAGTTGCCCAGCTCAGGCAGGTGCCCCTTTGCCAGCCCTGCTGGGTGTGGGGGTCCCCGGGGTCTTCTCACAGGAGGTGAGAAGCTGTGATCTGCCTTCTTTAGCCATTGCTGTGCCCCAAGGCTGCTCTGGTGCCTTTGGCAGGTCCGTGGTGTGACAGCAGCAGCTCACAGAGCAGCCAGGAAACCCACGGGACATGGAGAGGGGTGGGGAGCAGCAGGGCTGGGACACTGCTCCTGGGCAGCCCGGGCTGTTCCCAGCTTTTTCTGGGTGCAGGCTGCAGGAATGTGGCTCTGTCAGGCTCAGCTGGCAGTGCCAAACGCAGCTCTGCTCCACTGAGCATCCGCTGCTGCCACAGGCGGGGACCGCTGGCACTGACAGAGAGCTGGAAATTGGGCTGTTGCCTTCCAGTTTCCACTGCCCCTTCCCTGCCTCCAGTGAGAGGCACCAGGTGTGCCCTGTGCTGGGCCGTGCCGTGGTGCCAGCGGCACAGAGCAGCAGGGTGGTGGCCAAGCAGGAAGTCCTTCGGGACACCCCCCGTGGCTCCACACACCACCCTCACATGCAGTTCCCGTTTTTGCAGGGATATAAAGGTGCTGTGGGCAGGGAGAGCCCAGCACAGCACAGCATTGCGGGAAGCCAGGATGGGAGTGCAGAGCCTGGCGGTGGCTTGCGGGGCAGTGGCCTTGTGCCTGGCACTCACCACAGCCAGCAACCCCGGCTTCGTGGTGAGGATCACACAGGCAGGCTTGGACTACGGTGGGTTCTGCTTCTGATTTCTCTCCTCACAGATGTGCTGGTGGCAGAGGTGTGGAGCCGGGTACCCTGTGAGAAGTGCAGGGTCCTGGGGCAGGATGGGAGACCCTCGGCCATGGGCAGCCATATGAGGAGCGCAGGGGCAGGATGGGGGATCCTCGGACAGGGGTCCCAAATGCACCATCGCCCAGGGCTTCCCCTGTTGCACCTGTGTGCCCCCCACCCCGCAACTTGATGGAGCCCCTGCAGAGGGGACCAGCCTTGGGGGGTCTCAGGGGGCTGCAGGCAGGCAGTGTTGGGGGCTGGCACAGCAGGAGCGTCCTGGTCCCGCAGCACATGTCCAGGCAGCCAAGCTGCAAGCCCTGGAGGAGGGAGCTGCAGAGGAGAGAGGAGGTGGGGAGCTTCGGTGGGGGGGCAGTGACAGAGATGGATGGGCCCCGTGCTGGTTTTATTGAAGTAGGCAGAGCCCCAGCTCCAGCAGAGCACAGTTATGGATTTAAATACACTGTGTGAGAAACAGCTCATTTACCCGGCAGCTCTGCCAGCCGTGTGGGAGAGAACGTGACTCCCCTTCCCAGATGGAGGCAAGGGTGCAGCACCCACTGATGCTGTGCTGCTCCCTGGGACATAAACTCCATCCATCTTTGTCTGCTGGCAATGGGCATGGAGCAGCCCAGTGCCTCGGACCTCCCACACACCTCACCTGGTTCGCAGCCTGGAGAGTGAGCACTGGGACATCTCTCTCCTTTCTGTGGCCACCACCTTCCCCTGGGGCTGCAAGCAGGGTGCCAGGCAGCGTTGCCTATGTGCTCGCAGGGCTCTGTGCATGGATGTTTACTTTAAAGCCAGCCTGAGAGGTGGAAAGCAGCCAGGGCATCACCCGGACCGTTTCTTTGATCCTTCTGCTCTGTGCCCGGTGTGTGCTGCAGCTCCTGTGGCAGTGGTGGCAGTGACGCTCTCCCTGTGTCCCTGCAGCCCATGAGCAGGGGATTGCAATGCTGGAGAAGGAGCTGGCCCAGCTGAAGCTGCCGGACATCTCGGGTGACTCTCGTGTTGGGCGCGTGGGGAAGGTGCGCTATGAACTCTCCAGGTGAGTCCTGCCAGTGCCTTGGAGCGACCCACTGCCCCCCAACCCAGGCAAGGGGCAGGAGGGGTGGGGACAGTAGGGAGCCCCTGGAGCACAGAGGACCATCCTGTCCCCTCCACAGCCCCCTGAGATGTTGGCCCTGTCCTTGTGCAGGCAGATACATTCCCGTTTCACTGCTTGCCCAAGGGGAAAAAGGGAACCGGGGTGATGGCACTCTGGGTATGGGTGGATCGTGAGCAACCAAAGCCTGGGTGGTGGAGATGGCCTTGCCTGTGGGACCAGGGCACCCATTCCCATGTGGAGCAGGAGCCCAGCCCCTGTGGAAATGCCAGGTCACTGCTGCCCCGGGTGCCTCTCTGCTCCTGCTGTGCAGGGATTGGAGCTGCCGTGGGTGGCTGCAAGGGCCACATTCCCAAAGGTGCCACTCTGCTCTGTGTGTCCCTGCCAGGCACAGCTTTGCAGCAGCAGAACTGCAGCTGGGGATGCTGCCAGTGCAGGGACTCCACTCCCTCCCTCCCCAGCCTTGTGCTTGGGAGTGAGGAACCACTGTAACATGACTTTTCTTTTCATTCATGTATTTTCAGACTGCGCCTTCGTGATTTCCACTTGCCGTACTCACGGATTACCCCGATCTCCAACGTGGGCCTGCAGGTCTCCATCTCCAACGCCTTTGCCGAGCTGGATGGGGACTGGCGAGTGAAGTTTCTCTTTGTGTACGTGCCCAGCTCTTCCTCTCCCCTTTCAGGCACTCACTCCATGTCTCCCTCTCTGGATCTGGACAGGTTTTTTCTCCTCTCCCTTGTGGTTTGGGCAGCTGTCACTTTGCTCCCCCAGATGCAATGGATAAAACAGGGTGGGAGGCAGGAACGAGGCACGCAATGGGAGAGCTATACATGGAACCTCAGGTCTCTCTTCAACCTCCCCTACTTACTCGCACTCCCATCTATTTAAAGGTTACCTCTCCTAGTTTATGTGCCAGTGAAATTTGTTTCCCCTGAGTTTAAAAACTTTCCCAGTCTCCTCTGGATGCACCCTACAAGGGGAGACTGATCTAGATAGATTCATCCTGAAGCTGATTTGAGGTCCCTTCACCAGGCCTTGGCATTGAGAAACATCCCTTTCTCATCCCCCTCTCCCTGCAGCCGGGACCACGGCTCATTTGACCTGAAGGTGGAAAATATCTACATCAAAATCAGCCTGAGGCTGGGCAGCGACGCCAGTGGGAAGCCCACTGTCAGCACCTCGGATTGCAGCACCCACATCTCCAAAGTCCGGGTGCTCTTTTCGGGCAAGTTGGGGTATGTGACTGCACCACCTGCCATGGGAATGGGGCTCTGCCATGGGAATGTGGCCCTGGTGCGAGGAGTAAGTTGTTGGCAAATCTGAGGTTGCCTGGTCTTAAATCTGAGTTTCTTCTGCCATGGCTGCACATTTCAAGGGGGTGGGTGTGGTTAAGGCGGACACCAGATTTTTGTGGTTTACCAGCGGGTCTGTTTGCAAATGTAAACCCTGGGGCAAAGCCAGATGCCAAATTGGTGTGGGAATGATGTTCCCAGGGTCTTGCATCTTTAGGGTCTCCCTTTCCTGGGCACACACTTTGGCAGTATGGATCTGAGCTAGACAGGGCTTCTCTCTGTGTTTCTCTGCAGGTGGCTATACAACCTCTTCCACAGCGTTATTGAGTCCAGGTTCCGAAAGATTTTGGAGGACAAGGTATGTGAACAATGGAGGGCAGGGCTCCAGGGTTTTCTGGTGGTCTTTAGCCCTCACTTGTAGGTGATGTGCTGGAAGGATCAGATGTTGGGATGTAACTACAGCCAGAGCACACGACTGTGTTGCCAACTCAGTAAAAACAAAAGGAATTGGCATTGCAGGCTCTATAGCATAGTGTGACTCGAGCTGAATTTGAAACCTGGAGCCTTTGCCAAAGCCCAAAATAATTGGTTCCTAATTAACAAAGACTTTTCTTTCCATGTGGTCAGTTAATTAGATCTTATGTCCCAGCCAAACTCACTGTAACCTGATCAGAGCTGTCCTTTAACCAGCCACGCTCTGGAGGGCTTTGGGGAGCACTGGGGGGAAACTCTCATTCCTGGATTTCAGACATTTGGTGTTTTGTTTCACTGAGGGGGGTCAGGGAACTCTGGTACCGCCGCCTGGTACAGACACTGACATGCAGGAGACCTGCAGCAAGACATGGAAACAAGCTGTTAGCAATAATTACTACAAGGATAACTGGCATGAGTTACAGCCTCTCTGGATGTGAACCTTGCTCGGGAAGGAGGCAGTTGGAGATCAGGCAAACCCCACTCCTGCAGAAGATCCCATCCTGCCCAGGCACTATTCCCAATTCCATGCAACACCTTCCCCAAGGCCCCTGGGGTCTGTGGCAGCAGATGGTCTGGCAGCAGAGCAACACCAGGCCTCAGAGGCCTTTTCTGCTGTTTTGTCCCCTGGAAGGAGGGCAGCTCTGGGACTGCAAAGGGACCCCACTGCCCTCTGCACTTCCCCCTCTGCCCCACTCACGTTCCTCATTGTCTGTGTGGAGTGATGGTGTGAGGGGCAACGGGCAGGAGAGGGCAGGGGCAGGGAGTGAGCTGCACCAGGATCCCTGGGCAGAGCCAGGCCACAGCCCAGCCCGGGCAGCCTGTGTCTGCCTCCTGCACTCACAGCAATGCTTGGGCAGTCCTTGTTCCGCCAGTCCTGGGGCTCTGTTCACAGGGAAATCCAGGTGATGGGGAAATCCCAGTCACTGGGACCAGGGCTGCATTTGCCTGCCTGCAGCAACACCCTCACAGGCACCAATGAGGCATTTCCAGCACAGACAGAAAAATATCCCTGGGCACAGGGAAGAGCTGCAACCTGCTGTCACGAAGGCCATGCCCAAGGCTCTGTGCTGTCCTCCTCCTCATCTCTGTCAGCGTGGTCACTGCCCCTCCGCAGCGCTGCATCTCGCCATCAGCTCTGTGGGCTGCATGCCCAGTCAGACAGATGACAGACAGATCCTGCCCGTGGTTGCTGTGACATTACAGGGAAAATGCTGAAAGGAGCTTCTGCAGATTTCCACAGCCATACTGTGCCCCACAGTAAATTTCCCAGGCTAGTGGTGAGCCTGCGATAAAATCCCCACTAATGCTGGGGCTTCACTAGTGGATGGCAGAGGCAGAGGGATGCACTCTTCTGCCCCGGCACACAGAGCTGTAGGAGCTCAGCAAAGCTCAGCTTCAGTGCAGTCAGTGCTCCTGCCCCTGCAGGGTGGGTTAACAGTTGCTCTGGTGGCTTTCAATTTCTCTGCTTCAGCCGAGTCCTGGCTGCTGAGCACAGTCCATTCCTGCATGGGCCACAAGGGATTCCTTCCAAGGGCCTCCCCAGAGCTCAACTGTGCCAAGGGGAAATTGCTGCAAGCAGATGCTTTTAGGTATAAACGCTGCTTGTGTCTTGGACACTTCATGTGCTGCCTGATGAATGGAGACAATCCTCACTGTGTGTGCTCTTTTATTTAAGCAGGCTTTGTCACAGAGCAGGGAGCGTGGCCGAGGCTCCGAGCGGGGGCTGTGACCCAGCTGCCCCCGCTCAGCTCCGTGGCCTTTCTGTCCCACAGGTCTGTGACATTGTGGACAAGTCTGTGCACAATGAGCTCCAGACGTACGTCCAGACCCTGCCAGGTACTGAGGGGCTGCAAGTGGGTTTAGGAGCAGTTCTTCCTGGCTTTTCCCAGCTGTGAGGAATGTTTTACCTTGTGTCCACTCCCCATCTCCTGGTATTCCTACACCCACGCTGGGAGCTGGGGAGCCCCTTCTCAACAGAGACAAATCACTGTGTGCCCTGTCTGGCTGCAGAGATCCCTCCAGGATCTGTGGCCCAGGACTGGCAGGGGCTTGGGCTGCTTTAGCTGGGGGACCCAGGCGATTCCTCAGGTCCAGGAGTTGGTTTGCATGGCTGAGAAACATCCAGGAGAAAAATGTTTTTTTCTCTTCTTGGCAGAAGCAAGCCCACGTGCAGCTGGTACTGAGCTGACGCACCAGGAAGCCCAGGCATGGCACTGCCCAGATGCCAGCAGAGGCCATCTGCTCCCAGCTTTCCCGACCATCTCCCTCTCACTCACCTCTCTTCCCCGTGTTTACAGTCACAGCCAGGATAGATGCCAAGACTGGGATCGATTACTCCTTGGTGGCACCCCCAAGAGCTACCGCCCAGTCCCTGGACGCAGACCTGAAGGTGAGAGGCTGCCCTGGGGACACTTGATTTGGCCAGTGCCATTGCCACAGGCAGGTGGGAACCAAGGTTTTGGAACCTGCTGCAAATGCTGTTTGCCAGCCTGAGTCAGCAGGTGAACCCCACTGCTATTTGCACCCCTTCTCCACCTCTTTCCCTCCTCCCAGGGTGAATTCTACTCCCTGGCCCACCGCTCCACCATCCCCTTCTCACCGCTGCCACTGGCCTTCCCCTCGGATCACGACCGCATGGTTTACTTTGGAGCCTCCAGCTACTTCTTCAACACAGCCGGCATCGCCTACCATGAGGCCGGGGCACTGGTCTTCGAAATCACGGAGGACATGGTGAGTGGCGTGAGTGGGACAGGGCTGGGAAAGAGGTTCCATTTGCTAAGGAGCTCCAGGAGCAGCCAGCAGTCTTGGAGAAGCCCCAGTGAGAGAGCTGGGGGCTGTGGGATGGGGCTGGGCTGTCAGACACGGGTGTATATGGAGATGGGAGGGCTCACCACAGGCTCCTCTGTGCCACATTGCCCCAGTGTGACAGTCCTCTCCCTGCAGATCCCAAAGGATGCTGGATTCCGCTTGGACACCTCCGTCTTCTCAGCCTTCATTCCCCAGGTGAGCAGTCTGGCCCTGCCTGCCCAGAGCTCTTGCACACACAGGCTTTGCTCTGTGCCAGGTGTTCTCCTCCACGAGTGGGGGTTTGTGCCATCAATGCCATCCTCTCTCTACTCCCATACAGCTGGAGGAGATGTACCCGAACATGCCAATGAAGTTCAGGCTGTCCACTCCCACTGCTCCGTTCCTGACTATTGGACCAGAAGGAATCTCTCTCAAGCCCACTGTGGAGGCCCAGGCTTATGCCATCCTTCCCAACTCCAGTCTGGCTCCACTCTTCCTCCTCAGCCTGGTGAGTTCAGGCACAGCCTGTGGCAGTGGGGCAAAGAAGGGAGTTTGAGCTGTGCCCAGTCCCGTTGCCCAGACCCTGCCAGGAGAGGTTCCGGGTGCTGTCCGGGCACAGTGGGGGTGTCCCCAAGAGAACAATTCCTGAGCTGACAAATGCTAGGTTTAATGCTGGGAGCAAACACGGCCCTGGATGGGCAGTGGTGCTGCTGTGTTTCAGCTGGCCAGGGCTGTTCCCCCGGGTGTCTGGTTTGGGGTGAGGCGAGGTGAGCACTGCCAGAGCCCTGCGCTCTCTCCCCAGACAGGGAACGTGTCTGCTGTCATCAACGTGAGATCCGGCCGCTTAGTTGGGAGCCTGGATGTGGGCAGGTACAGAAGGGAGCAGCCACGGACTGGCCAGGGGGTGGCTGGGGGTGTTTCTGTTCTGGGGTCCCAGGGACCGAGGAGGGTGGGAAGGTCCCAGGGATGTGGGCTTGGTGTGGAGGGAATGAGCTGGGGCTGGAGGGAGAGGGATCTGCATGGCCATCGATGGGTGGAATTGCTCCCTGCGCTGGGACATCCTCCAAAGCACCCCTTCTATCCCTGCACAGGATCAGGCTCTCTCTGAAGGACTCTGCTGTCGGCACTTTCCAGGTAAGCTATCCTTGACCACGACCAGAGCCCCCAGCACGGAGCTGGGAGCCTTCTGGGGGACAGGACGAGGGCTCATTCCCCTCTGCCTCCCAACACGGGACCCGAGGGTGCACCCAGAACCCCACACTGACCCTGCAGCCACCTCCTGCCTCCGCCTGCAAGGCTGGGAAAGGATGCGGAGCCAGATCCCTTGCTGGTCTCACCCCAACATTTCCTACCCTTCCAATGTGGCCAGACAAAGCTGCTGGTCTCTGGCAAAGTGTGTGCCCATCCCAGCTCCTTGTCTCTTCTTCATTTCCCAGTTATCCTCCAGTGCCTGCACATCTCCTGTCCCCCAGACTAAAGTTTTCCTCCCCCTCTCCCCACTCCTCAGGTGCGAATGATGCAGTCTTTAATGAACATCTTGGCTTCCAGTACCCTGCTCCCACGTCTTAATGGTGAGAACCTGCTGGGGAGAGAGGGGGTGCTGGAGCATCCTCTACTCAGGCTGCTCCATCCAAGTGGTCCCAGCTCGCTAATTAAGTCCTCATTGCCAAGGCTGATCCAGGAGAAAAGTGTGTGCAGGAGGTGGCAGTGAAGCGGTGGGAGCCTCTTGCTGCTCTGACAGGCTCCCAGCAGCAAATGCAATGGAAAAATGAGCCCTGTGCATATCCTAATGCTTTCCAGACCTCTCCCCGAATCCCTGCTTCTCCTGCCTTGCCAGCAGTTCAGAGCAGAGTGGGGCTGGCGGCTGGAGGGGCCAAGGGGAGTGTCATGGCACAACAAGCAGTCCTTCTGTGGAGCTTGGGAGGAGATTCCTCTGCCTGCCCCAGGAGCAGTGGAGGAGAGGAAAGGGCTGGGGGAGGGAGGTGGCCACCTTCCCTGTGTGCTCTGTGCTCCCTTGACTCCCATTCCCATCCCAGTGCAGACAGGTGTTGTCTTTTCCAGCCCGGTTAGATGAGGGTTTCCCTCTGCCACTGCCGGACAGGATTCAGCTCTCCAATATCCTCGTGAGGTTCTACCAGGTGAGTGAGGGGGAGCACCTGGTCCCAGCTGGAACCCATCCTGCTGCCCCCAAACCCCTGCTTACCAACACAGCCTTGAAATCTAGTTCCTCCAGCTGTGATAGGAGGGGATGGATGGAAGGATGGTCTCAGCTGAGGGCCATCCCAACGGCCCAGCAGCAAACCAGTGCCCTGCTTTTGCCATCTGCATGGTGGGAGTCTCACATGGCACCACAATGTTTTTCAGTTCTTAAACCTGGGGTCTGAATTTTCCACGATGGTTTTTATAGCAGCATCAGCCCCAAATCCCCACTCTCCCGGACTGGCAATGCCTGCATGGATGCTGTGATGCCTGGTAGGATGCAGCATCTGCCTGCCCTGGTGGAAGGAGCTGTGCCAGGTCCTGGGGAGCAGAGAGAGCCCCTGTGGTGGGGGACCTTGGGGAAGCCCCAAAGCAGGGTCACCATGGGGATGCCAAATAGCTGTAGTGAGGTGTGGCTGTGAAATGTCTCCAGAGACTGTCAGGGTGAAAAAATAAGCACCGGGTTGGCAGAGCCACATGAGCCAATCCATTCTGCCTTCAGGGATGTGGTGGGTGCTGGGGAATGCAGCTGCTAGGGCTGGTGGCAGCCCAGTGCTTTGTCTCTTCCTACCAGAATTTCCTGCTGCTTGGAGCAGATGTTCGCTTCCAGCCCCGGGGATGAAGATAATGCAGTGAGAGCCCACCAGCACTGAAAATGCTCCTTTCACTGCTTTGCCCTTCCCTGCCTCTGATCCCAGAGCCAAAGATCACCGGTCCTGCCGGTGTCCCGCACTGCTGCCTTGGCCCGGACCCCCCAGCTGGGGCCTCACCTGGTGCTACCAAGAGCTGGGGGTGCCCTGTCCCGAGCCATCCCCCCTCCTCCCTCTGAGCAGCAATAAAGGTGCTGGTGCTAGGGCTATGGTGTTGGTGTCACTGTCTGTGCCTGGGGCTGTACTAGGCCAGATGGGAGCTGGATTGGGACCATGGTTCCATGGCTGTGGCCATGGCAAGGCACCATGGAACACCTGTGTCCCGCTGTCCTGTCCCTTCGCTCCAGGCTTGGGGCAGGGTGGCTGGACAGAGCACAGTGGAAAAGGCCCTGGGGGTGCTGGTCAACAGCAGCTGAACATGAGTCCCAGCTGGCCAGGAAGGCCAGGGGCATCCTGGCCTGTATCAGCCTGGCCTGTAACCAATGGGACAGCCTGACCAGGGGAGGCATTGTCTCCCTGGCGTGGGTGAGGCCCACACCTCAAGTCCTTTGTCCAGTTCTGGGTCCCTCACTTCAAGAAGGACATGGAGGTGCTGGAGCATGTGCAGAGAAGGGCAGTGGAGCTGGAGAAAGGGCTGGAGCACCAGGCGAGCCTGAGGGAGCTGGGTGGGGCTCAGCCTGGAGAAAAGGAGGCTCAGGGGGAACCTTCTCACTCTCACAACTCCCAGACAGGAGGGTGCAGCCAGGTGGGGGTCGGGCTCTGCTCCCAGGGAACAAGGGACAGGACAAGAGGACATGATCTTAAGCTGCGCCAGGGGACTTTTAGGTTGGCTATTAGGAAAAATTCCTTCACAGAAAGGGTCATTAGATCTCGGAATGGGCTGCCCAGGGAGGCGGTGGAGTCACCATCCCTGGAGGTGCCTAAGGAAAGACTGGACGTGGCGCTCAGTGCCCTGGTCTAGTTGACACAGTGGTTCTGGGTCACACGTTGAACTCGATGATCTCACAAGTCTTTTCCGACCGAATGAATTCTGTGATTTTGCGATTCCCGCGGCGGCACCGCCCAGCAGCGGGGCGGGCCCGGAACGGCGGCGGGGCGGAACGCGGCGCCGA
>WEIT01009721.1:113830-160221 GCA_013389985.1 Dryoscopus gambensis | reverse complement strand
GCGGGGCAGCCGGGGCCGTCGCCGGAGCTGCCTCCTGAGCCGGGCTCTACCCCCGGGGCCCCGAAAGGTGTGTGGGTGTGCGGGGCCGGAGCTGTTGGGGTCAGCCGAACTCTGCGGCTGTGGCCTCGGTGCCGGGTCAAGGGCAGCTGTGAGGCGGGTGCAGACAGTGGTGCCCCGCAGCTGCAGCAGAGTGGAGAAAATGGGTTGTTTGGGAGCTTTTGGGGCCCTGAAGTGGTTTTGACGCTAGAAGGAGTTTAGCCCTTGGCTGCAAAGTCGTGTGTGTTCTTCCACCGTGGAGTTGGTTGCCCTGGTACGTGCCCGCTGTGTGTGCTGGGCTGTCGGTGGGGCTGAGGCAGCCCCTGTGGGGCTGTGGTGCCCTGGCAGGGGATGCTTTTCATCGCCCTGAGTGTTGCACGTCCATAGGGACACGGCTGCTGCTGCTCTGCAGTCCCAGCCCGGCCCCGTCCTGTCCCCTTGCAGAGTGCACAGGTTTCCCAGAGTCTGCCCTTCCACTGATCCTCTGTGCGCTGCAGGTGCAGGCAGCTTTGGTGCTGCTTCCCTGCCTCCAGTGGTGGGATTGAAGGCTTCTTCCCACAGAGCAGGAGATAGGACGGGTTGTGGACAGGAGCTGAGCAGACTCCTGCATCGCACGCCCTTCGTTGCAGTGTACCTGGAGACCTACGGCTGCCAGATGAACGTCAGTGACACGGAGATCGCCTGGGCCGTCCTGCAGAAGAGCGGCTATGCCAGGACAAAGGACCTGGGTGAGGTAAGGCAGCACCTTGGCAGCTTTTCTGGAGCACAAGGCTGCGGGGTCCTCACGCCCTGGCTGTGCCTGTGAGTCCCAGCTTTTCTCTGGAGTGCAGTCCTGTGGAATGTTACGAGTTTTGCAGTCTGAGTTCTGTGGAGTGAAGGAAACTACTTAACAAGTGTGGTAGAAAGCTGTGGGTTGTCTTTTTTCTTTAAACTACTGGGCTTCCTCTCAGTTGGAGAGGGATTGGACACAGCTGGATCTTCCCTTCTCATCTTTGAGTTTACTTTTACCATTTAGTAGAAGACTCTATTTGTCTTCTGTTTCTTTCTTGCACCTCTGTTTGTTCAAACTTGCCGTGTACTCAGGCAGGTCTTTTTCCCTGAGTTCAGTGAGTTTTGTAGTCTGCCTCTTCAGGTTACCTGGGCAGGGCACGAGAACTTATTGTTTGGCTTTTACAAATTCTTCTCTTTCTGTTGCTTTCAATTTAGGCAGATGTGGTTCTTCTTGTCACATGTTCTGTGAGGTAAGGAAATGTTTCTCACTGCTGGTTAAACTGGGACAGTTTTTAAGGAATTACCATTTGAAAACCCCAACAATAAGTGTGTTGTGTGAGGAAAGGAGTGTGCAGATGTGAAATTGGCTGTTTAGTTGAGGGTGGGGCTGGCTGGTGCTATGATTTACAACATTAATTGTGCTATGAATTGCTTCTCTGTGTAGTGAGAAGTTCTTTGGTAGTGTAAGCTCTGTGTGTACGCCATGGGCAGTGAGAGACCTGCACAATTAATGATTTTATGTTTAAATATTCTATCTTCTCTTGAAGTAGCTGTCTAGTACAGTGTACTTCAAAAATGCAAATGTTCAGGGGCAACTTGATATAAAGGGAACTTTGCTTGTTCTTTCTGAATACAGAAGATACCAAATGCTCATTGTCACTTGCAGGGTACCTCGTACTGTGGCCACGGCACTTTTTCTCCCCAAAAGCTTAGCCCCTGAGCTGTTTCTGCAGTGGAGATGCTCTCAGGCAAGCAAAGTGATAGCAGATGAGATAGAGTCAAGACATAACCCCCATACCACAAAGGGCACGGTCAGGTGCCATTAGATCCATCCGGTGGATGATTCCCTGCCTTTAGCTGGATTCTGCTCACAAAGCACTTGGGCCGCCTCAGGCTGGGGCTCTGCTCAAGTGCAACAGTTGGAACACGCAGTTTTTGTGGCTCCCCAGGGAGAAGGCAGAGCAGGCCATCTGGAACCGGCTGCAGCACCTCAAGGCGCTGAAGGCCCGGCGGCCCCAGGCCCTCGCTCCGCTCCGCATCGGGATCCTGGGTACGGCCGTGCTGCGTCACCTGCACCCCGCTGGCAGCCCCCGCCTTTCCCTGGGGTGAACGCAGCTGGGAAGGGCTGCGGGGCACTAAAGGAGGGCGGCACTGCCTCACGAGGAGCCTTCTCCTTTGCTGGCAGGATGCATGGCCGAGAGGCTTAAGGAGGAGATTCTGCACAGGGAGAAGCTGGTGGATGTCGTGGCAGGCCCCGATGCCTACCGTGACCTTCCCCGGCTGCTGGCCGTGGCAGAGTCTGGCCAGCAAGCTGCCAATGTCCTGCTGTCCCTAGATGAGACTTATGCTGACATTCTGCCCGTCCAGACGAGTGCAGGTGGCAGGACAGCGTTTGTGTGAGTACCTTTTCCCTGTGCTTGTTTCTGTGGCTCGGGTTTGGAAATGTGTCAGTGACAGCAGCTGCCCAGGAGATGCAGTGCCTGGTTACACTGAGTCTGCAGAGTCTGTGTGTGTGTTTGCCACTGCTTTGCTGTGTGACTGAGCCCTGGAGAGCGTGCCCTGAGCTCTGGCTGTTGTGGCCTTCTCACCCTGTCCTTTGGGAATGCTGAATCTCAGCCTGATGCTGCACTGAGTGATTTCTGTGCCACTGTCCCTTTCTGAAGTCCATGCCACTCTCATTCCGTGCCTTCTGGGGTGCCCTGCCCCAGGTTCTGCTATTTCTTCTTCTAATCCTCTGCACATTATAACTTTGGATTGTTTAGTTTTGGTAATGACATTGCCAAACATGAAATCAGCCTCTGCTTGGCGTGCGGAAGGACAGGATCGCTCTCTGCAGGAGTGCGATGGAGAAGGATCTTTGATCACTGCCAGGCTGCAGTGGAAGTCTGTGCCTCATTAGTTCTTTCCAGCTTTCTTGGAAATGTGCATGAAAAATCAGGAGGTGTTAGGGCAAGCTGAATCCAGTGTGGGTGGTGTGTGGGTGGTCTGTGTGTGGAGCTGGCTGGGGGCAGCACTGCAGGGCTCACCCGGGGCAGGATGCAGCGTGGATGGTTCTGGAGCAGCCGTGGTGTGACCTGCGCTTTACCTCTGGGCAGGTCCATCATGCGGGGCTGTGACAACATGTGCAGTTACTGCATCGTGCCCTTCACCCGAGGCCGGGAAAGGAGCCGCCCCATCGCCTCCATCCTGCAGGAAGTGAGGATGCTCTCAGATCAGGTGGGGCAGAGCCTCCTCCCACCTGTCCCAAACCATGGCAGAAAGGGTGATTCCTGGTGACAGTGTTTTTAGTGGTACTTGTAACCAGTGTCACTGCCTTTATCTGCAGAGATGGGGTTACTGTGGGATTCCACCAGTGGCTTTTTGATTCCCCTTGTAATACTCAAAGGCCGACACGGAAAGGAGGGCTTCTGTTGGAAACTCCTTGGAGTAAAACCATGGCTGCCCTTCCAGCTCAGCCATCCTGCCTGAGTTATATTTCTTCCCCTGTTTATTTTGTAGGGAGTGAAAGAAGTGACCCTCTTGGGTCAGAATGTGAACAGCTTTCGAGACCTGTCTGAGGTGCAGTTTCAGTCAGTGGCTGCCCCGGGCCTCAGCCGTGGCTTTAGCACAGTCTACAAAGCCAAAGCGGGAGGTTTGCGCTTCGCACACCTGCTGGACCAGGTCTCTAGGATTGATCCAGAAATGAGGATCCGTTTCACCTCTCCGCACCCCAAGGATTTTCCTGATGAGGCAAGTGTAAAATAAACTCCTTGGCCTCTGCTTGCAGGCAGGGAGGCAGCTCTGAAATGTGAAGTATGGGCTGTGCTGCCTTCCCCAAGAGAACGTGGGTTCCCAAAGCAGTTCCTGGGAGCTGGGTGTTGGGGCTAAAGGTGGCAGGTTTGTAGTTTGCTGGTGTTTACCCACGGAAGACACTTCCCTTGGCACCCTTGTACAGTTAACCTGTCTGAGACATCTCCTGGTCACTTACCACAGGTCCTGCAGCTCATCCAGGAGCGACACAACATCTGCAAACAGCTGCACCTCCCAGCCCAGAGTGGGAGCACGCGAGTTCTGGAGGCCATGCGGCGAGGGTGGGTCAGCCCACGAGGAGCCCTGTGTCCTGCCCTCTGATTTGGGCTCCTGCTTTTTCCTCACTGATGTAGTGGGTTTCCAGTTAGCAAATCCGTGTGCTGTTCATTGCAGATACACAAGAGAAGCCTATTTAGAGCTCGTGCACCACGTGCGTGACTCTATTCCAGGTGTGTTTTCCTTTGGCTTGGCCTGAGCTCGGCACAGCTGCATCTCACTGTCCTTTGCTGAGTGCAGCATTCCTCTCTTCCATGAGGGAAGTGTGCAGCTGTGTGTCTGTTCCAGGAGTGAGCTTGAGCAGTGATTTCATCGCTGGGTTCTGCGGGGAGACAGAGGAGGATCACCAGCAGACGGTGTCCTTGCTGCGGGAGGTCCGCTACAACGTTGGCTTCCTGTTTGCCTACAGCATGAGACAGGTGAGTGCAGGCCCTGGTGGAGAAGGTTGTTATGTCTGGGTGTGTCACCTAAACTCTGCAGTGCTGTTTCTCACAGTAACACATTTTTTTAGAAAGCTGTTGAAAATTGTACCCAAAGACTTGGTATACTGGTAGAATTCTTTTCTCCTGGGCAACACTGGTTCTGCAAGGGCTATTGTTGCGCCTGGGAGGCTTCCAGCTCCTCTGCAGGAGTGTCAGGGTTGGTAGCTGCTCGGTGACCTGGCTCTGCAGATGCTCCAGGTTCATTGCAGGCAAGCAATTGTGTCAGCAGAGGCTGCAAATACATTATTTCCTGATGAGGAATGTGCTGATGGAGCTGGGCTGGAGCCCAGCTATAGAGACTGTCAGTCAAGTCTGGTGGGAAGTGGTGAATTTTTG
Organism: Dryoscopus gambensis; assembly: GCA_013389985.1. NCBI lineage: Eukaryota > Metazoa > Chordata > Aves > Passeriformes > Malaconotidae > Dryoscopus > Dryoscopus gambensis. The sequence continues at coordinate 155,311 of WEIT01009721.1, read as the reverse complement.
AGCAGGTATTTCCATGAGAAGAGTGAGTAGTTGGTGAGTCTCCATTAGACCGTTCTCCAGAGTGTATGGTACTGTTGGGACGGGGACAGAAGGTTGGGAAACATAAAGAAAGATTCAACAAATAGATTAGAAGTAGTAGGATCCGTTGCCTGTCTATGGACAGACAGGCACAGGCACGTTCCCCACAGGAGCTGCCAAAGTGTTTCACAGCCACTGATACTCAGTGCCCTGCATCAAACCTTCTGCCTAAAAGGAGGAGGAGAAAGATGCGAGGAGCACGGGGACATGGCTGGCACTAGAATACTTCCTTTGTCATACAAACTGGAATGCTGGGAAGCTGTTGCTGGAAGAGCAGCGGAGCTGGCTGGGGTCAGGCAAGGCTCTGGGCTCAGGCTGGGTGCTGAGGGGCCGCCCTGGCTCTGTGTGTGTGCAGAAGACCCGGGCGCATCACCGGCTGCAGGACGATGTCCCCGCGGACGTGAAGCAGCGGCGGCTGGAGCAGCTCATTGCCACCTTCCGGGAGGAGGCTGCCAGGGCCAACGGGGCGCTGGTGGGACAGGCCCAGCTGGTGCTGGTGGAAGGGGTGAGTGTGCCTGGAACGCAGTTGTCCTCCTCCCTTCTTGCTGGCTCTGAGGCTGTGCACAGCAGTCACCACTTCTGCCTTCCCTTCTCGCTTTCCCCATGTAATCCCAGGACTCCCAAGACCATTTCTTCACACTTAAGCAGACAGCCTGACTTTTCCAGAGCACTGAGCTGAGCACAGGGGATGAGATTGGTTAGGGATGCATCTCTGGCCAAGCACAGAATTTGTGCTCTGGTGTGTGAGTGTCACCCAGCAGCTCTGGCCACAGTGCTCTGTTCCAGGGCTTGCTTAATGTGGGTTTAATACCATCAATAGTGCTCAATTAATTCCTGAGGCAATAAAGCCCAGCAGTGAATCAGAGCAATTGCCATGCAGGTAATGTTCCCTGTCCTCTTTCCAGCCCAGCAAACGCTCTGCCTCGGAGCTGTGTGGGAGGAATGACGGCAACATCAAGGTGATCTTCCCCGACGCCGAGCTGGAGGATGCTGCCGAGTGCGGGGCTCCAGGCAGAGCCCAGCCGGGGGACTATGTGATGGTGAAGGTGACCTACCTGCAGTGCTCATTTCCTTGCACAGTGCTGTTCTCTAGGGCAGCTGCTGCCAGAAGAACCTAAAATTAGAATGGATCCTCCTCAGCCTTTCTGTGCCTGAGGACCTGTGCTGTTTCTTTCAGGTAACCTCTGCCAGCTCGCAGACCCTGCGGGGAGTTCCGCTCTGCCGGACCACCCTGTCCCGTGCTGCTGCTTCTCACTGAGGGATCTCTGCTGCCCCTGGATGGAAGGAGCATATTTTCTCCAGGAAGAAACGAGGCGATGTGGTCAGGTGGAGATATGGTAGAAACAGAGAGATATATATGTATATTAAAATTTATTTATGACATAATAAAATACATATATATTTCTGCTTTGGTACCAACTTACCCCTCATAGATGGTTCAAAGGGGTGGAAGCTGTGTGTGAACTTGCAAAATCCAGTGGCTGTGAGATTGTGTATTTTGACTTGCCCTGAGGCTTGTCCCACCCTCACAGTGCTGCAGGTCTGTCCTCTGACTGTGATCACGTCTTCAACGCAGCCCAGCCTGAGAGATGGATGTGCAGAGCAGGTCCTTCCTACGAGCTCAGCTGAATTTAGGAGCTGCAAAAGCTGGTAGTGCCTACAAAACAGCTCCAATAGCTGCTGGAGAATGGCAGGAGTACTGTCAAAGGGTAGAAAGAACTGAAAGAACTGAAGATTGATGAATTCTTTCCAAATATTGGCAAAATGCTTGGAAAGGGGATGCAAGAACCAACACCATGCTTGTGTGTTGGAATGTGGCACTGGACTGTGGAATGAAAAATGGTGTTTAACGTGCAGCAGTGAATCTGTTGTGTCTGGGGCTGAAGGAATGCAGCCTTACCCTGGTACTGGGGAGGATTGGATCTTGTCTGGAGAAGACTTCCTTGTTTCCAGGCCTGGGGGATGCATGGGAAGAGATGGCTGCTAGTTGAGGGTCATCTCTGGCCTGTTAAAACCTGGGGTGCAGTTTTGTAATCCAAACATCTATGGATGTGCTTCCCTTTGCTCACTAAGAGAAGTGGTTGTACTGATTTAAATGGCCAGTAAGTTCCAAGTGCATCTGACAGTTCCTTGTTTTCATCAGCCTGCAGCTGACCCTGGCTGCACAGTGTCACATTCCAGCTTGCTCTCTGAAATTCAAACAGGGACCTGTGACCTGCACTTGTGAGTAAACTGAGATGTGAGAAAGGATCACCCCTTTTCATACAGATAATCATGTCATTAAAATAAATCCTTGTACAAGGCTCTATCCAGTGACCAGTTTTGAAAGAACAGCTGGTAGCAGGGCAGTCACGACATGAATTTGCAGAATTTTAAAATAAACATGGAAGGGTTTTGCTCGAAAGCCTTCTCTCCCACTCAGCTCTTTCTGGGCTATAATTGTATCTCTTTGAAAACAGCATGGTTCACTGAATATTCATTAGGCTTCAAGAAACAAATACATTTTGCTTATTATCTCAGAGCTGAGTCCCTTGTAGAATCTGCCCAGTCAGCGCAGTCCGTGTGAGCTCCGAGGTGCTGACAGGCACACAGGGCTGCTCTGCCCTCCCGCTTCCCCCTGGGAAAGTGTCTTGGGCCCAAGTTCACAAACCAGGGCCTGAACCTCTGCTGCCCAGTGAGGGTGAGCCTTTGGCCCAGGGGGGTTTCAGGAAGAGGCAGCAGTTTGGGATGAAATCCCAAAGGATGCAGGATGTACAAGCAACACCCCTCAGAAGTGATGCGCACTGAGGCCAACGTACTTGGCTTATCAAGCCCACAGGGTAGTGGCCCAGTTTAACTGCCCTATGGCAAATCTTTCAGCTCGTGATTGCCAGGCATTTTGGGCCAGGGCCCAAGACAGCACCCTGGAAGGGGTTGACACCCACCCTTCCTTGTTCGTTTTGACCTCCGCAGGAGCACCTATTCCAAGTGGGAAATGCAGACCACATGTGCCCTCCTCCCCCTTCCATCCTGCTTTGAGGCCAGCTGCGGCCGTTTTACAATCATTATTTTAAGAGCGGGAGACTAATGAGGAGGAGAGCTGGGTTTTACATTTTGATGAGGAGGTGATAATGCTCGCTTCACGGGCTCCCCGGGGAGCCGTAGCACTCACCATTTGCTTCGCCTCCTTAGTTTTTATAGGCCTCGGGAATGAAGACTGAGGTTTTAAGGCAGCAAAGCATCCATTAGGAGGTGCTTACGGTGACCTTGGAGGCTGAGTCAGTCCTTTGGCACTGCCTGGAAGAAGGAATGTGTTGTTTTCCTTGAGGCCTGGAGGTGGGATGCGGTTTCTGTGTCGCTTGTCAGGTTTGCTGCCTGAATCCAGCGGCTGGGAAAGCTGAACTCGTACCTCGTGCTCTTTCTTGCACGTTTCTGTTCCCACCCTGAGCAGGGACGAGAGCCCCGCACTCTCCCGGACCTGCCATCTCCCACTCTGATGTACACCTGTGCCTTCTGCAGGTCGAGGCTGTGCTCTTCCAGTCGGTCGTGCCCCAGTTACACCCGTGGGCAAACACCTAGGGAGGTGTTTGGCAGATCAGATTTCCCAGTACAGACCTGAAGTGCTGGGATGACATTTACTTTCCAACAGCAGCCGTGCCCCGAGGGTGTCTCCTGACACCGGAATTTCGTAACACACAGCCTGCGCTTTCCTTTCTGCTGGCAGGGCGTGTGGGCGAGGCTGGACATCACCCGCGCACACAAATAGCTTCACCTGGCAGGAAGGTCGCTGTCAGGGAGAACAGGAGCCCGTTTGTTCCCCGGACCCCCATCAAAGAACAAACTTGTTTGTCCTCAGGTCTTGGCTGTGCTCGGGGAGTGCAGGGACAGACAGCAGCGGGCGCTCACAGCCCCTGTTCGCTGCTCAGCGCTGGCTTTTATTGGCCTAAGGACAGTCTCAAAATCGATGCCCATCATTGCCTACACTCAGCTGCCCAAACCTGCTCCCTTCTCCAAGACGTTTGAAGCAGCTTGGGCAGAGCAGTCAGGCATTTCCCAGTGCCAGAGCTGGCCATGGTGCATCATGTCCTTCCCCAGAACCCCTGGAGCTCTGCAGTCTGTCTTCTCTCTGCGTGTCATGGTGATGCTGGACGGAAGGATGGACGTTTTCCCTGATGGGAGCCTGTAAGCACAGTTTGCTTTAGGTCAGCTGGAGCCTCGCTCTGCTGAGGCGGTGGCAGGTGACAAGGCATTGCCTCTGAGTGATGCCAGCAGCCTGCCAGGCTGTGCCAGGGGAAACGCTTTCCTCCTCTTTTCTCATGGGTTTTCACTCCAGCAGACAGGCTCCATGTGCCTGCCAGCTCATTCCCCCGGGCCTCCTCCTCCTCCTGCTCTGGGCCTGCTGTAGGTTGGGGGTCCAGGGAGTTTTCCTTCAGCAGCTTTTTACCACCATTTCTGAAGCCAGCTCTTTGCACAGAGCTTTGGGATTTAATGCAACATCAGGAACTTTCAAAACTGTTTTCCACTTCTAAAACCAGTTCTATCTTTAGTTCACTCCTTTCTGAAACTGGCAGTGGTTGGGTTCTGGCAGGGCAGGTACAGCTGCTCCTACAGGCTCCTCTGCAGCCCATGGTGACCTCTGTGCTGTGCTGGAAATGCAACGAGCTCTCCACTGCCACTGCTTGGTGTGCCCCCAGACCAGCCCCGAGCTGCTCTGCAGCCCCCCCAGGTTGGCATTGTCTGTCCCCAGCCTCCCTCCATGTCCGTGCGCCTTCCCGGAGCACTGCTGGGCTGTGACCTGCATGGCAATGACAGAGGCACCGGTGGTGAGTGGCAGCTCCGAGTTGTGGGGGTTTGTGAATTCAGAGGGTATCTCACAGTCTGTCACAGGCACCGCTGCTCTCTGCGGCCCAGGAGTCCTGCAGCTTTCCCTCCTCCTCTGTGAGCAATTTATTTCCTTTACTGACAGACAACTATTGACTTCTCATTCTCCTGAAGATGAGATGTCTTGTCTCATCAGGTTTAAATTAGTTTTATCTTTAGCCTTTCCTATTAATAAGCTCTCATCACGGTGTCATTACTTGATATCTATTTTCTGATGTTTTTCATTAATGGCTCTATATATTCCAGATATTTTTTCCAAGTATTTTTTTCCCTGCTGCCGAGTTATTTAACAGTCAGACACAGATGAGAGACATGAAGATGGTCTGATGTTGGTCAGAGACAGCGTGGAATGGCCCAGCACCACGTGGTGTGCAGGGCAGGGTGCTGGGACTGTGGTGGGGCTGCAGTGGGGCTGCATTGGGGCTGTCAGGGATGGTCAGGCATTCCTTCCCGGTCTCTCTGCATCCCTCTGATCCCAGCCTGAGCTCTGACATGCCTGGGGCTCTCAGGAGCATGAGTCAATAGAATAATTAAAATGCCTCCCGTGAGGCGAAGGTGCTGCAATTCCTTTGGACAGCTGTATCTGTGAAAAACAGAGGACTGCTTTCTGTGCTTCGTGTGCCTGGCAGGGGCTCTTCCCCTTCAGCAGAACTTCCACTAGGAAATGTGAAAGGGAATTATTTCACATTATTTCAAGGAGGCCCCTGCCCAGGGTCCCTGTTCCCGCTGGGTCCGAGCCACCTTCCCTGGCAGCCGGTCTGGGCAGCTGCCACTGCCACCAGGAACATGGAGCTGGCAGTGCTGCCAGCCTAGGGACAGGCAGGGTAGCCAGCACAAGGACAAGCAGGGTGGCCAGCCTGGGGATAGGCAGGGCTTTCCCATTATGTCTTCAATGTTGAAAACACCCAAATCTCAACCTAATTGCCCTACATTTACTTCTTGCATTAAGGAGGAAGGGAAAGGTGCCCAGTTCCTTGAGAGCAAACCCAAGGATGATAACAGCCTGATGCACGGTGGCATGTCTAACCGAGCTGTCAGGGTGCTCAGGGACACTGCTGGGGGGTGTGCTTGCCACTTGCAGAGCCACATCACCATGGGATCCCTTGCTGGCCCCAGCTGTGGCTCCCATATGAGAATTACAGAGCGGCTGCAGGACGGGCAATTTGCAGCAGCGCCTCCAGCAGAGGGTTTGAGGGTGATTAATATTCAGCACACTGCTGTGAAAATGAACAGCCAGAAAGGATTGTCCTCCTCCCCTTCCTGCATCTATGAGGACAGTGAGGGGAACAGAATTGAAATTCACTTTTGGTCAGGCTGATTATGAGGTTTTGAGACTAAACAAGGTGCTCCATTCTCTTTGGGTTATTTAGTGTCTTTTAATCTGTTTCTTCTTCCTTCTTATTTTATGTCATCTTTCTGTAATTTAATTACAGGAAGTTTAAAAAAGAATAGTAGGAGGCTTTGGTTGAAGCTATCAGAACCAAACAGGAGGCAATTCCAAAACCAGTTTCTCTTTAAAAAAGGGGAACATTCTGACATTTCATTAAAAGAAGGATTCTTCCCATAATTTCTTATCTGAACTCCATTTTGAAAAGCCCTTATACTGCTGGTGGGAAAGCTTTCCCCATCCCACGCTCAGCAGCCAGCACAGCAGAGCCTGGCAGGAGCAGTGGCACCACTGACAGCCCCCCTGTCCTGGGATGCTCCAGACAGTAGACAGGTGTCAGTGGGTGCAGAAGCCTGGGACAGGCTCAGAGCAGTCTCCACAGGGGAACCCAATAGGGTGAGAGGAGCCTCAAGAAAAACCCCATCAGTGCCATGGCAGCCAGAGCTGGCAAAGATCTGTTCCAGAGTCACCTGTCCTGGCACATCCCCCATGGTACTGTTTTTATTAATATTAGTGGGTCAGACCGGTGCAGGTGCTGCCACTGCCCCCACAAGGCTCACGGAGGCCAGTGGCTGCCCACCCCTGCCTCTGTGGCAGCGGAGGTGGGACCCAGCCCGATGGCACCATGCCAGCTGGAGAGGTTTCGGGTTTGGCATCTTGGCTCTAGGGTTACTGAGGGAATATTTACACCTCTTTTTGCAATCATTCACAGCAAGTGAGCCTAGGATGGGGCTTGGCACGTCCCTTCATTCTCCTCCTTCTGTTTCCTTAGGAACTGGAAACTGAAGGTGCCCAATGAGGCGTTACAGATTCAATAGCTTGGGCCAAGGCGCCGCCACCCATCCTGTCCTCCCCCTCTGACAGAGCTCTGCCACTGTCATCAAAGGGCATCTGGCATCTGCCTTTCATCTTTGTTTTGAGCACACGCAGATAATCAGCACCAAGCTCCATTCCCAGAGCCCCCAGTGTGTGGGTGCTGCTGCAGCCAGAGCGGGGTGCACTGGGTGCAGCCCAGACGTGCCCAGTGCCCACATCTCATTGGTGTTGTTACCTCCGCCAGTAACTGGCAGGGCAGGGATGGCATTGGCTGCTCAGGGTATGGCTCGCTCACGATGGTGAGGTAAAGGGAGATGAGGAGCAGCAGAGGGAGCTGGGCTGCAGTCCTGGGGCACTGGTGCCACATCAGCCACACCATTACCTTGGGAAAAGAGCAGCAAGAACCTCCAAGGTTTTCAGGGGAACATTCAGCCACTCAGCAGATGTGAGCAGGAGCCCTGGGAGCATGGTACCAGGAGGATGCTGGCTGCAAACTCTGAGCTAACAGCACCAGGACACCCCTGTGCCTGTTGGATGGGGCTCTGGGGCCCTGGGCAGGACCAGAAGGACCCATGATGGGCAGAGGCAGAGGGGGGTGCTGGTGCTGCCCGCCAGGAATGCCCAACAGAGCCAGTGTGGACACTCAGAAGTGGTTGGTGGCACATGGTGCTGTGCCAGTGGATATCTGGAGGCTGCAGGGTTCAGGAATCTGTCCCTGGCTCCAGCATCTCTCCCCATGCAGCCATTCTGCTCCAGGCTGTGGCACAGCCAGCCCTGGGATGAGATTTGATGGTGCTGCAGCCAGGAGCGAGTTCCTGTGCCCAGGAGCTTGCTGGCTACTGCTACTGCTCTCCCCAGGGTCCTGGGGGTCCCAGCCCCAGCATGGGGGGGTCTGCTTCCCTGGGGCCCCAGGGATGTATTTGTTCATGTCAAACAGCTCCCAGCTCACTGGCAACAGGCGGGAGCAAGGAGCACACACTAAAAGAACCAGCAGCTCAGGGACAGGGGCAGAATAAATCTGCATAAATACAAATGAGGGGAATATTTATTTGCCACACTGACCACGTTTCTGTAGCTACCTTAAGCTGTGAGAGTGGGGGTCCGGCAGCCTGGGCGGGGCTTGGGCTGCACTCAGGCCCAGCTCTGGGGCTGCAGCCCCCATGGTTCCCCACCTTTCCAGCAGACTCACCTATTCAATATTCCTCACATGTGAGTTACTCCTGTAGCCGATGGGAGTGATAAATAACAAAACCCTTGCAAATGCAAAAATCCTTTGGCAGTTTGGAAAGGAACCAAGTCACGTGCTGAATGCAGATGAAGAAAAATCATTTTTATTGTAAGGAGTAACAGAAGGGTGTGAATCTGCCTCAAATCCACCTCACCCACAATGCAGCACATCCAAATCCACTTGGAGATTACAAGGCAGGATAGCGTTCACTCTGATCAGTTCAAAGCGTCGCTGTTTGGGAACAAATTGGCTGAGTGTGCGCCTGGATTAGGCTGGGGGCTTTTTTGCCTCTTTTTAACAGTATGAAATCACTGAAAACAGCAAAATTCCCTTTTGAAATGGTAAGCCAATCAAGAAGCAGAAGAAGAGCAAAGACAAAGTGTTTACAGCTCACTGCATCCGTCCCTTTTCTCTCTACCCTTCTCAGAAGGTTTTGTGCAGTTGATGCAAACTCATGAAATTCCTGAGGGGACCAAACCCCTGCCTGACCGTCTGCATCCAGCACCTGGAATGTCCCCTCTGGGCTCAGCCATTACCTGGCCTAAACCCCAGTCCAAGTGAAGCTGGGGTGGGCGTGAGGAAGAACCAGGGTGTCAAGGTCGTCCCTTCATCAGTGAGTGCCATAACGAGTGATTTGTGGCCATGACAGCCAGGAGAGACAAAGGCAAGGCCTGGGGCTCCTGCCTCCACAGTCACAGTGTCATCACCATGGCTGATCACTGACATGGCTAATTATCAATGTGGCTAATTATCGACATAGCTCACACTTGGCACAGATTATCATTGGCACAGATAACCCTAGGCTGGACAGAGACACCAATATCTGAGAAGGCTGAAATGTAGAGCAGAAGAAAGAGTGTTTTCTTAGTTGGGTTTCTCCATTTTCATGTCCATTCTCCACCTACTGAGCTGTTTTCCTCCCTTCCCTCCTCCTTGGGAATCGCCTGCAGGGGGACCTGGAGGGATACCAGAGTTGAGGTTTTAGACAGCCCTGTGCTGGCCCTGTCACCTCCCACTACCAGGCAGCAGGGTCAGGACTCTTCTCACCCAGCCCAGGTACCGGCACCGGCACAATTGGCAGCAGAGCCCTGAGCCAGGTGCCCAGCCAGCAAATCCTCCTTACCCAGGGTGCTGCCAGCCCCACGGCTATGAATTGATCCTGGGATCGACACCTGCGGCTGGGGGAGAGACACCCAGGTCAGTGCAATCCCTTCCCAGGTCCCCAGAGCCTGACAATCCCCTGGTATCCCCCACCACAGGTGGTGCCTGATGCACCAGTGGCCTGAGAGCCCCCAGCTTTATGGGCAGAGATGATTTAGTGCCCTCAGGAATACGGCACTGGGGAAGCTGGGAAGACTTCCAGCTCTTCCTTACCTTCCCTATGTATTAACTTTCCATGCATATGAAGCTGAAAGTTCTTCCAATCACCTCTGCAAATATTAATTAATCCTCGCAGCATCCTGAGGACCATTATTCACTCTTATTAAGCAAATATTATTAAATCCTTTTATAAGAGGTGAAGTGACTTTTCCAGGGCTGTGCAGAGCATAAGTACGAGTGCACAGACCTCCTCTTGCTACTGTGTTCCAGACCTGCCACTGCACAGGGGCAAAGCTGCTCACACCTGAGCTGGGGGCCATCGCTGAGGACCAGGGACCCCAACCACCCCCAGCACTGCCGTGCCCTGAGAGGTACAAGTGTTCTGTGTGACTGTTCTGAGATGCACAGCACCTGGCAGCTCTGGCTGCATCCCAGAGCCATGAGAACCCTCCCCACTCTTCACCACTACCCAGGACTGCGTCCCCCATTGCAGCTGCCCCGTTCTGGCTCACAGACACCAGTGGGGATCCCCAGCAGCTCTGGGGCTGAACTTACTCTGAAGGAGCCAGTCAATGAAGGTGCTTGGGAATGGGGAATTCTGCAAAGAACCAGGAGGTGTTAGAGCATGTGGATGTGGAGGGAGGGCAGCAGTGTGGGGTCATGGGATGGAACATGGGATGGCACATGGCTGTACCTGCAGATCCAGCTCCACATAGTGCCCGGCTGTCACTGGCAGTTTGGAGAGGGCAGAGTAGATTTTCCCCAGAAGCCCAAAGGAGATGACACCTGGGGAGAGGGAGAGGCCATCGGGACTGGGCAGAGCTGGCTGTGGGTCACTGAGCCTGCTGGAGCCCAGTGCCCATCCAGAGCATCTGGCAGAGGCTGGGAGAGCATTGTCCTGCCCAGCAAGGAGGAAAACCCCCTTGTCCTTCCTATAGATCTCAGGCTTCCTGGAGTTCAAAGGTTCCCATGAAAGCTGCTGCCCTGGAGCTCCCAAGTGCAGATCCCATCACAAGGGAAATGTTGCGGGGGGACAGTTCTGCTTTCAGTGAGGCAGCAATTGGGTGCGAGGTTTGACATGAACAGAGCTGGGGAGGGGAAACCCTCTGGCTCTGTGGGGCTGCACCTGGGGATCCTGGCATAGCCAACTCCTGGCAGCAGCTTGGGTCAAGCTCTGGTTACAAAAACACCCATAAGAAGAGCAGGACTGTGGTGTCTGGCAGTGGAGGTGAGCCAAGACCATGCCACTTGCAGCAGCTTTGCCAGCGGAGAAAAGCTGCTCCTGCTCCATGCAGAGAGACCCCTGCTCCCACAGCTCCAGCTCTCCTGAGGACACCCACTGCCCACGGAGGTAGCCAGACACACAAACCCCAAGTGTGCCTCTAAGACTTAATATAGAAAAGAAAATTTAATGACTTACGGTTGAGGAATTGCAGATTAATGTTGATGATGCTGACCCAGATGTTCACTAATGGGCAGAGCTGCAATGGCAACAAATGGCACAGTCTTGGTGAGAACACCGTGGGTGCAGCAGCGCATTCCCCGGCACCACTCGAGTTTCACAGATTTAAATCAGGATGAGACAATCAACCTCATTTCATCCTAGAGCGTAGTTCTTCCATGGATAAAGAGCCATATGATTTGTTCAGCCCCCTTCTCAAAATGGCACAGGTTCTCCTGAGCAAGGTAAAAGTTCCTCTAAAAGGCCCCTTTGCTCTAAATGAGGCTGTTGCTTCTGCTCATCCCCACAGGGAGTAGCTGAATATAAATTACCCGGTAACCTCGCATGATGGAATTGAAATTACTCCTAACAAATAAATTCTGACTGTAAGGAAGATCAAACAATTTTGTAAAACAAACTTAGGGGCTGCAGGCATGTGTCTGTGCATGCACAAATATATATTGTATGTATATGTGTGTATATATATATATATGTAGTACATATATTGTCCCTGCCAAGGGTAGGGGGATTGGAACTAACTAACCTCCAAACCGTTCTGTGATTCTGTGTGTATGTGTAAATCTGCCAGCCAGTTCTGGCAGGAGCACTGATTGCAGCTGAAATGCAGCTTCACAGCAAAGAATATTCAGACACTTACCAGCGCAGGGACAAGGGACTTAAGAGACTTGTTCAGCAAGCTGCTCACCAGATTGGTGAGGAGGCTGGGGAGGGAAAAGACAGACAAAAACTACCAGGGAAGTTGTCAAAACCCAGGACTTGACATCAAGACAAAACTGAGCTCCTCTGCGTGGCTCAAAACTGAGCTACTTTGTAGAGGAGCCCCCTCCTCTTCCCTGATGTTAAGAGATGCTGCAAGCCCGCAGCTCCCCCACACTTCACCAGGAATTACAGATGCTCAGGACTTTGTTATCTGAATCCCAAAATCTGCTTGTTATGCTGTCAATCCGTGCCCAGATTGGAGACTGAAGTTCTGCTCCACTGCCAGCTTGCAGGAGCTGACCCCCACGCTCACCCCTTCCGCAGGTTGACGCTGAAGCCGCCAAGGAGGTTGTTGCAATCCTTAAGCACCAACTTGAGGTCACCAGGGGAGTCCTGGGTCAGCGCAATGTGTGATGTGATATTTGCTTCTACCGAAGATCCACTCAGAAACTGAAAAATCCTGAACAAAAGGAAGGTGAAGGGTTATGGAGGAAGCCAAAGCAGCACAGGAGAGCGGTGTCTGTGGCGAAGCCGCAAGCGCAGCCTCGGCTGGGACAGTGCTTCAGTTTTGGGACTTCTCTCAGACTCCTGGTTCTGTAGCAGATCACAGAACCATAGAATTGTTAAGGTTGGAAAAGAGCTCTAAGATCAACAAGCCCAATCGTCAACCCAACACCACCACCATGTTCACTAAACCATGTCCTCAAGTGTTATATCTACATGTTTTTTGAACACTTCCACAGATCCTGAGTGTCTGTGGAATGAGGACAGCTGCAAATGGTTCCAGAGAGAGTCAGCAGCACAGCCCAGAGCTTTCCTCACCAGCCTCTCATTCACTGTTTGGGAATGTTTGTCCAGCACCCAGGAGTGTCCCATCCTCCCCCATGCCCTGAGGTCCCTGTGGCCTCACTCTCCAGCCTTGCTCACCCTGGAAAGCGGAGCACCAGCTTTGAGTACAGGTTCAGCACAAGCTCAGTCCCACGAAGGACCTTCCATGACACTCGGGCATTCTCGAGGTTCAGCACCTTCAACCTGTGGGTTGACACCGAGGCAAGCCCACCTTGAGATGGCAGGATCAGCAGGAGCAGGTCCTACCATCCCATCTCTTCCTGCTCATTGTATGACCTGTGGATATTCACAGGTAAAAGTGAAGGTGGGGAAGGACCAACTCCTGCTCCGCAAACAGCCAATCTCAAAGCATGGTCGGGTTGCTCAAGGCTATGTCCTCCTGAGTCTCAGCCATCTCCGTGGGTGGAGATTCCCCCACCTCCTGTGTTGCCCATGGCAGTGTCACACCACTCCCACGAGTAAGACTTCTCACATTTCTGATTGGAATTTCCCCTGTCGCAGATCCTCACATGAGCTGTGAGCCCAGGACTGGTGGTTTGTATGAGAGGGAGGGTCTAATCCCCTGGACATTATGGGTCACCCTGCAGTGAGCCCCACCACGGGGCTTCTGACTCACCAGGCGTAGCGTGTCATCTTCTGGGAGGCTCTACCACCCAACAGTCCTCCTGCACCCAGAAGTCCTCCTGCTTCACCCAGAAGACCACTGAGTCCAAGCAGACTTCCATTGCCTAGGAGACCTCCTTCTCCAAGCAGCCCTGTGCCAAGCAGACCTGTCTCTCCAAGAAGGCTGTTATTGCCGAGGAGGCCATTGCCGAGGAGACCATTGCTGAGGAGACCATTGCCAAGTCCTTCCCCACCAAGGATGCCTGTGCCAAGCCCACCAAGGAGGCCTGTTCCAAGTCCATCCCCGCCGAGGATGCCTGTTCCAAGGCCTTTCCCACCAAGGAGGCCTGTGCCGGGCAGCCCGTTGCTGCCAGGTTGTCCTCCTGCAACAGCCAGAACTCTGTTACTCTCCTGTCCTTCACCACCCAGAAACCCTCCTCTCCCAACCCCACCCCGTGCCAAGCTTCCTCACCTAGGAGGCCTGTGCCAAGGACTCCAGCTCCGCTGGGTTCATTTCCTGCACCAAGGAGACCTCCGCTTTCTGCTCCACTTGGACTTCCTGTGCCCAGGAGGCCAGTGCCAAGCAGCCCACCTTCACCAAGAACACCTGTGCCAGGCAATCCACTTTTCCCACCAATGAGACCAGTGCCAAGCAGACCTGCACCAAGGGAGTCCCAGTTACTGACTGGACTTCCACTCTTGGTAGGATTTCATTGATGGGAAAGGTTGGTTTGTAGGGTGCTCTGCTGGTGAGTTCTTGCAGGGACCCCTGAGCATCCTTAAACGAAGCTGGGTTCCCCATGGAGATGGGCCTGCCAGGAGGCAGCTCCCTGATGAGCAGAGGGACATGCCATGAGCCCAAAACATCACAGGACTGTGCCATGACTCTGCCTTGGAAACACAGAAAATATCTGAACTCACCACCGCTGGGTTGTGCTGGGTTCAGCAGGTTGAGGAGACCCTGGGATGGGGGCAGGAGGCCCCCGAGAAAGATGAGACACCAGAAGGGTGGCATCTCCTGACACAGCACCTGTGGAAAGACCCACATCAGCCCACATTGGTATCGACAGCCTGGGCATTGGTCCAGGTCTCCATCCTTCATGTGCACTGCCCCGGGGTGGTGGGGAGATTCTTCCTGGGCATGCAGCCTCCAGACACCATCTCCCCATTCCAGGAGGTCAGCCCAGACCTGCAGCACCCTTTTCCCACTTCTGGTTATCAGGAAGCAGCTGAAGCCCAGTGCCACACTGCTCCAGAGCCATCGATGTCTCCATGCCTGACTGGGCTCCCCCACTGCAGAGCTGGGTGCCTGACACTGCAGGGAAGTGAAAATGCCATTTTAAGAGAGGAAGAGGGATGGAGATGAGGCAGGAGGACCTTGTACTGAGAGAGATGGATGGCTTCCAACCACTCTGAAATGGCCCTGAAAGAGGAACACTCACAGGGGCACAGCCAAATAAAAAATGACGAGTATCACAGTCGTGTCCTTCTGCCCGCTGTGAAGAGCACCCTGTATTATTAAAGCTCAAAGCACAGCCAGAATCAGACTCACTTTCCCGTGGGCAGATTGTTTGTTTTTCTCATCTTGTTCCACTCCAGCTGTGAAAAGAGTCCGTTTTCCCTGTGTTTGATCTGCCCCCAGCCAAAAGAAAGTACCTTCAAGGACCTTCTGTTCCTGCCCGAGCTGGGCTTCTCGGGGTGACAACGCAGGCTGGGGAATGTTTGTTTATGCACAGAAAGGTGTTTGCAAAGAAATGAGAAAATGGTCCCTCTGCAGCACTGCCAGGGGTCCCAGCTCTAGGAGCACTTTCCTGGACAGACACCTCAGCTTGTCCCTCCCGAGAAAAACAATGTCCAGGGTGCAGACTGCAGAGGTTCAGCACTGAGAAATAACATTATTTAGGTCAGACTGAACAACTTCTTTATCTCTTCTAGATACTTTTAAAAAATCCCTCTATGACAGTTCTCGGCACAATTAAATTAGACTTTAATTCACTCGACTGTCTTTTACATTTTCCCTTTGATCAGCACGTAATGATGCACAGCTCCTGTAGCTGTGGTTATTGAACAGGGGAGAAGGAGAGAGGCTCGAGCAGCTTCTATTGAAAATCGTGTCAAATAAAATCAGTGGGATTTGTTGGAGGGGCTCTGAAAGACGTGTGCAGCATTGCAAAAGGGTACCAAAATGGATGTTAGGGCTCTTAGAAGAGCTCTTAGAGAGAATATGTGACCAAGGAGGCACCTATCTCTGCAGTTATTAACAATATCTACCAGGGTGCTGCTCGTCGGTCACACATATTTCAGTGAGCCGAGCATCTTGAACATGCAAAAGGCATGTCTGGCTTTGCAGATAAACACTTATTTTACACCAGCTGAGATGAGGTCTGGAGAGCTGAAAATTGCTCTGAGTTCTGGTCACTAAGATCATGAAAAAACTCCCAGTCCTTTCTGCCAGCTTATCATTATCACAAACTTAACAACAACAGGAATAAACGTGGAATTTAACAAGCAAGAGCTCTGCTAGCTTTAAAAATTAATTTTCATAAATGATTAAATGCTGCTACAGAAATCAAAGGAAAGCATCATTAAAATTCCTGCTTTTCAAGCCGAGTTACACTGTGCTGTAGGTCGCCTGATGGAGCTGACACAGTGGCCACGGTCCTTCAGTGCCACTTACCTGGACCCTTTGATGTCGGGGTGGAGCTGCCCATGGTCACGGCTGCTGGCAGCTGCTTTTATATACCTGAGCTGCAGGAATGACGAAAGCCAAGGAAAGGATGGAGCAGGGACAGTTCCCCTTCTTTGGCTGTGAAGTGTGACCCCTGCACCAGCCTGAGCCTGAACACCACACATTGCAGGGCTGGGCTGTGGCCAGCAGAAGCTACATAGCCCAGCAGCTCACCCCTCACCCCGGGTGTGGTGCCCACCAGCTCTGGGGAGAGTCCCAGGGTTGGTTCAGGACAGCTCTGCACCATCATATGGAGCAGAATGAGTCCAAGGACAGTGAGAGGTGAGCAGTTACCTCCCAACGAGTTAATTACATACAGAAACATCACAAATTGCAAAACAAATGAAAGAGAGTGTGGGTTTGTGGCACACCATCTGCTCTGGTACAACTGCCTGTGCCCCAGAGGCACGCAGGAACTGGCTGTGCGTCCAAGAAAGATCTCCACAGTTTAAAGGAGGCTTGAGACACAACAGATAAAAGAAAACAGGGAAATAAATACAGAGGGGAAAGGAAAAGGAGCATCAAAGATGACAGAAAAATCTGATGTTCCAGGTGTGTTTCAGGGTGGATCTGGACTGAACCAAGTCAGGACAGTCTCACAGTGATGCTGCAGCTGTCCCAGTTACTCTCTCTCACCCCAGCAGCAATGGGTGGCTTTAGAGCCTTAAATTAGCAGAAGTTTCATGAGGTTCATGCAGAGTTCAGGGCATTGCTGGGTGATTCCCCCCCTGCCAGATCCCTAAGCGCTCCCAGGACAAAGCCCCAGTAAAGCCCAGGGCAGGGGATGGAGTGATGGGTGCTCAACATGAGCAAGATACCCCACAGCTTTGGGTCCAGGCCCTGAAGAGTCTGACATGTTTGAGTCCGACACAGCATTTGCTGGCGGATCTCTGCACCCTCTGAACTGGGGGTACACAAAGGGGACTGCAGCCCTCCCATCTGGGATCTGTCCTGAGCCTTGGTGTTTCACTGGAGCTGCCCATCCCCACAGGCTTGAACACCTGCTGTGGCTGCAGAGAGGGCTGGACTTCACTGAACCTGAGCACAAGAACGCAAAGTACACCCACACCCTTCCGAGCACCCACAGAAGAGTCCAAACCACAGTGTTCCATGGAAAAAACACGTGTGTTCCTTCTGCTCAAGCAATGCAGGCAGGATGCAACATTTACAGGGAGAAGACCAAGCTGCTGTTGTGCCGTGTTGGGTATGGAGAAACACTCAGTGGGACCTTCGGGCAGGTGAAGTCAATTTTCAGCAGCCTGGGGAGGGGAACCCCCTCTCACGGCACACCTATGGGACAAAAGCCAGCCCAGCACAGTGCCACAGGAGACGGGGTCGCTGCTGAACTTCTCCCCAGGGCTCAGTCCCATAACTCCATCCCCTCTGTGTGCAGCCCCTGTCTCCTCAAGGAGGTGTCTTGTGATCAATCAAAGAGGCCAGGGCTGGGGTGGCTCCTCCAGCCCCTGGCCAGGCTGCAGCCCAGCCATGCCACGCTGGGTGCAGGTCCCATCTATGGGGAAACTGCCCTGTGGTGAGGGGAAACTACGGAAGGAATTTCTGCATGGATTGTTCCTTCATACATACAATATTCAGAAGGCAGAGGGACATCACCTGGGTGTATCACCATCACCTCTGCTGTAGCCGTGAGCTGGATCACACCTGTATTGTTCTTTAGGGCCACCACAGGTGCTTCAGGGAATGCAATTTCCATCAGCAATTCATGTGGCTCAGAGTATGCCTGGAGAACCTGCCAACATCCAAAAATGGAAAGTTTCTGCTGGTGGGAGCACAAACAGTGACCAGGAACCACAGAGCAGGTTGCCCGCTGACACAGGAATTGCAGAGTGCTGCCCTCCGGGACAGGTCTGATCCTGAATTCCTGCAGCCCAGCACAGCTCCATCTCACCTGAGGAAGTTCACCGAGAGGCCCAGTGGGAGCAGCTGGAGTCCACCATGGGTGGCAGGGGTGGCGTGGGGGCCATGGGGGTTTGGGGACAGTCTCTGGCTTTCCTAGTGGATAGTCCACCACGCCTCTGGCCGCACACCCAATGAAAGTCTGGAATCACAGGGGAAGGAAATGCAAGTCAAAATGTTTGCAATATTTGCTTTTACGGTCAACTTCACGTTCCCTGGCTGTGAAATGGCTGCACGCACGGCCTCGCCAAGTCAGGCCCGTGACACTTCCTTCTGTGAAGGTTCGTGAAACCTAAAACCTGCTGTGCTCTCCCATGACAGAGGTGAGAGCAAGGCATGAAGCCAGGACCCCTGCCTAGGTGTACATGGCTGAAGGAGACCTTGATGAACCCAAGGGAAATATCCCAAGCCCTGTGCACAGATGAAAGGAAAAGATGCAGAACTCACGTTCAAGTCCACCTCAGGGAACCGGCCAGTTGCCAGGGGAAGGCTGGACATGGTGTACTGGATGGTGCCCACCAAATCCGGGGGCACCAGTGCTGGGGGGAGAGGAAGGGAGTCAGCGATTCCTTGTTGTACTTGGCTACAAATCTCCCCTCCCCTGCCTGGAGCTCCTTTTCATCCAGAAGAGCCTGGCTTTCAGGTGGGGCCTGTGCAGGGAGCTGCTGGGGACCCCTGATCCTGGCACTGGGCAGATCTGGGGCCAGGGTGGAGCAGAGGAGGGAAGGGTGCCCCAGTCCTCACTCAGCTGGAGTGGGTGACACATGGCACAAGGCAGGACAAGGCGTGGGACCCACCGTGTGCTGGCAGCTGGTCCCTGACAAATCCCAGGGCAATGTCAAGCACTGGGCAGAGCTGCAAGAGTTGGGGAGGGCCGGTGAGAACCCACGTTCAGAGCCAGAGAAGGACACACAGCCCCGCTTGGCTCTGCCAGGATTTCCCTGGGCATGGGAGCACTGGGCACCTGGAATGGCAGCCCTGCTGGTGACTCCACCAGCTCTGGGTCTGGCCCTGGGCACCCGGCCCTTCCTCAGAGAAGTGGGGTTGGGACTGGGAACCGAGAGCCCGTGGGGGATGGCTTGAAAGACCCTGGAGCTTTCAGGAGGAGGAGAGATTCCATTAGTCCATAGCACAGTCCAGGGCCCCATGAGAAACTCTTAGCACTTGGGCAGACCTCGCATTGGGAAGGAAGGAGAAGCTTCTCCCAAGGTGATGGAGACATGGAAGGTGTCCCCCACTAATCCCAAACCCTGGGACAGTGGCTGTGCTCCTGCTCCAGGCCCCAGCAATGCCACAGGGAGCTGCACCACAACTTTTCAGACTCATCACTCCTTCCCGGAACGTTTTATTTTTCCAACTTACCAGATTAGGAAGAAGCCTGTTCAGGACACTTGCCAATAAATTATCCAAAATTGGGAGCAGGCTGTGGAAAAAATAAAGGAGCACCATGAAAACAACCTGCTGCAAAGTAATTGGGTCTTGTTAAACAATTCCCTGTGAATAGCATGGAGCACAGACCTCCCGGAGCAAGGCAATTGCAGCAGCAGAGTGAATCATTTCTGCTTGGATTTTGCATGAGATAACTGTAATTTGCATCCCAAAATAGCCAGTGGGAAATTTATTGCTGCCTTTTATCTACTAGTGTATAGTCTCCTTAAATGAGCAGGGAAAATCTCAGCCTGAGTGGTTCCTACACTACGTGCTCACGTCTCAGAAGACCCCACGCCATGTCCATTAAAATGACCCCTGAACGTGGCACACAGGACAGAATCGTGCCCTGGGACTTCTGGGACAGCACATCAGTCACTGTGGCTGTGTGAGGGGTGCATGGGGACCCCCAGCACCGGCCCTGTGGCATGGCTGGTGAGTGGCTGTCCAGTGCAGGGATGGTGGGATGGAGAGGTGTAACGGGGAGATGCCCTCACACATTTGCTGTTCACAGGCTGTGGGCTGGGGTTGGCAGAGCTCGATGGCAAGGTGGCTCGTGCCAGCAGGGCACCTTCACCACTCACCCTCTCAGGAGTCTGGTTTTAATGCCACCAAACAGCCACAGCACCAGCCCCAGCCCGAATCACCTCTTGCCATTGAGGGCCACTTGAGTGCAGGGGTTGAGGTAAGCACCAGTGCCAGGCAGGACCTGCACGGACACCCTGCGTCAGCTCCGCCACCCTCAGCCTCCAGGGACAGCAAGAGGGACACTGCGAGTGACAGCTCTCAGCTCAGCTGGGCTCCACCGCTAACACATTCAGGGGTTGGGGAAGTCAGAGGCCAGTTAGACCAGAAACAATAAAAGACACCAAGTTTTATCAGTTATTTTCCTGTTTAAGTTACTTTCCAGATTTAACAGAGCGTTGGTTCTTTTGCCTTGTTATTTTGCCTTGTTATTTCTTCTGCTTCTGCTGGGCTCCTGGCGCAGTCAGGCGGGTGGGCTGCAGGCGGGAGCGCCGCGGCCAGCGCGCAGCTCGGGCACCCTCTATGGGCACTGCCGCCTCCCCTGCCCTTCCCCGGCCGGCTCCGGAGCTTCTTCTGCCCTGCAAACCTGCACGACTTCCCGGCAGCCATCAGACCCCACACAGAGCTTTCTTCTTTTAAGAGCGTGGCCTGCTGAAATTTTAATTACAGAAACAAAACTACTCCAGGCTCAGCTTGGAGGGGGATGTTTGCTCCCAGGCATCGTGCCCTTCTCCTTCCATATGCAATTGCTCTCCCTTCTGTGGCTGATCATGGGTGCTGGTATGAAGGTGTCAATCCCAAAGGACCCGCGTTGGCTCCTGTCTTGCAGAGTGGCACTGGTGACTCAACATCCCTCAGAACTCCTTCACTGAGCCTGAGGATGGCGTCTCTTGGCTGGCTCCGGGCTGGGGTCAGCAGGATGCACAGGAGGGCAATGCAATGGTGGCATTGTGTCTGCTGCCACCAGAAAAGCTGTGGGTGCTGGCAGGACCTGGGAAAGGACAACAGGAGGAGTGGAGACAGGCTGGGCTGAGATCAAGGGGTGTCAGGTATTTCGAGCTGGGTGACAATTTTTCCGTGAGTAGAAAACACGAGTCTTAGGAGAATGGAAACCACTCATGAGTGAGAGCCGCACTGGGCCAGTGGATCTGGGAACACAGAGTGGGCAGAGGGGGTGTCCACATGTCCATCCACAGGGAGGTTTCCAGCCAGCTCCTGCCCATCCCAGCCCCTGTTTGCTTATTCCTATTTATGGTCACCCCCTAAATCCTTGACATCATTCATACACTGTGAAATGATTCCTTATAACCTACAGCCCAACTCGAGCCCCCCTCACCCGGAGGTGAGTTGTGCAAATTAAGGCTGAAATTATATCAGTGTCTTGCACTGGCCTGTCTCATTAAAATGGCCCATTTTAACTTTATAATGATAAAAATAACCAGAACCTCAAAATGATGTCACTGCACAAAACCTCCTGAAATTTTCATGTCAAATGAATGGTTTTCCAGAAAAGGGTTTTCATTTTGCTACAGCAACCTTCTTTTCTGATTTTTCAGACTAGTCACTAAATATAAACTAGAATTGCTCACCTGCGTTCCTACTATTGTTGGGTTTATTCCCATGTTTTTTCTTGGCTCACCAGAGTGTATCATAAGGCTTGGGGGTAAAACATGGGGTCTGTCCCCTCAAGCTCATAGCACCTTGTACCACTGTTTGGACTCTTTTTCTTTACCTGACCTTATCCTGAATTTCAAGCCTGGCTTACGCTGGCCTGTGGGTACTTCTGCTTTAACCCACACAGCAGATCCTTATACAATGATGGTGCTGCAGGCAAAGTGGAAAGGTGCCTAAATTTTGAAAGCTGGGCGAGTGGACTGAGGGTGAAAAGCACCATTTGTGAGTTTCATCTATTCCATTATAAATAAGGACTTGTAAACTAGGGAAAAGCATTGAGCAACAGGTTACTGGACAGCCAGTATCAGGTAGCACTGTTACCCAAGAGCCCGGGGCTAAAGGGAAGGGAAAGGTGCCTGAGACTGTGGCTGGCCTGACCTGAAAGAGCTGTGCGGGGAAATCAGCTTCTTCCACAGAAATCCCTGCTGACACTTGCACTCGGGCTGGCACGCACAGGTTACCATACCAGGGGGAGTTTTTTAAGTTTCCAGCAAGTGCATGGGGAGGCTTTGGAAGAGTGCCAGGAGATTTTAGTTTCCTTTAGTGCTTGAAGAATCTCGAGAAGTGGTTCCTGAGGATTGTCCCACCCATCCTGCAGCTGCCAGCTCCTTCCCAGCAGACGGTGTTTCCTCCAAAAAACCCCTGTGCTGGGACACCCCCACGGCCACTCCTGGCCATAAGGGAGCTTTTGTTCTTGTGCCGTCAACTCTTAATACCTTTGTGAGATCAAATGTGCTTTTTTGGACAACCTGCTGCGTCTTACACAACAAGGGGATAATGCACACCTAAACAAATCCCTGTGGAGTGTGTGCTCAGGTTATCTGTGCCTGGCTCTGGACAGCGCCTTGCACAACCAGCACCAGCAGGCTCCATGTGGGACCTGCTGCCAGCGGGAGCTGCTCCAAAGGGCTCCAAAGGAGAGGGAGATACCAGCAAGAGCTGTGCCAGCACTGCATTGCAAGCTCCGCTCTGCCCCCATCAGTGAGGGACAAGAGATGGGCCGCAGCAGGGCACCCACGTGCACCCAACCCAGTGCCCCTGTGAGAGGTTGTTTCACACCTGGTGCCACCGGCTGAGCTTCAGAAATGCTCCCTTAAGGTACCAGTTTGTCCTCTGAAGGCACAGCCTCCCCACCCACCCGTGTGGCAGAGGGGCATGGAGCAGGCAAACAGGTATGGGGAGCCCTAAACACGTATAAATAAATATCCAGAGAGGAAAATACTGTGACAGTGAGATTTTATTGAAAGAGCAATACAAGAGCAACCCTTATGCCTAAGAGCTCTGCTTCCCAGCTATGGGTTTTAAAAGTGGCCACAGAAACCCCCAAACACCCACCAGCCAAGCAGTTTTCCCACCCTGATGCTGGCCAAAGGCTGTTGCCTGTCTGCTTAGGCCACAGCTACAGCACAGGGCAGGGCTTGAGAGAAAGGAACAGGGAGAGGGTGGAGCAGAGCAGGGCTTGGGGTGCATGTGCTGCCTCAGAAAGGGAACAGCCTCGAGGCTCCTCCTGGGCAGGATTCTTCTAGAGTGTTCTGGCCGGAAAACTCGTCCATCTGGAAGAAGCAGCACAAAAACTACTCATTTGTCCCATTCAGACTTTCACCAGCTTTTTCCCATATCCCAGGTGAGGTTTTTCCTGTGGGTCCACACCAGTAGAGGGAAACTGGGAGCAGCCCATGGGAAGTGAGGCTGGCCAGGGTGGTGCAGGGCTGTGGGATCTGCGTGTCCCAGCCCCGGGTGGGCACATTCCCATCCCCCAGGACACAGCACAGTGGGAAAAAGCAGTCCTTACATCAGTGATGTCGACTTCAGCATTCCTGAGGCTAGTGTTGAGGACGTTGGGCAGTGGGACCGACACACTGAAGGCATCTGCAAAAACGGGTGTAAGGATCTCATCACAGGGGTGAAACCCGGAATGAAGGCAGCAGGAGGAGGGGGAGAGCCCCGAATCCAGCTGAATCTGAGATGAGGGGGGGCCCTGACCCCCCCGTACCTTTAACAGAAGGTACATATACATCTGTGAGGACCTTCTTGAGCCATTCTGCGAGCGAGGAGGCCTGCAGGGAAGAGGGTGTGTCAGTAGCAGAAGAGAGCAATGGTTACTGGGCCGTGTCAGGGTTATCAGTTGGGTTCTATTCATTTTGCTATGAAACACAAGCACTAGGAAGCTTCCTTCAGTGAAACACTCCCAGGACTGAGGGTGGATATGCTCTTTGGGTAGTTTCTTTTTAATTATTCCTCCTCCATTGCCAGCACCCCCATTGTGCTGCCAACAAGTGAGGAGAGACACCCAAGTGTCACTGCTGTAGGGCACAGGGAGATCTGCAGGGCAGAGAGCAATCGACCTCTGCCAAGAGAAGTAGAACGGTGAAGACTGAAGAAGGGTTAACTTTAGGTTTCCCTCCCCTACACAGAGCCTCTGGCCATTGCATCACTCACTGCAGCACCTCGATCCAGCACATGCACTTACGGTGGGAGCGTCAAGACTCCGGGGGAACCGCGTCAGGTTGATGCTACAAAAGATGAAAACAAGGAGGAGTTGGGGTGTGTCGATGCAGCCTCCTCCAGGCCCTTTCTTGGTCTGGAATTTTCCTCACCCTCATAAAGAAGCAGCATTTTAAAAATAGAACAACTTTTTTGCCACTCTCTCATCACGTCAGCCGTGCACTTGGTCTGAGGTTGGGGCTGGGAGGAGGCAGGAAGGCTCCAGCAGCCCTTGACATCTTTACCGTGTCTACATCACTGTCCCCTATCGCTGCCACCAGCCCCATTTGTCCCCAGGCAGAGCCCCCCCACCCGCAGAGCTGGGCTCTACCTGTCAAGAGCCAGGGAGGTTTGCAGTTTGCCACCAGAGACTGATGGGGTGATGTTCAGAACGATGTCCTGGAAATGGAACAATGAAAGAAATGAGGTTATTCCCCTGCACAGCTCCCAAGACTGAAAAGTGTATTTGTAAATTACCCATTCTGAGCAAAAACACTTGTCTGTGCCGAGAAGCCACATTTTTGTGACAGATGGCATCATGTATCTCTCTCCCCAGGGTTCACCTTCCTGTCTTTATTTTGTGTTATTCCTGAAACATTTCACTTACGCTTTATGCTTGGTTATGAGCTTGTTTAAAGGGCTGGGCATCACCGTTTTGATGATGCAGTAAATACAAAAGTACAAATGCTGCAGGGCCAAGGGTAGGGCAAGCCAAGGGGATGCCAGCAGTCATCCAGCCTCAGCCATCACCCCGTCACAGGGATCTCATCCCCCGGGAGCTCACTCACCACATCAAGGGAGAACAGGAGCCCCTGGGGGGTCTGCAGGGCAGGACTGATGACATCGATAGAGGCTTTGAGGGTGACAGTGGCTCTTCCGTCCCTCACAGTCACCACTGGCTCTTTGCTTACTCGGACACGCAGCTCCAGTGGCAGAGAGCCAGGGAGGGACCGGGCGAGCTGCAGGGGCAGACGAGGTCAGGGCAAGGGTGGGGTGAGATGGGGATTGGAATCAGCGCGCATGGAGGAGGTGACTGACCTGGGGGATGAACGGGAAGAGGGCGGACATGGTCAGCGAGCTGCTGTCCCGAACCTGTGGGAACAGCACCGGTGACATCGCTGCCCAGGAGGGTTTCTGGAAAGCCCACGCTGGGCTCAGCTGGACCCCACAAACACAAGCAGGCAACGCTGGGTGCCCTTGGGTCACCCAAGAGCAACCAGGACACTGACCTGCCCTTGCAGAGGGGATTTGCTACCCATCAAGCTGGTGATGTTGAGGTTGAGGTCTCCCTGCCCCTGGACCTGCTCCAGCAGGGCGCTGAGGGTGTCCTGGGAGAGGCTGAGCCGTGGCGGGCGGCCAGTGGCCAACTGCAGGCTGGCAGTGAGTGGCAGTCCCTGCATGGGGGTCACCACGCCACCCCGGGCATTCTCAGAGAGGAGCTACAGGGGACAGAGCAGGGAGGGGCATTGGTGGGACTCAGAGGATTGCCCTGGGCACCCTGCCTGCCTGTGGACCTCGTGGAGAGGCTCACAGGAGGTTTGTCAGCACTTAAATGATCACAGGGCTGCTCCAGGCTGCTCTGGCACAGGCTGCATCTGCTGCCCCTTCCCCACTGAAACACTGCCACATACCCTGATTGGAAAGACACGTTATTGATATTTTACGCATGATTCTGGTCCCTGTCAATTACCAAACTTTGACAAACCACTTATAAACAGAATATGCCTGTGAGCAGTGACTGCTGCTCCTGTATGAAATCGAACATTTCTACAAAACTATGAGAGTACTACAATTATGTTTGATTAAGTAGCATCAAGCCACTCTTGCTCATGCCACCATCAAGGATTAACAGGCAAAAAATAAGGTAGAGACCCAGCAGTGGCAATAGCAGGGATGAGGCCAGAGCAGGCTCATCAGAACCTTGCAGTGAGCCGGTGCCTGAAGGCAGCTGAAATCTGAGTAGCTCTGACAAACATCCGCCAGGTTCCAATGAGTCCCCCAAAGTCAGAGGTTTTGGGATCAGGAAGCACAGTGGCACTTACGTTCAGATCCATCTGGATGGCATCACCGCTGAGGATGGACAAGGAGGGCAGGTCCCCCAGAGCCCCGAGTGGGAGCACCTCTGTGAACACAGGGAAGAAAGCTCTTCAGCTGCAATGGCAGGGGATGCTCTCAAATCCCACGGTCCCAAGAGTTAGTGGAACAAGCAGCAGCTCCTGCTCACAGCATTCCCAGCTAGAAAAGCCACTAGAAAACAATAGCTTGCAGCAAAAAATATTGTTTTTAAAAGCAACCATTCCTGCGGTGGGTTTCTGCAGGAAGAGCTGGCGCTGCTGCTGGGGCAGGGAAACTGAATGTTGGGTTTGAGCTGAGAGTTGTGATTTTAGAAAATTGCTAAAATATTTGTATTTATGTAATGTAAAAAGCCAAGCAATGCTCAGGGCAGGATGTCACTACGAGGAGGGGAACAGGAGGTGTCAACACTTACGGTTCC
Organism: Dryoscopus gambensis; assembly: GCA_013389985.1. Taxonomy (NCBI): domain Eukaryota; kingdom Metazoa; phylum Chordata; class Aves; order Passeriformes; family Malaconotidae; genus Dryoscopus; species Dryoscopus gambensis. Next base: position 128,762 of record WEIT01009721.1, on the reverse strand, counting down.
TGGAGCCAAGCAGGGAGCTCAACACCTTGAGCTTGGCGTTGATGATGTTGCAGCCCTGGGGAGGCAGAGGGAAGTGAGAGGGTCCTGGGACCCGCGGCACCAGTGGGTGACATGGTACCCACACAGCCAGTGACAGTGGGCTCTGCTGGGCTGCACATGTGGGCACAGCTGCTGCAGGCGGGGCTGGGGGGACACCCCATCACACAGGACTTGGCATCGGGTGGGTGAGCAGCCCCTCTGAGCCAGCATGGGTCTCACCCGGGTTAGTGGCTGCTAAACCAGCACCTGGCTCAGAAATCTGTTAGCCAGCAGAGCCTGGCACAGGTGCTGGTGCCTTCCAGCAGGACGACAGGCTGACCGCCCTGCTGAGCCCACAGCTGTGCAAATATCCACATCCATGGGGCAGCCTGGCCTTCTGCCTGCCCTGCCCGTGCTGCCTGCCCACCGGCACTGTGCTGGTGAGTCACGTGAAGGAGGCTCTGCAGACTCACCAGATCCTGCAGGGCATCACTAAGGAAGCGTTTCAAAGGCTCATCCAGAGCTGGCACTTTGGGTCTGGTAACAGGAAAATAGGAAATAACAAGTGACAAAGATTAATGCTGCAAAGTAAGAGGACTTGACACAAGAGAAAACATGAGGCCTCACTTGCATTGTCCATACTCTGTGCCAAAATATTGCCATTCCAAGCCCTCTGAATCCTGCCCAGTGCTAGGTTTCCCACACCCAGAAATCCAGAAATGTTCTTTTCTTAGCCCAGATTTTGGGATAAGGTCAACTGTTGCCCTTTGAACCCAGCCGCTGGCTCACCAACAGCACCAAGGTGTCCCACTGCCACAAGAGACACAGGCCGGCCATGGGCCACCTGCTCACAGGGATGTTACTCACACCTGATTCATACCTCACATAGGTGTTTATGTCAACAGTCTTGCAGTTCAGAGCGTTCTGGTGAGCCGTCCACGTGTCCTGGACCGTCATGGTCACATCTACCTCCACCTGCTTGCAGAGTGGCTGGCCCGCCACGCTGCCCAGGGGAAGCACAGCAGGCAGTTCAGGACATTTGCTGACCATCTACTTTCCAAAGTGATGGTGACCCCCCCGCCCCAAGCCATGCCCCTGATGGACACACCGTACCTGCTCTCTACCAGCAGCTGGGTGTTGAAGTCCACCTGGTGCCCAAAGCCTGGCAGGGAGCGCAGACTGATTTTGGGGAGGGTGTTGTTCACAATTCTCAGTCTGGATGGTTGAAATAAGGAAAAGGCAGTGAATAGCACGTTTGCACAGCCCTGTCCCCTCTGCAGCCCCCCTACAGCCATGCTTTTGGGGTCCTCTCCCCTCTGGGTCATCAGGGACCGCAGCAGCCAGGAGCAGCTTGTGGCACATAAAAGGCACAGGCAGAAGCTCCCAACAGATGAAGCCCTGTTTATGAGCCTGGCCCAGGAGGGGAGGGAGGGGGCCCTGTGTGTGCAGGCTCCAGAACACGACCTCCTTTCCCCAGCGTGGCTCAGACACACTGGGCTGCTCAGGGACACCATCCCTCACTCCCACTTACCCCATGAGATCTTCACCATTTCTACCAAGAAGGCTGCCAACGAGACCGTTTTTGCCAAGGAGACCATTTTTGCCAATGAGAAGCTCAAGGACGGTGTCAAGGAGAGTATCAACAAGACCATCTTTGCCAAGGAGACCATCAATGACACCGTCTTCACCAAGGAGACCACCTAGGAGACCATTTCCACCTAGGAGACCATCTCCACCAAGGAGGCCACCAAGGAGACCATCTCCACCAAGGAGGCCACCAACAGCACCATCTTCTCCGAGGAGGCCACCAAGGAGACCATCTCCACCAAGAAGGCCACCGACAGCACCATCTTCTCCAAGGAGGCCACCAAGGAGACCATCTTCACCAAGGAGGCCACTAACAGCACCACCTTCTCCAAGGAGGCCACCAAGGAGACCATCTTCGCCAAGGAGGCCTCCAGCAACTCCCTGTTTGCCAAGGAGACTGCCTACAGGACCATCTTTGCCAAGGAGACTGCCAACAGGACCACCTTTGCCAAGGAGACCGCCAAGCAGATTGCCACCAAGGAGACGACCCTGAGGTCTCTGGGGAAGACCTTTGGCAGGTAAATCTCTAAGAACTGCAAAACAGGATGAGAGGTCACTGTGAGCTACATGGACTCAGCACACAAGGTGTGCCAGCCTGGCTCTTCCTTCCCCTCCCCTGTCCCTCTTCATACAAATGAGATGGTGGCACCAGCCACTCTAAAGTGTCTGAAGTGCCATCTCCAAAGTGCTTTATAAATGCAAATTATCAGCATTACCACTACTGCTGGGCAGATCTGGACCAGCTTCTGATTTTCTGGGCATGGTCAAGATAAAAAAAGAGCAGAACTGCTCTCAAAAGAAGGATAAATCCTGTCTCTTACATATACTTACCATTCATATCTGCTCCGGCAACCAAGGACGTGACTCCAAGTCCTTGTGAAAGAATCAGCAGGCTGTTGAGGAGGACAGCAGTCCAAAAGGCTGACATCTTTGGTCCTGATAACTGTGGGAAGTGACTGTCATGAGTGCAGTGCTGGGAGAGTGAGCAGCAGCCCATGGAGGAAGGAAAGAGGAGGAGGGAGGAAGGAAAAAGGACAAAAGCCTGTCAGGGAAAACAAAATTAGGGAGGAGGCTGCTGTCACCTCCACTGCCTACTCATCACAGTGGTGATGATGGACAGCAACCCTCCTGGTGGCACTTTCCTGCAGGAGAAACCAGAATGTCAACACCAGTTACTCCAAAGACCAATGGCCACAGCAGCCAAGGGGAAAGTGAGTGGTTGTTGGGATGTTCCTGCTCTGACCCCCCAGTGCTGGTGAGCAATGGCATGACTGAGCTATGTGATCTGGGGCGCATCCATTCTGGGTGGAAATTTCTCAAAGAAACAAATCCTGCATCCTGCATTGTGGGAAAATACAATGCTTCTGACAACATGATTGTCTCTAGAAGAAAAGCAACATCTACACAGTTCAAATGCACAAACATATCTAGCAAGGAGAGAACCTCCAGTGTGAATGTCATGATTTCTGCATGAACATCAAAACCTGAGGCTTTCCTCTGCATGGAAACACCTGCTAGAATTGTAAGAAAGAGAAAGTAAACTTTAACGTTTCAGTGTCATTGAAATATTTCTGTGGGACCTACAACTTGAAGTAGCTTCTTTTTCTTTTTTAAAGAACCAAAATGAACTTCATTGCTCCAAATCTATTTAAATGTAAATAACTCATCAAAAAGGGATCAAAACAAGTGTGAGAGGTCTAATTCGCCTTAGCTAGAAATCTATGGCAGATAATAGAGTTATACCAAAGATAATTTAAGTGATAATTGTTTATGAAAACCCTGAAATACCCTTTCTTCTGCAAGGACTACAAATCCAGTGAACATGCACATCTCTTCTCGAGAAACTTGCACTGAAAGGCACCATTTACTTCTTGGAGCATAATTCAGGCAGGCAGCAGGCAAGAATAACAATTTTTGTTAAAAAGCCAACGCTCCCAAAGGAACACTGAGGGTTTGCAGAGGCAGAAGCAAGGAACACACTTTTTGAGGAATAAGTTTGCTCTTACCTGACCAAGCGCTCTCTCCAGCCGATGTCCCTGTCTTCTGAATATCACCGGGATCCAGGATCTTCATATATAGAGCTCCACAGCAGGAAAAAGGCAGGTGATGTCATTTGGGACATCCAGAGTAATTGGTGGGAAGCAAAACAAACAAGGTCTTGTTTCTGGTGACTTCCACTGCAAATATTTCCTTGGAGATATTAGGAGTTAGGTAAATCATTGAGCAACGACCTGTAGGTGCAGACTCAGGCAGCTCTGGGAGCCTGGTTTGGTACATCATCCTTTCAGCCTGTCAAGATGCGGACACGGCTGAGAAGTCATGCCCTGATAAAATACCTTTCTGGTTTGGTTTCTTTGTTTGTTTTTTTTTCCCCCAAATAAAATTGATGTTCTGACTAAAAAATGTGTCAAAACACTGGCCACCCCTGGCTGCTCACACTTCTACAGTTCTCAGGGCTGCAGTACTGAGCAGTAGGCCCATGTGGGGATGTGCTGCATGTTATGATAAATGAAGGACCAGGCAGCACCTTTTCCAGTGTAAAGACAGACTGTGGAGATAGTAATAGAGCCAGGTATTCCCTGTCCAGGCCAGCAGGACATGCCCATCATTCCCATCCAACTTGCCCACAGCCTCATCAGATGTCACGGCCGAACAGGTACCCTGAGCTGACAGACTCTGTGGAGAGACACCATCCAACTGGAAAATGCTGCCCTTGTCTAACTGGCGTGGAATTGCTTCCTAGTCCATCACCTCTGCTCAGAGGGCTGGAGCTGGGATGTGCTTTAACAGGAAGATACTGTTGAGAGGCTGATGCCGTTGACCTGGAAGCTCCCAGGCCAGAGCTTGTTGGTTTAGGGTCTTTTTGAAGTCCTGAAAGGATTGTTGATCCCACTGTGGGCACACCAAGGGAGGCACCTCTCTGACACACCACCCTAGGCAACAGATGTGCTGCAGCTGCCCAGGGTCCTCTGCCTCCTCCCTGCAGCTCTGTCCAGGCCCCTGTCCTGATTGCTGCCCAGGAGACACAGAGACACTGCACCAGAGCAGCAGCTCTTTAGGGCAGGGAAGAGAAACCTTCCTCCATGGGCCCCAGACCAAATGTGGTCCCCATGCGTGGAGCACATCCTGACAAGTCTGTGCTGGAGGGAGAATGCACCAGCCGAAGGGACTGGGGTGAACTCTTCACTCCCCGATGTCCTCATTGAGAACAGAGTAGATGGGGATGGCTGCTCCCCAGCTCTGCTGAAAAATAATCCAAAAAATTTGCTTGCTCAGTGTTAATACTTTCTGTAAACTTGGAAATAAATATTTCCAGCAGATTAGCCAGCTTTGGACACACATTATTTCCAGCTTTGAAAAAATACTTTAGTTAAAGGCCAAGGAAGGGGTGGCAATGATGTCAAAGCACTGAAGAAGTTGTCACTCTCCTTGCAACCTGATCAGCCAGGACCTCTGGAGCACAAAGCCCGGCTGTCATGGTGAGATCATGACCTTTGATAAGATGGACGAGGGTGTTAACAAGATGGTATCAAGTTATCATCCATCCTGAATCGCTTCACACTCCGGGAGCCACTGTCCAAAGCCTGAATTACCATGAAGACAGCCCCGATACTGGGCAGTGCACAGGGAAGGGGCAGGGTGGCACCTCCGGGAATAGCTCCTGTGCAGTGACCTTTCAGGCATGAAAGCAACTTGGCCTCTCCCCAGCGGCTGCTGAATGCAGAGGTCTCTGACCATTGGATATTTTGGAAAAACCAAAGCAGATTCCCCTAAAGGGAATGAAATGGTGATGTCCAGGTCTCGCTCAAGTGACTTTCAAAGCCTCAAGAACGCAAAGACAAATCACTGAGTGAGGACAGAAACGTGGAGCAAACCAGAACGGATTTGGTCAGAGGGAGAAGAATAGGGCCGATGTGAACAGACAGGTTCAGTTCTCCATTCTTGGATCACCTGAAATGGAGCTGTCAGGCAAAGAGCAAGGGGCATGGATCCCTGAGAAGAGTCTAAGACCTTGATGGTAGCAGGAGGTCAGCACGCTCCAGGCAATGCAGGCTGGGGAAATGTCCTAGCCAGGCTGGAAAATGAGGTAGAACTGCTCCGCTCTCCCACTGATGGCATCATTCAGACATGGCCTGTCTCCCTGAGGAAACCCAGGTTTGCGCTGCCATCCCTCTGGGACCACTGAGACACTGCTGCTGGGGAATCAGGGCCACTGGGTCTCCATAGGGCTCCAGGGGACAGCGCTGGACAGGGCTGCACATCCACCCCAGGTCACCAATACCAGTGACAGGATAGTGTGGCTCTGCAGCAGGGCTGCTTCATGAAAAATCAACTAGCTGCTCCCTGAGATTCCTAGCCTCGAATTCTCTGGGAAAGCAGTGGACAGATATTTGGATTCACTTTTTTGCTCTGCTCAAAGGATTGAGACTCAAACCCTTTCATTTGTTTGTCAGCTGACGTAAGAACAAGGACGGAAATCTGGCTCATGTTTGCAGTGACATGAAGAGAGGCATCACAAACGCCAGTTTTCATGGGGAGCTGGTTTTACAGATCCTTCCTCACTGTTGAGAACTCCCAAGGAGAATGATTCCTTACACGTGATGCAGAACTCCCTGTGGAGAACAGACGGGGTTCTTGGAGCCCGCCTCCCCAGCAGGTTTTCCTGGGGGTAATTTCCTAAAAACACGACAGTCTTTCCAAAGACATCCTCGATTCAGTGCCAGCTCCCTGTCACCAGGAAAAGATGTTCAAATCATGTCGGCTTGATGAAATCAGGATCAAAGCTGTTTATTGACTTACTAATGACAAGAAATTATCCAGGAGTCAGTGACTTACACACTCAGGATCAATATCAGTGAAGCAGCTGATAAATCCCAACACCAGCCCAAACTTAACTCCTTCTGGGGTCCTAATCCCGGGCACACTCCCCACCCCTCACAGCACGTGCACCCTGGGAGCAGGGGGTCACTTTCTTGCACCCCTGACTTGTGGGAGGTGTGGATGATGCAACCTGATGATGCAAACGTGATTTCTTTAGGGATCAGCTCTTTCAGGACACATGGCCTCTGCCCAGCCATGCCCAGCTGGCTCTGAAGTGCATGGCAGGACAGTCTCGCTGTGGGGTCATGAGGTCTTTTTATTTCAGCTTGTGGAGTCAAACTCTTGGAAAGCCAAAGAAAGGAAGAAACACCCCAGGAAGCCCAGCACCCTGCTGCTTCCTCCCCCACCCATTCCCACTGAGTCCTGGCCACAGTGGGGATTGGGGATTGCAGCCACACCGTCCCCATCCCTCAGGTCTCAGTGACAGACGCGTCCAGCACCAGTGTGTTCTGTGGATTTAACAAAAAGCACCCGGGTGGGATTTAACAGTTGATTCTGTGCTTTTGTGTGATGGACCGATGGCACAAAGTCCAGGTGTGGCCCAGAGTATGGCAAAGTCACCACAGCAGCGTCCCTACCTTGCCCCCACTGATGCTGTAGGTGCTGCCCAGGAGGTTGGACAGGATGCCTGCACGCAGCACCCCTGAAACGAGTAGGAGACACTGTCAGAGACACCTCGGCCGTGGTGAGCACTGCCAGCATCTCCAGCATGTCCCTGCCTACCAAAGGATTTTGGGAGTACTCAGAGGGGAAATTAACAGGGTGGGAATTCTTGGGTTTGTGTGTTTTAGTTTAGTCTCTGCTTTTGGCATACTTCCCACGAGTTAAATAGATGCTACGAGGTGGGGAATGTTACTGCCATTTCAGCTGGTTTTAGGTATGGTTAAGGGAGATGTGTTGATCTTTGGAGACATCAGAAGGGCAAAAAACTGTGATAGCAAGGGGGTTTGATTCTGAGGACAGGAACAATGTTCAAAGAGGCTTCAGAGAAGCTGTCTGCATCCTTTGCAGTGGCTCTGTCCATGCAGGCAGATCTCTCCTGCCTCTGAAGGACTGGGCAGACAGAGCCTGACTGGAGGCACTGCCCAGCACTTCCCACCTCCAGGTCCACTGCAATGGAAGGGCTGGCAAGTGACTGTCCTAGAGAGCCCCTGACAGTCCTGGGGATGGGAGAAATGTGCCAGGTCTCCCACCCCACAAGTGGCACACCAGGGAGAATTGCTGATGGCCAAAACACTCCCACGAATGCACACTGTACACTGGGAGCAGGGATCACTTCCGAGCATTTGTGCTTGTGGGAAAATGGTTTAGGAGGCTGATTTATCATTTGTTATTCCTTGAAATGTGATTCCTTGAAATGTTATTCCTGGAAATAACATTTTCATTTTCAGGATTCACTCTGGTTTTTCTGTGGGCCTTTTTAAATGAATCTGGTATTGATAATGAAAGCAGCTGGAGAGGCTGGGGGGAGAGAATTCCTGGTACAGTGTTATGCAAACTGAGATTCCCAGCAGCAATCCCAGCTCGGCACAGACCCCTGATTCACATCTAACATCCCCAGGGAGGTGGAAGCCAAGGCCACCTGAAGCAGACTGCAGGGAAGAAAAACTCAGCATTCTCCTCACCTTCAGCAAACTCCAGAACCCCCCTTGCACTGATGGTGCTGGGGCTCCACCACTCACCTTCTGGAGAGGGGCTGCTTCCCACGCAGAGAATTTTCTCTGCCCTGAACCAGGACAGCTTCATCTCTCCAGGTTTTAGGTCAGCTGGGTTATGCCATGGTGACCCTCGTCTATTTTTAACCCACTGTCAGAATAAGCTGTAAAAACTCAGGCAGAGACAAACAAGGTTCTCTGTGACAGTGCAGGAGTGAGATGCAGCGTGTGCCCTCTCACACTCAGAGGGACTGTCCCTCTGCTGTAGTGGCCCCAGAGAGAAGCAGCCACGTTACCTTCATAGCTTTTCTTCCAAAACATCCAACTCAACCTCCCGACTGCTGTGCTGCAAGGGGAAAGGAAAAGCAAAAGGGAGTCGCCACCAGCATCCCCCTGTGACTGCTCCATCCCCATAGGACTCCCCTCACAGACACATTCCTAACCACCATCTCTGTCTGCTGCCCCACATCTCCCATTTTCCTAGATTTCCAGGATTTGCATTTGGATCAGGTGCTGGGTGCTTTGCTCTGTAATGAAATGGAGCACACAGGAAACGCTGAGCTGAGGGGAACTCAACACCTCTGATAAAATGGATTTCAGGAATGTCACCAGTCCAAGACCCAGTGCCAACCAGCAGCCCCCACCTTCAAATCCAGCTCTGTGAAAGTTTCACTGGTCAGGGGCGGGGTTCAGCAAAGTGTACTGGAGGGTCCCACCAATTCCCAGGGGGATTTCAGCTGCATGGAAGCAAAGAAGGATAACAAACCAGAAATTAGCAGATCTTCACCTTGCCCTTTGACAGTGGAAGGGAAGGAGACGGGTGGAATGGATGGATGGATGGATGGATGGATGGATGGATGGATGGATGCCAACTTACAAGTCATGGTGGCGAATTTTGCATTCATAAGGCTGAGCACTGCATCCACAGCTGGACATAGCTGTAGGGTGAGAAGAAAAGTGTGAGAGAACCTTGCACAGAGGCTTCTGGTGGGAGCAGAGCTTTGAGGCTGCCAGAGCAGTGCAGATCCCCCCCACAAACACCAGGAGCCTGTTGGTTGCACAGACCAGGGCTTGCCTCAGTTTCTCTGTCCCTGGCTGAATTGGGTTCATTTGGATTAAACCTGCCTTAAACTGAGCAAAGAGCAGGGACAGATCCCCACAGGTATCTGACTAAAAAGGACTGACTTTATGACACGTTAGGGGCCTGAAGCTGCCCTTTGACAAGCGTTTGGGAACCAAGTGCTCAGCCCCAAGGGCAGCTCTGTCCGTGCATCACATCCCTACCCGCCAGGCTGGGACAAGGAGGCTTCCAGCAGTGCTGCATAAACCCAGGAGTGGCTGGAAATGCTCCTTTTCACCACTCTGAAAGCTCCTTTGTGTGGCAAAACTGTGAAACCTGTTACAGTGCACTGAGAAGAAGGAGGAGGCGGAGGAGGAGAAGGAGGAGAGGGAGGAGGAGATGATCTCTGGGAAACAAGGATGGGAGGAGGATGGGACTTACCAGAGCTGGCAGCACTTTCTGAAGGGTGCTGTGAAGGACCTTGCTCATGACTTGGGCCGCACGCTGGGCAGGGAGAACGCATCACCCTCAGAGCCCTCGTGCACACAGCGATAATTATTTATTGAAGATCAAAAGGTGGGGAAGTCACGCGCTAAAGAAATTGATCTGGTACGGATTAGGGCGAAATATGCCTCATGTCTAATAAAACGTGTTTTCTCTCTTTGCAAAATCTTTTCTCAAGAATGCCATCTTCTGGTTCTAAACGAAGCTGAAGGTTTTCACCCCTGAAAGAAACGCTGACAGTCTGGGAGTACAAAACAGGCAGATATGCACATTGCATGGAATAGCACAACTAGAGCTGGCCTGAATTTGTCCATAAAACCTTTGTTTAGTGGAAAAAGAGAACTGCAAAAAGTATTTGTGTGCTGCCGAAACCCAAACCTGAAGACTGAAACATCTACCAGTGCTGTTGCCTGCCCCTTAGGAGCTGTCAGTCCCAGCACACCCGCGATGTGTCCTTTGGGACTTACCTGCTGGGGGGGTTGGTTCTAACACCGACAAAGGTGGTGTGGGAGTTCCTGGGGCTGAACCTGGCGGTGCCTGTGGTGTCCTGCCCCAGCTGCCCTCTGGCTATCAGGTTTGCAACCAGAGTGATTTCCATGTTTCCTTCTGTAAAGCTGCTCAGAGCAAAGTTTGGTTAGCACAGGATATACCCCAGGGACAAGCGAGTCCCCCATACCCCCCAGCCATGTTCTCCATGGGCACTGGCTCCCATTCATCTTTTCCTAGTGATGCTCATTTGGACTAAACCATGAAGAGCCCTGAGCCAGGTGAGAACACCAGAGAGATCACCAGGAAACAGAAACTATTCACCTTCAACCTGAAGGAAAGACAGAGGAAAAGAGCAGGGTAAAGGGAACAGTCAGAGCCTGATGCCCAGGATTTGATGCTCACAGCAAAGTCATGTCTCTTTGACATTCTCATTACCTTTTTCGTCCCCTTCTTGTTCAAATTTTCCATTTAAAACTAATTTTACATTTAGAAACATGTTTCTTCGGAACAAAAAATCACACAGCCAAATTTTGAAAAAAATCAGGAAAAAATTGTTTTGGCATTTAAAACATCTCCATGCCCCCATCCAGCATGGATCTGGGGGATGAGGACCAGCTCTGATCCCCCAGAAATTTGGGGTTTTCATTGGGACATGGACAAAAGCTGGACAGCCCCCACACTGCAGAACTGTGACACCTGCCCCGGATGGTGCTGAGGCAGGAGCTGACGCGCTTTGTTGCCTTTAAGTTACGGTTTCTCCGTGTGTTTGTAGACACAGCCAAGCAGAAAATCACCAGCTTTAATATCCCACTTGTTAGCAGGGAGTGATTCGTGGCTGCCTCCGGGCTGACACTTCCCAACCTCCCACTTTTATTTGCTTGTCCCCGGTTCCGGGCTCACAATGCGAGGCTGCAGCTCATCACTCACCCCGAGATCCCTTTTGTGGGTTTGGTGTCGGGCTTTTTTTTTCATGCCTTCCTCTGCCATTTTCTGCAGAACATCTCTCCCATTTAGAGCAGCTGAGACTGTTGGGGAATTTGCAGAGTATGAGGAGTTCAGCACAGATCCCCCCAGGGAGGAGCCTGTGCCGGAGGGAGAGGGGTTGCAGCGCTCCCACTGCATCATATAAAACATCTCTACTAACATATTCCATCCCAACACACCCAGGACCCCTGCTGATCTTCTGGAGAGAGGTAAGGAACAGCCAGGCTCTAAAACCTGACTGAGAAGGAGGAGAACTAAACGAATTAAAGGGCTGAGTGATACTGTTGTGTGAGCTGGTCCCTGAGGGTTTCCGACATCCACCAATACAAATAATTTCACTGATAAATCTAAAAGTCTGGTAAGCTCTCAGTCTCAGGTCCCAAGTGAGAGCTCCCAGCCAACAGAGACTTGTGCACCCAGTCCGAAGGACAAACCTGATCTGCTTAATTACATGGTACAGACAGAAGTGGGAGCAAGGAGAAACCTAAGATGGGCAGCGGTAAATTCTGCTCTTGGAGCCACACGTGTAATTGTGACTCTTGGATGAGCAGCTCCCACTCCCCAAAGGTTCATGGGGTTGTGCAAACACTGGGGGAGGACTCAGCTGGGGGATGACCCAGTGAAAATTGTGATAACCTCAATAAAATTCTTACTCATTTTAGTCAGGGTTGGAGTGAGGGTGAGAAGAACCTCCAGCTGCCAAGGGAATGGGCTCCTCAGCCCCAACCCTGTCCTAACACCACCATGGGAGACCCACACATCCCACCAGACTGCAAACAGGCTGCACAGAACTCTCCCCCAGGCTGCTGCTGTCCCTGTGGCTGTCCCTTAGACTTGTGGCCACCACTGTGTCCCCCCCATCCCCTCCTGGGTACCCCACCCAGCAGGACCCAGCTCTGGGAGCTCAGCCCGGTGAGGTAATGCAGCACAAAGTAATTTATTTCCTCTCTTCATTTCTGTATAAAACTTGTCATGAGGTTTAATCCGTCATTACCTCCCTCCCAGAGCTGTGCTCAGTGGCCTGCTGCTAAGCCCAGACAAGGAGATTTACATCTTATCTAACAGGAGTGTAAGATTTATGGATAACTCCCGACAAGGAGCACATCATGCCAGAAAGACACTTTTGTGCTAGTAACTTGATCAGTCATTATGCTGTGAGTTGACATCTAATTAAGCCTCCACAGGCATCATCAGGTCCAGAACAGCTTTTCAGGAGGAGAAAATCCACCTCTAAGCACCGTGGTGGCAGCTTATACCCAACCCTTGCACTGCTGGAAGAGATAATAACGCTCCCCAGAAAATCCCCAGTCTCGGGGAGAGCTGCTGGTATCACCTGCACTGGAAAAAGGAATCACAGGGGCAAATTCCCAGCTGCTGCTCTAAAACACAGCAAAGACTCATTTCTCAGAGACTTTCCCAGGCTGTGTCCATGTCCCTACCAAAGTCAGATCCCACAAAACACCTCCTGTGGCCGCAGGGGACTCGTCTGAGGGTTACAACCTTCTCAATGGATTTACTTTTCTGAACACATTTCTTGCCTCCCAATGGGCTGCCTGCATCAGCGTGGAAGTGTAAATCCTGCTCTCCCTTGGCAGGCTGCTCCATCTTCATATTTTCTCTTGACACTGCTTCCAGGATGCCTTCGCTGGAAATGCACAGCGTGGCTGGAATGCTGCTTTCTTGGTGTTTCCCTGTCATGCTGAGCAGGAAAGAAAACACGGTGCTGGGGAGAGCCAAGGGCTTTGAACATGTCAGGATGCACCTGGAACCAGCGCCCGGCACCTCACGTCACCGATGCACAAAGGACAATGGCTGCTGCCCAGGCTGCAGGTGTTTCAACAAGCCCTGAACACCTCATCCCACTGCCAAGGCAGCCAGTCCAAAATGGGCAACTCAACCCTCTCTGGGAGACTGGTCATGCCTCAAAGCTGAGGTCACAAGTCTTGGGGAGGGATGGGGGGAAGTCGGAACGCAAAGGGGAACTGGTGAGACCGTGGAGGATGTGTGTACACGGTGTTTGCAGGGGGTCCGTGCTCTGTCCTCCAGGCCAAAAGGAGGCCAGGAGAATACGATGGACATCAAGCACAGGAAGGAGAGGAATTCCCTCCCGTGAATGTTTTCACTTCTTGTACAGACATTCTCAAAGAGAGGGGATGTCACCCACCATTTTTTCAGCCAGTCTAAATAAATATTGCCACTGGCTTCTTGTTGGGAATGGGTTAAAGAAAGGAAGGGATTATTGCACATGGGCAATTTCAGATCTTCTGTCTGGTCTAAAACTCGCTGACCCCACTAGAAACAATTCTGTTACCTTCAACAGACTTACCCAGGCCTGATGGAAATGGAGAACATCCTTAACAAACTGCCGGGATCTCCTTCAGGGCATGTGCTGATCTCATCCCTCCTGGTCTGAACTGCCCGGCTGGGAGAGTGACACCAACCACAGCAGCCTCTCGTAGAATCCTGGGATAGTCTGGGTTGTGAGGGACCTTAAAGCTCATCTCATTTCAAGCCCCTGACATGGGCAGGGGCACCTTCCTCTAGACCAGGTTGCTCCAAGTCCCATCCAGCCTGATCTTGAACACTTCCAGGGATGGGGCAGCCACAGCTTCTCTGGGCACCCTGTGCCAGGGCCTCCCCCACCCTCACAGGGAAGAATTTCTTCCTAATCTCTAATATAACCCTGTCCGTTTAAGGCCATTTCCCCTTGTCCTGCCTTGTCACAAGTCCCTCTCCAGCTCTCTTGGAGCCCCTTTAGGCACTAAAAGGGGCTATAAGGTCTCCCCAGAGCCTTCTCTTCTCCAGGCTAAACAACCCCAGCTCTCAGTGTGTCCATAGCAGAGGTGGACATGAAGGTGCTGTCCCTGTGGTGTTCAGAAGAAAGGGTTGCTGCAGAGCAAAGAAACCCACGTTTGCTTTCTAACAATATTTTATTTCTTGGCACCCTCCCCCCAGAGGCCTTTCTTTGTGCTCCTCAGGAACACCACAGTGAAGACAAGCTGCCCCAGCACCTGCTGTTCAATCCTTCACCTCGCCAGGTCAGCGGCCAAAGTAATCAAGTCTATGGGGAAACAATAAAAATGGTACAGAAAACAAATTGTCCCCCCAGTGTCCTGGTTCCCAGCCCCCTTTGCCAGTTCCTGCCCCATCAGCTTTGGCTGGGAGGATATATAAAACCAGCAGAATTCCTCGGTGTGGCCACAGCAAGACACTAAGTCAGAAGAATGGGAAGACCAACCAGGAAAGGTAAAGATGCTTTTGCAAACTGAATATCTTGATACGGGCATTGCTCCTACTTACTGTTTTGTGTCTCCATAAGGGTCATCACTCACCAGAAGTGATGCTTTCTGCAAAGACTGAGATAAATATGTATGTTTTCTGCAGGTTAAACTTTCTGAATTACTTGTTTTTGTAATGTTGTAAGAGCATTACAGACATTATAAATGATTCCCAAATGTTTTTCAGAGACAGATAACACTTTCACCTTTTCATTTGACTTTATAACTCCTCCATAACTTCCATTCCTTCCTCTATTAATTTTAGCTTCTGTTTATTAGCTGTTTTTATACCAGTTGTGGCCATTCTGTGCTCCTCAGCAAGTGAGATATCGCTGCAGGCACTGTTCTAGCTCACGAGATTGCAGAGGCTCTTCAAGGCTGAGCCTTCTGTCAGTGCTTTTAAGACACCACACCAGAGCTGTGGGTTGTTACTGCACCAAAGCTGACAAGCTCCACATCACAGCCAGTCAAGGAGC
>WEIT01009721.1:87517-105642 GCA_013389985.1 Dryoscopus gambensis | reverse complement strand
CGGGAAGGGTGGGGATGGCACTGGAAATGCGGGGGATGGCTGTGGGCAGAAAGGATGGATGGAGACATCAAGTCCCAGCAGTGCTGGAGTGGCACAAAGCAGCTGCCAGCACAGGTTGCTCGGGCCACTCATCCCATCCTCCAGGTAACAGGGTCACACAGAGCCCCAAACCCTGCTCTGCCCGCTCCGTGGGGATGCTGGCATCAGGGAACGCAAGCAATGGGATCTGAGCTGCCTGCTCCTGGCTCCTGAGCAGGTCTCAGTGCTCCACAGCGCTCACTCCTGTTGGCATCTCACTCCACAGGGGTTCAGCTGGCACTGGGGCTGTACCCAGCCCACTGCTTCAGTGCGGCACCGCGGCACCACGCAGGAGCGTCACTTGTGCCCGGGGACAGGGCAAGGCCCGTGTCACCAGCAGCTGAGCAGTCTCTGGGGAGCACAGTCCCACAGGCAGCATCAGCCTGCACCATGCTGGGAACCAAAGGAGCTGGGAAAAACACATTGGACAGGTCATCTAAAACCTGAGATCTGTAATTTTTTTTAACCCAGAATAATTGGGGCTTTTGAAAATCCAAAATGCTGGGATTCTTGTCACTGTGACAGGCAGAGACCAACAGGCTGTGACATCAGCCTAAGCAGACACGCTTCTGGCAGGCAGACGGGCATTCTCCAGGGCGATCAGACCTCTCAGTGCTCTGGTAAGGAAGTTTTCCCTCCAGATTCTATTAGGAAATGCTTCATGACCTCTGGAAATTCGATTTAATTTTGATTTCTGCTTGTGGATTAGCATTTGGTCAGTAGGTTATCAGGCCAGGATGAGCTGCTGAAAACTCAATTTTTTTTTCTCAGGAGGTTCAAGTGGGAAGAGTTTTCAAACCCAAACCCAAAATATCGATTGTCACAAAGGAACAAGATCCCAGAGTGGAGGCAGGACAAAAGCTCTCCCTGAGAAGCATCAGAAACCAGAACTTCATTCGAAGCACTAAAAAAGTAGGAACATTTATTAAAAGAGTTACATGACAAATGTATTCTGAGCTCCTGCTCAGCACCTCACACCCTCCTGGACAAGGATGGGGAGATTCACTTCAGAAGCCACATGCAACAAATTCACTTTTTCATTCTATCAGGGAAAGCTTTACCTCAGAACAAATTTCCCAATTCCACTGCAGCACCACATGCAACTGCTGTGACTGTGACCCCAAAATCACACCAACTTCTCTAAATAAATATTTGTACACAGAGCTGCCGGTCAGCTTTGGCTTACACAAGTGTCAAACCGTACTCACACGAGCCAATTCACTTTAAAGTGTCTTAAATATTATCAAAAATCTTGAATCAAGTTTAGGAAAGAAAAGCAGATAATGCTGAGCCTGGCATTCCATCCTCGCTGCTCTCTTCCTCTCTGTGCCCCCACAGCCCTCTCCGTGCCTCGGGCTCCACAGATCACACCACAAACACCATCATGCCCTGAAGGAGAGCAGGGAGACACACAAACACATTATCTCCCATCGAGGGATGCTGGTTCAAAACATGCAGCAAAGAGAGAACTCTCCTGCAAAAGTCCTTATGTGCAGTTTGTAATAAGGAGGGCACAGAACTCTTTGGGAAGTGTTGGGGAATTTCCTGGCTCCTCCAGGACACATCCAGGGTGACCAGGGCTGGAACTTGGGGCGATTCAAGACACCTTGAATGGTGCCACTGGAGAGGGCTTGCCTGAATCCCCGGATCTACGTCAGAGCTGCTCCCACAGAGTTCTCCAGAAAGAAAAGAGGGCCTGGACAGGGAACTGGGACCCGCCCTGAGGCCTGAGCACTGCTTATGGGTCCACACCATGTGTGGGCATCACATCCTCAGGCAGCATTCCCTGACCTGAGGGAGGTCAGATAGAGCAGCCCTTTCGTTCTTTCAGGGGTTAAAATCTACAGCTCTTGCACACACAGCCACCGCTGGCAGGGTCCTGTAAACAGCCCTGGTGCCCTACAGGAGGGAACAGCCCGCCCGAGCACTCACCGCTTTTATGTGGACGTCCACATTCACTAAGGGAATGTGCATCACCTTGGGCAGCGGGATCCCGAGGCTCAGGGCACCTGCAGGGCACAGACAGGACCTCACATGCTGAGCCAGCTCACACCCCATGGCAGAGCTGCTCCAGGGAGGACACAGGGAGCAGAGCTTCTGGGGCCCATCGCCGTGTGCTTGGCTTTCCTTAGGTTCTCCGTCACTGACTGTTGCCAGAACTGGTGCTGGGGTGGGATGGTGCAAATGTAAGGTTGGACTTTTAACTACATCCTCAAAATGGGGACTTCAGGGTTTTAATGGCTCCTGCACTCCTAGTATACCTTCCAAACAGACACGAGACCCCCTTCTCCCCTCCTTGCCCAGAACTCAAAGTGCTCCCAACATCACGGCCATCCCAGTCACCTTACCATTGATCTTAGGCAGTAATGTTTCCACAATCAAACTGCTGCAGTGGGGCTTCAGGATGGAGATCTGAATCAGACAAGGAACAACCACGTGAGCAGTGCTGCCTGGCCCGTGACAGCGACCAGCAGGACCCTTGGGACTGCAAATCACTGCCCACTGACACAGCAAAAGAACAAACAGTCCCTCTTCTCTTTAAAGTGAATCTACTTTTCTTCAATTTGTATTCAGTCCTTCCTTTAGAAAAACTTCTGCTTTGTGATGTTCCTGCTGCAGCTCGATGGGAGCTTTGCCCAAGCAGAGGTGAATAAACAAACAGGTTTCAGCTTTACATTTGCTTTATTAGAAAAGGCAGAAGGGGGAAAAAAAAGACCCCAGCAAGAGAGGAATTGCTAAAACCCAGACCACAGAGCGGGTACCAGCTCTGACCATCGGCAGGGGTAATCCATCACAGCATCCCACAGCCACTGCCTGGCTCCCTCCTTCCCTCCCTCCCCAAGAGCCACAGGGCATCACGCTTGGCTGCTCTCCCTGCCCAGTAAAGCCCAGACTGGTGTTAGAGACTTACATTACTGATGCCAACATCAGAAGACTCCAAGGAGAGGGAAGTGCTGCAGGGAAACAGGGAAACAGCAGGTCAGACACAAGGCACCGGCCAGAGCTCACAGCCAGACCCCAGCTCCCTCCAAGCCCGTGGGCAGGGACTCCTGTGAGGCATCACCCACAAAGGGACACCTGCATTGTAGTACAAAAACCAGGGACTGGCACACTTGCAAGAGAGAAAACAGGAAAATAAAAGCTTAACCTAATTTTAATTTGCTTGTCAATGATGCAGCACTGCAGCAGGGCACACACAGCTCCTGGCTGCGCCTTCCCTCTCCCTGCCCAGATTATTCACTTTCAGGAAGGAGGCAGCTCCTGGCCAGCTGACAGCAGAGCTTCTGGAACCCCATGGCAGAGGGGATGGAACTGGATGATCTTTAAGATCCCTTCCAACCCAAACCATTCTGTGATTCTATGTAAAAGCACCCAGTCTGGATTTAAGGACCTGGTGAATTTGCTACAGCTCCTCATCTATCACTGCAATCACACGACTATCCAGACCTAAAATGGATGCTTTATTTCCACTTTCAATTTCTCTTTTCTACTTCTATTGAATCTTGTTATACCCTTGTCTATTGAATTAAAAGCCTTTTGACGCATTTCTATTCCCTATATTGCTGCATACAAGCGATGCCAATTTTGCTTCTAAATCCAGCTCTTTGACAAGCTAAATGGCCCAAAATCCTCAAACCTCCTGCTATAAGGAATGCTTTCCAATCTTTAATCATACCTTGACTGGCATTAATGACAGCATTTTCCTTTACTGCTTTATCATTCATGTCCAATATCAGGCATTTCGAACCACTGTCCAGGATCAAAGTCAAGCTGACAGTCTTACAATTATTCAGGTTACCTCATTCCTCCTTGTTATAAAACTGACACACTTTTCCTCCAGCCTCTTAAAACTTTCCAACTGCTGCAATCCTTCCTGAACTACCCCATCCACCTCATGCCATCAGTCAGGTATGAAATTCTCACGTTCGGGAGATGAAATGTCTCGTTTGCAGACACGGAAAACATTTCAAGCCAGGGGTCTCAGAGCCAACGTTGCAGCACAGAGAATGTCCCCACCTGCATGAGGGGAGAGCTCACCTGCCCAGGACCAGCTGCAGCACCAGCCTGCCCCCAACAATCGACACCCGGACGTTCAGAGCAAGGTCCTGCAAGCAGAGAGGGAGAGGATCAGCACACTGAAACATCCCCATCCCAGCCACCACTCACCCAGCTGGCTGCACGCTGCTCCCCTGGAGAGAACTCCAGCCACACTTACAGCCTTCAGCAGCAGGAAGTTGAGGATGGATCCATCTAAGCGGTTACTGAACAGCTGAACCAGGACTGAAAGCTTGACGCTGGCTTTGTTTTCTTCCAAGAGGATGAGCGGGTTCCCTCTCAACATCAGTTTGATGCTCAGAGGACTGGTCCCACTGCAGGTGGAGCACTGTGGGAATTGGGGACGCATGGAGGTGGCTGCTGGCACCCCACACACCGGCCAGGCAGGGGACTGGCAATCCTCGCACAGACTCTCACAGCCCCATAGTTCTACGGGGCCTCCCCAAGGTCACACACACCTTGGACAAGCCAGATTTACAGAGCAAATAGGTCTGGCAGCATGGATCAGCTCTCCATGCTGAGGGCATAAGGGGCTGAGGAAGGAAAGGTGGACACAGAGGGGGCTGTGGGTGTCAGAGGGTGCCCAAGAAATGGGAGATACCTGACAAGGAAACAGGAAATATTTATCAGGTTTCTGTGTCAATGGCTACAAGCTGAGAGAAGACTTTTCCCCGTTCAGGGAGCAGGAGAAGGTTGGAAGAGCCAGTGGCACACAGGAGAACAGACGCTGGGCAGGGGCTGTGCAAGCCCACAGTCCCTTCACCCACTCCCATCAGCTGGTCAGGCAGCCGGACAGGCTCAAGCTGTGCTAGTGCAAAAGGAGGGGAACAGAAGACTGGGAATCTTTGGCAGAGGCACAGTGGCACATCCAGGCATATCCTGGAGAGGTTTACACAAACCCTCATGGCAGAACAAGTTCCTCACCCCAGCAGGAGCAATGGTCCACACGGCTTCGCGCAGGCGGCTGGCACCGGAGAACTGTGGGGACAGAAGCAGCCCCGATGAGCCCTCCAGCTGATTTCAACAAGCCCCATCCTGCCGGGGCCACCCCATAACAGAGCACCCTGAGCCTCCCACCCTCTCCATTGTTCCCCAGCTGTCTGCGTGATTCCTGGTAGTTGTTAAGGTGATAGCACCCAGCCATGGAAGGTGATGTCCCCCAGAGGCTTTCAACACCTGCCAGTGTGTGGACCCCTGGCATTTCCCATTGGAAGCAGAGGTCAGAGGCACAGGAGATGCAAACACCCAGGGTTTGGCACTGCAGACATGCAGCCTCTTTTCTCAGTTGCGCTTTGCAGACTCCTTGAAACGGATCAGAGCCTGCAGGAGTCCATGGCACAACCAGTACACAACTGGTCTCAGCAGGTGTCCCTGGGGGTGTCCTTACAGACAAGAGCACATCTGGGCAGTGCAGGTGTGTTACAGCTTTCTGAGAAGAGCAGGAAGGAGGCAGTGCTGGGGTCGAGCCTCTGCCAGCGAGCACACACGTGCACACACCCAGGGACACGCACCAGCAGCCCTCCCTGAGCAGACCCGAGGCCAGGCTGATGCCCGTCCCTCGTCACTCATGCCGGCAGGAAATACAGGCCCTGCTGCACTCACAACATCTGGCGTGCAGGGGAAGGTCTGTGGTGGCAGCTGCAGCAAGAGGGTCAGGACCGCATTGAGGAAGCTCTGGCGGATCACCAAGAGCAGGAGCCTGTCCAGCAGGGGAGGCAGAGCGGAGGGGGATGAGTCGTGGGGAATGGTGCTGCCTCCCACCTGCTTCACCACACCCTGCAAAGAGAGGTGACACAGACGTCAGTCCTCAAAGCCGCGAGGCATGTTCAGATCCTCACAGGAGCGCGGGCCGGAGCCAGCTGAACAGCCCTCCCTCCTCTGCCCAGAGCTTCGGGAAAGCACGGGACTCGGAGTTCACTCTTTCATAGATGACAGGAGCTGATAAAGGTGAGCGTGCATAACTGAGGTGTTATTAGCTAATAACACACCTTGTCCGAGTCACAAATCACTGCTTCACTTCATCCTTGAGGTCTCGCTCCAAGCACTGAGGGGTGACGGTGCTGCACCCGGCTATCCCAGACCTCCCACACCCAGCTGGGCCTCAGCCACCCTCCAGCTCCACAGAAATCCACACTGACACCGCCTGTTTGCTAAGGAGACTGATTGTGACCACCCGGGGGGCTTGGGGGCAAAGGCTCCTCCCGATGAAGTCACCGCACCAAAGCCAGTGCAGCAGCATGGCTTTCACAAAGTGTTTGCTCTCAGCCCCTGCTCCTCGTTATGAGCTCCTGCTCATGTCCCAGTTGCTTCTCTCCAGCTGCCTGCTTTCATATAAGCTTTCCTGTTTGCAAGTAGTTTGCTTTTTGCTGGGTTCCCCCCCCCACCCAGTGAGACAGAAGTAAAAGATACATCCCTTAGCCTGGTTTAGCATTCACCCATCACAGAGACTGAATAGCAAAGGCAAAAAGCACCAACACCAGGTCTGCAGGGCAAGGGGGAGGAGGAAAGCTGCTCATCCCACGAGAACTGCACATCCCAGCAGCTACATCCAGCAGACACACAGCCTGGGGCAGGCTCAGGGTAAGCTGGCACACAGAGCAAAAGAAGAAAAGCACACAGAGTCACTTAGTGGTGATTTGGATAAAGATCCAAGCACTTAGGAGTTTGCATTTCCAGGACAAGTCATTAGCCCCGCTCCTCATGGGATTCTATGGCTCCCACGGGATGAGGTGAGCACACTGAAAGGCAACACACAGCCATGCTCCCCGGGTCCTGCTGCCCAGCATCAACTTACATCTAAATCCAGCCCAAGGAACTTGCCAGAGGTGTAGGGGATGCTGGCCAGCTGGTAGTGGATCGTTCCTGCTGTGCCGACTGGGATCACCGCTGCACACAGGGAAAGGATCGTTACACCACCAGGAGATCAGCAGCAACACAACCTCCCCTGTCCCCAAAGGCCACCAGCCCCCACATCCTCAAACAGGTTCAAGCATTCAGGGCTGAGGGGTGCTTGCTGCTACTCCACAAGACCAGAACATCCCCAAATTCAGTTTGGTGGGATCTGCCTTTCAGATACAGCACAAAAACAGCATCAAAGACAATAAGAAAAATCCAAAGGTGATGCATAAAGATGGAATAAGGAGGGCTAAGGCGGGAGCAGTTCACTTGGAATGCTGGGGTGTGAATTTCAGGCTCAACAACAGCCCTGCAGAAGTGTTGGACTTCTGCTGATGCACTGAGGGACTCAACACGGGAAATGGGACTTGTTCCCACTGTGGGAAACATAGGGAAGCACAGTGCCTCGCCCTCCACAAGCAACGCACCATTGAGAGTGCTCAGGAGATGGATGTTCACAAGGTTCATCACGATATCGACCACGGGACAGAGCTGCAACACAAAGCAGAAATGCGACTGCTCAACCCCCCTCGCCACCATCACCCACAGCCTGCCCAGACCCCCTCCTTTCCCCTGCAGGGACAAAGTTGCATGGCACTAGGCACAGCTGGGATGCTGTGAAAGACCTGGGGCAGTGGAGCATCCCTGGAGCTGTGGGACCACACTGAAGGGGAATGTTTTGATCTGGGGAACGTCTGAAGCGTTGCCCTACAGGCAGCAGCCCTCTGGAACTGCCAGGCTGCCCACAGACCCCCCAGCCCCGTGGCACATGCCAGTGATGTGGGAGAGCAGCACAGAGAGACGGTGCAGCTTGCTGTGGCCTTGTAACCAGTTTTTGCCAGTATCTCTGTGTTTCAGCTGTGAAAGGAGGACAATCCTCAGCCGTACCAAAGCGGGCAGAGTCGCTGTCAGCTGGCGAAGCACCAGCTCATTCACTGACAGGGTGAGTAAGCTGGAAAGGAGAGGAAAAAAAACTCCAGATCAGCACAAACAAAGCTCCAGGACAGGAGAAAAAAAGATCTCCAGCCTTCATTTTACATTCTCCTATACCCTCAGTCATCCCTTCAGGACCAATGCTGCAGCTGATGCTCACCAGAGCAGGGGCTGGAGATACAAAAGAGCCACTTACCCCACTGAGGGGAGAATTGGGCTCATTGCTGAGAATCACAGAATCATTAAGGTTGGAAAAGACATCTAAAATTATCAAACCCAGCCATCAGCTCTGCACCACCACCATGTTCATCACTAAACCATGTCCTCAAGTGCCATAGCCACATTTTTTTAGCCCTTCCAGGGGTGGTGT
Organism: Dryoscopus gambensis; assembly: GCA_013389985.1. Taxonomy (NCBI): domain Eukaryota; kingdom Metazoa; phylum Chordata; class Aves; order Passeriformes; family Malaconotidae; genus Dryoscopus; species Dryoscopus gambensis. The sequence continues at coordinate 97,310 of WEIT01009721.1, read as the reverse complement.
CTCTACCACTCCCATGGGCAGCCTGTTCCAATGCTTGACAACCCTTTCTGTGAAGAAATTTTTCTTTCGGCTCTCAGGGAGCACAGGCATCACTGCATGAAAGGAGTGAGCCTCTCACAGTCTAACCTTGTGTTTGGTGTCTCCCTCTGGTATTTAAATCAGCCCTGTAGTTACAGGAAGAGGGAGCTGTTAGGAAATATCTTCATGTTAGTTACTGGGAACAAACAATTTGCATCTGGAATAACAAGAGGAGAAATCTGCTGTGTGACATTTCCATGCTGCTGCTGAACAACTCGCTCAGGACGTGCGATGCCTGCAGCAGCACAGAGGCAGTTTTGTCTGATAATCAATATACTTCTGGACTGTTGACTTGGCAAGACACAGACAGCAGGAATTCATAGAGCACCTGTTATTTATGCCCAAATTCTGCCTACAAACAGATCTGAGGAGCTGCCATGAAGTCAACTGTGTATATCTACACTCCCCTTGCCCTGCCAGGAGGTCACTTCCTGCAAACCATCACTTTAATCCTGCTAAAAATTAAAACATGACCCCCAGAGCAGGTGAGTCGTGTTCACTCACACAGCATTTTTCAAAGCAGCTGCTGCACTGATTGAAATGTAATGCATAATGGAAAAATTAATTAGGAGAATTTCGATGAACCTGAAAAGTGGGTAATTCAAAAGCAATAGAAGAAAATATTTCCCACGATCAATTTACTGCTGTGTTCATCAATACAGGAAGTCAGCAAATCCTTGCTGTCAAGAATTTAATAAGACTGAGCAAGAGATGGGACATTTGCATGGAATTGCACACAACCACAGCAGTCAGAGGGAAACTCCACATGCCCGGCATTCTCCTGGGACAGCAGCCAAAGGCAGAGTACAAAACCAGGGAAAGTAATGGTCCTGTTCTCCTGGAATTCTCCCAGCCCTATTACTCCTACCTTTTGGATATCAGTTCTCTAGCTAAGCCTAGAGAAAGTGTGTTGGGAAAGGTACCAAACCTCATGCTTCAGATCTTAAAATTTCCACAGGCAAACAGGGCAAATTAACCCTCATTCCACTGAAGCAATTGGCACCGGCAGTAGGAAAGAAATTCCATCCCTGAGGCCTGGCTCTGTATCAGCTGAGCACCGTCTGTGTCCTGGCAGACAGTCCAGATTGTGGGATAAAGGGGAGAGGATTGCACATTAACGAAAACATAAATCCTCAGGCACTTACCCAGAAAGGACCTGGATCTTTATGGCTCCAACAATGCAGAGGCAGTCTTCAGTGACAACCTGGAACGTGCCAGATTCAAAATTTGTGCATTTAATGTTTGCAGTAATGTTCACCTCCACCAAGATATCAATGAGCTCCGAGAGCAGGCCAACCAAGCTGCAAAAAAGCAAACGGGATGATTCCATCTCTCAGCCTCTACCCAGAGAAACTCAGCAAAGTCAGGAGAAACAGACTTCTCCATCTCCTGCAGACCATTTCCCATGCCACGGGTCATCTTTTGGTGTCTGTTTTGCTCTGGGACTTTATTAGGGGTAAGAAACACCTCAAAATCCTTAAGAGATGCAAAATACGTCAGGGTAGGGGTTTCCCTCAACATCCATCCTGAATCTCCCACTCACCAGTTGCCTCTGAGCTGCAGTTTTGCCCCCATGGTCAGCTGGAGCCCGATCCCTGGCAGCAGCACCAGCGACAGCCTGGGCACCCGGACCTTGATGAGGTGCAGGCTGTGAACAACAGCAAAGGCTGTCACAAATTAAAAACATCTTCCAGCAGCTGAGCAGCTGTACCCAGGTAGGAACCTACGGCACCCACAGCACCCCAGCCACCTCCAGCTGGAGGCACAACGATAAGAGACAGCTGACTAAAAGACACAGCCTGGAACCAGACTGGGGTGGAAGCTGACCTTGGAGAGCTGTCTGCTTTCTCCCGCTGTGGTCCCTTTTCCCTCCCTGAGTGCTGTCAGGCATTAACAGCACCACCAGGGCTGTCATTCTGCACCTGCTCCCGTAACCTGCAGTGTCCCTTCCCACCCACACTGCTACCACACAGACAACATTATTCAGGTCAGAATTTCAGTGCCACACTAAAACAAGGATAAACAGCCCAGGCCAACCATGCCAGGGGCAGCTCAGCTCGTCTTGCTCAGAACCAACGCTGAAGATGCACTCACAGCGAAGAACTTACTCCGTGATGCTGGTGGGAGAGTTCAGCTGACCCCCTTCACCCATGATGTTGGGAACCACGAGACCCTGCAGGTGCTGGTGGATGAGCCCATTATGAATTATGGCATCTGAGAGAACTGGAAAACACCTGTGCGTGAGGACCAGCACAGGCAACAGTGACCTCTCCCCACTCAGGCAGATCCATCCTGGCACAGCAAAGTTCCTCCACTCCCCAGAACTCCTCATGGAGACATCAACTGTCTCCACACAGTCAAATCACACAGGGATGGTATTTTACAACTTTGGTGCACTAAACTAAAGCTGCCCTTGGCAAAGTAAACAGGAGGGGCAGCTGTGGAAAGCACCCCAGACTCCCATTTTGAATGTCACAGTTTGGCTGTGCACTGCCAGGAACACCAGCAGCCCCACTCAGAGGCTGGGCTTCCACTCACAACTCATTTCCCCTTTGTCAAGGGGTTTTTGCTTGTTGATTTTTGCCTGTTTGTTTTTACTTTTAGCTTTTTGGGTTTTTTAGTAGAAGCAACTTGAACCAAGCCTGAACATTGCACATACTATCATGTCTGCTACTTCACAGCAGCTGTCAAATATCAGCTGCTCCAGTATGGAAATGAGAAACTGAGACAAAAAGAGGAAATAACCCAGATTTAGCCCTGAAATTCTGTGTGGCTGCTTGATGCTGAAACATCCCCTAGTTCTGGAGCAGAGATTTCCCTGACCCATGAATCTGGTGAGGGCTCTCAGGGGCTGCGAACAAAGTCTGCAGCCCTGAGGAATTATGAAATAAAGGTGAAGACAGTCGGGAATTCTTACTCCCCATCACAGTCCCACAGAGCTTTCAAAGCAAACACAACCCATGCCTTTTTGTAGTTACCATTCTGCATCGCCCGCGGGCTGACGGCACAGGACAGGCCGGACAAGACTTCCTGCGAGGGTGAGAGGAGGCCACAGAAAAAGATGATTCCAAAAATCTTCAAAACCATCATCTCCAGAAGATTTCCCTGCTGGCAAGGGAGACATCAGAGGGGACAGTGAGGAAAAAGCCTCTCAGAAGTGACCCCAGTGTCTTTATGAGGAAAGAAGTCAAGCAAGGAATTCCTCCTTTACTCTTTATCCGGATCAAAGGAGACTCTGCTCAAGCCCAGAGTAACAGGACCTTCTTCATGTCCACACACATGGATGAACTCCACGTGTGGGTCAATAAAAGCCCTTCCCTCTCCCCTTGTGACTGGCCCAAAATGTTCATGCAAAAGGAGCCAAACTTGATGTTTAAGTTATTTCTGTACCCTTGCTATGCACAGTTACAGGTGTTTTGCCGAGGGAAGCATCTGAGGATTATCCTTGCTCCTTCTTCCTTTCAAAAGCAATGAACTAAAGTACAGGTGATAAAAACAAGCTAGAAAGAAGGTATAACTTAATAAATATTAACATAAATTTAATTATGAAATGGCAGACATAGGGAGGTGATCGGGAGCTTGGTGCCCAGCACAATCTCCAACTAAAGCAGTCAAGCACTTCCAGAATGAGGACCCTGCCACTGCACCTGTCATCCTGCCACCACACAACCAGTGCACAGAGGATGTTACCTGACTCAGCTGCAGCCAGCTGGGACGGGCTCTTGGCTCCACTCAGGCTCCTCTGGACTCCTCAAGACTCTGCGATGCCCCTTTTTTTCCCCACAGCTGAGATGAAAGAAGTGGCCCTTATATAAAAGCTGCAGCCAAGCAGACACACCTTTTCCACTCAGCCTCCTTGGCCCACGAGCAGCCATCCCTCTGCTCCTGCTCCTTGTGAGCAACACCCAGCTGCCACCTCTCTTGATTTATATGAGGCAATGTCACCGCTGACTTGACCGGCTGCCATTCCCCTCTGTGGCCTCGATCACTCGGATGCTGCTTTCCCCTCACCTCCAGTCTTTCTTAAAAAGGATGCCCTGCAGTGGTCGATCCAGTGGGGATCCCTACACTTAAGGAAAACAACTTTTTTAGGAAATCGTGAGAGTTACTGAAGCAGCTAAACCTGGCAGAAGGCTGATGGGGCTGCCTGTGCAGGGAGGCAGCACATGGAGCACAGGAACATGGGTTCAAGGAGACTTAGAGTAGGAAATTATCTACTTTTCCCAGTCCCTGAGGAGGTGTGAAACTTAAAAGGCTCATTCCTGTTTCAAGTGCAGTCCTGGGTAAAGATTTTCTTGACAAAAAGCAGCATGGAGAGGTTGCAGAGATCTGATAAAGGTCGGCATTTAGATTGATTTCAGTTGGATCTGTAAAGTGTCACCAGTCCACTGTAAAAAATGAAATTGTATTGAAACTCATAAAGCCAACAATAAACATAATTTTGAATAAGCAACACTTATGGTACCTGAACACTGGTGGCAGCAACATGGATTTCAAAGGAAAGTCTCATCCTGCAGGAATGAGACTCTCACCCCTCGGCAGATGCCTTGGCTGGGCTTCACAGAAGTTTCCATTGTGCAGGGCCCCAAGAAGATCTTATCTGGGCACTTTGTTCGGGTCTGGTCACCCGTGTTCCACTGGGATGGACTTGGGGAGAAACTGGGCAGCGAAGGACTGCTGAGAGGGCTGGGGAGCCAGAGAGGGGCCCGTGTGCTCAGCCTCATGGAACATGGAGCAGCAGAGATACAATCATTCTTCATAAACACGGGAGAGAAGAAGGAGAGGAGAGAGGGAGAAGAGCTGCCTGGGTTCAGGGACAAGGTTGGCACAGGGACAAACACAAGCTGATACATTCAGGCTGAATATAGGAGAAGGCTGCTACCACCACAGCGAGTTTAGGGCTAGTTGTCCCCTGGGAATACAGAAGGCAGCAAAAATATACTTAGGATGCTCTTCAGTACTGCACGAGGTGTGTTCTTGCAGCAGCAGCGAAGTGCTTGCACCAAGTCCCTCAGCATGTGCTGTCCTGGGCTCAGGCTCAATGGAGCAAACTTTTCTTGTCACAGAAACTTGTTTTATTTAACACTCAGCCTGGACTGCCTTTGATGTGCTGGTGACAGCCTAGTCCCAAAACCAGGGGTTGCACTAGATGATCTTAACAGGCAACCTATCCATGCTGCTCCTTTTTTGCCCCTTTCAAAGATCCAAACGCACCGGGCTGAGTGGTCACCATGAGCACACGCACAGTGAAGTGTTCATGAGACTGCTCCAGCCGCGTACAGGCTGCAGGAATATCACTGCTGGCAAAAAGCCAGCTGCTGGGCACGAACAAATGTGGATTTCCAGCTGGTTTCAGAGTGCCACTGTGTGTGCAATAAGCACCCGAGTCGCCGTGTACGTGCACATGCACAGCACAGCCGCACACTCCCATCAGATCCTCTCTTTGTTCCACGGCAAGAGGCAGAGACCCGTGTCCATACACACACGTCCTGAACCACCCCTGAACCACAGCAGTGACAGCAGCTGAGGAACACGGCCCATTTTACACACCCTGTCCCATATTTCTTCTTGCTCTGTGACTTTTTCCTCCTCAGTCATATCCCTTGCCTCCCCTCTCATGCGCCCATATTTCATCCTCTCCTTGCAGCAGTGATTTAGATATCACTTACCAGGAGGCTGGATTCAGTCCTGCAGTGACAAGGGAAGATATATTAAAATAAAGCATTGCAAGAAATTGTAGAAGAGATTGTCTCAACACGACGGCTAGAAAGCAGAAGGGTTCAAGGAAAGACCAACACCCGCAGAGAAGAAATGTTCCAGAGCAGTCTGGCATCCTGCACTGCCCCAGGCTTGGGGTTGGTTCTGCAAAAAGGCAGGTGAAACAGCAAGAGGATCTTTAGAAGAGTAATGTTAAAGTAATTCAATACAATAATTTATGAAATATTATTACATTAACTGATTTTTTTTCTCTAACATTCAGAATCATGGAAGCCTAGGGAAAACTTAGAATAATTGCACTATACAGGTCAAATTAAAATGCCGAGCAACACTGAAGATGGAATAAAATCCGAATTTTTGCACTACATTTTAATGACAAATGGAGGTTTTGAGACATTCCAGAGGTTTGCAGGCTACAGGAGCACAACTTCTCTTCACTGTTATGTGGCAAGTGAAACATAAAAATTAAAAAATAAAAAGAGTAACCTGAGACTTAAAATTCTTTAATAGGCAAATAGTAACTCCTTATTAAGAGTATACATAAACTTAATCCTCTCTCTCGAGGTGAAAAGCCTAAATCTGGTGGCAGGACTTGCAGCCCGTGGTGGAGCTGTTTTGTACAGATGTTCAGCCTTTTCTCTCCCAGGGACACCTCCTAGGAGCCCGCGCCTGCTTCCAAATGGATACTGTGAACATTAATGCACTGCTCGGCTCAAACGTCGATGGAAAGTAACTCCCTGATGCCAACAAGAAGGCAGCAGCTCAAGGGGAAGGAGAAAGTACTCAGGGAGGAAAATGACCCAGCAAACTGCTGTGCTGGAATAGAAAATGGGAAAGGGGTGGGGGGGGAAAGTAAGTTTTAAGCGCTGGCTGCAGTTTTAACTCCCAGCCTGGTCTCCGAACTGCTGAAGTTCAGGTGATGAATTGTTTTCCCCACCCAGCATTTTACTGGGGAATGCAGCAGCACACCAGATCTGCACTGGGAAGGGGTCAGACACCTCGGCCAGGGGCAGTTCAGTCCAGAGCCTGGAAAACAGGCATGTGGAAAAGCGTCACTTGCTGCTCTGTTCCCTCTGCCTCACTGCGAGCTGGCTTGCTCAGGGGAGATTTTTCCCCACTCCTGTTAATAAAATTACTCAGGGAAGTGGAAGGAAGGAGCTGTCTCTGAGCTCCCCAGTGCAGTGTAACACGCTGAATTCAGCACCAGAAACACGGTGTTAGTGCAGCACTGTCTCTGTAGAGTCACCTGTGTCCTGGTTGGTTTGGGATGGATGAATCCTCCCAGAGCCACGCTCCAAAACTAATTTCTAGCAACAGGAATTGCCAAAACATTAACTAGACTCAGGAGCCAGACGGCTTTAGTAAGAACTGAAGGACTCAAACCCTCCTCAAGTTTTGGGACTCGACTTGAGCCCAGGATTGACAGAAACCCACAATCCCCAGGGCCAGATTTACAGCTGGTTTAGCAGCTCCCATTGTCAGCAGCCCAGGAGGGCACAGCAGCTTAATGAATACCCATCAGTCCTGCAGCACAGCCAGCCTTGCCAGGCTCACGCTGACCCGGGGCTGCTGCTTCACGCACAAACCCCGGACCGGTGGCAGGGTGTGCGTGGGCAGACGTCAGAACCCTCCTTTCCAGCTGTGCCTTCTCTGATCACTCGGCCGTGCAGTTTCCTACACGGGGAACTTGAGAACCAGGAACATAATCTGGGGGAAGGGCCACACGGAGAGCCTGGGCAGGGAAAACAGGGAGAAGGACACAGAGGCACGGGCAGCAGCTCCCAGGAGCTCCCTGTCAGGAGGAGAGAGAGCAGCACTGATTTCTGGAAGCATCCGCAATGCCGAGCATAAACAGCCGAGCCGAGTAAAATCACTGCCATGAGATAAGCACAAATCGATGTCTCCAGGAATTTTATAGACAGGAAATTTTCTTCTTCTGAGACGCAGACGGAAGCAGGAGGAGCATAATGTTATCAGCCCCCAAAAAAGGGACAAACTTCATTAGTCAGATGCAGTGCAGTGAGATGGAAAAGAAACGCACGGGAAAGTGCCCCTCGCTGGACACTCTGCAGTGCAAAAATGGAGGCACTTCTGCAGACATCTTCAGCCCTTGCCCAGAGCTCCCCAGCACAACACTGACGGCAGCAGAGGCTGGAGGGCCCTCAGGGACACCCAGGGAAGCCTGGGCAGCCTTGCAAGTCCCTTCCCAGCTGCTTTGGGAGGCACTGGCTTCAGCAAGTTTTGCAATATTTTGCCAGTGTCTGTCGCTGCAAAGACCGAGGTGCAGCCGAAGTGCTGCCCTGAGCTCCTTTCTGGGTGGTTATTTTGCATCTGGACTTCCAGGTTTGGCCCATTCCAGGCTTCCCTGGGACATCCTTTCTCAGCTGGCCGCACACAAGGCACACTTGGTGAGCAGAAGAGGTTGTGACTTTCCTGAAGGACTGCTAGGAGCCTCCAGTGATGGACCAGGGGGCACGCACCAGCTGTCTGCCCCGTGTTTGGGGTGCATGGCCAGAGCCATCCCCGGCATCTGCAGTAGCTGACCTGCACCAGCATCTCTCCATCCCTCCCTTCCTGCTGCTGCCCAGCACGCCCCCAGCACAGCCACGGTAGCCTGGGTTCCTCAGTGATGCAACGTGCACCTCAAAGTCAATTCCAGTTCTATGTTTTAAGCAAATGAATCCCTCTCCTGCTTTCTTCCCATCACTTCCAATCACTCACACCGCGAGTGCTGTGAACGCCTCAATTCCTCCTCACTCTTCATTCTTCCAATTTATTTCTTGCTTTCCTCCCAGGCTGGAAAATGGATTTCTGTCCATTTCGTTGTCTCAGAAAGTGTTGGCACTGTGGTGCCAGCAAAGACTTTTTAAATAAAGACAGCTAATTCTATTTGACTGAAGGATAGCGACACAGACTCAAAGACATGTTTCTGCCTTGCCTGAGGTTTGGGGAAGCTTTACTTTACAAAAAGAAAAGCAGTATTGAGTGAAATTGTCCTTGATAGTCTCCATTAATCCCCAGGAAGAATTAGCAGCAGCTTTATATTACATTCATACATCTTCTGGAAGTAAAGATTTCAGGCTTTCTGTCTTATTCACAGCTTTTAATAGAGACTTGACACGGTCTCTTCGGACACATCATCTGCACAGGTGGCAGAATTAGTGCCCTGCTTTGTCCAGATGCTCCTCGGGGGATAAATTACAGCCCTGCAGGCAAGCAGGGTTTGGAGTCAGCGTTATGGAAATAAATGCTTATATCCAGGAAGACACCAACTGCTCTGAAGAAATTGCAGCTGAAACCAGCGAGTGAGTTCATGTTAAACAAACCTTGCTGATGAGTTAATTAGCCTGACGAACATGGATGAGGTCTAACTCACCCAGGTGCCATTTCCCTTCCATCAGTTTAGTGATGGTGTGTCGATCCCGTCTCGGGGCAGAAGCATCAAAACAACTGATGTGGTTCTGAAATGACGAGACAAAGAGGCATTAAAGGACAAAGAGACATTAAAATCCCGAGCAGGCTGCAGGGCAGAGAACAGGGTCACGCCGGCCAGGTAGGCGGCTGTCCTGCCTCTGACCCCGCAGGGCTCAGCATCCCAGTTCACACCTACAACTGGTGCCGGTATTTGCGAGCACCCATCCCGTGTCCTATGCACCGAGGAGTTGCCACATATGCCACACGTCCTCCCTGGGTCCCCATGCTTCCACACCGAAGAGCCATTCCAGCACAAAAAACGGGCGAGGAGCTCAGCTCCCGGAGAGGGAAAGCAGGGACGGGAGCGAGGAGCAGCCGCGTGTCCCCAGCGCGCAGTGCAGGGCGTGCCCGGGCCCAGAGCTAACCTGGGGACAGGTTCTGCTCGCGGGATGGTGGAATACACCCACGTAGCGCAGAGGAGAACCCGGGAGAGGCCGCGGGGAACACGGCGGCCGCAGGGAGAGCGGCTCGGCGGACACGCAGCGCGGGGCTGGAACCCGCGGGACTCGAACCCGCGGTGCCG
>WEIT01009721.1:52044-87059 GCA_013389985.1 Dryoscopus gambensis | reverse complement strand
GCCCCCTGCTGGCGGCGAGCGGCCCCGCGGGGCAGGGACACCCGAGCGCCCCCGGTGACCGAGGGCAGGGGCGCACGGGGCAGGGCAAGGCGGCAACAGGGTGTCGAGGAAACGCTGGGGGTTTGGAGCTGGAACGGAAAATACGCTGGCTTGAAGGTCCTCCCCCCCCCCAAAAAAAAAAAAAAAGGTTCGTGAAGGGGATAAAGCTCCTCAATGCGACTCCCGGTGCGGGCCGATCGATTGTTGTGCACCAAACGCAATACAGACAAATTAGAGAGAGACTATTTAATTCCCCGTTCACTAAGAAGAGAGATTTGACACCGATCCGACACTTGGCAAGGGGTGCAATGCCAGCCCTGAGCACAGACGCAGCTCAGGGGCTTGGGGCACATGCCAGGGCCAGGTACCTCGCACTGCAGCATCACAGATACACACTCAGAGTGATGGGGACGGACTCTTTAGCAGGGCCTGTTCCCTAAAAGAGGGAAGATTTAGACTAGAGATAAGGATGAAGAGTTTTACAATGAGGTTGGTAAGACACAGGTTGCCCAGGGAAGCTGTGGCTGCCCTGTCCCTGGAAGTGCTCAAGGTCAGATTGGACAGGGCTTGGAGCAACCTGGTCTAGTGGAAGATGTCTCTGCCCCTGGCAGGGGGGTTGGACTAGATGACTTTGGAAGGTCCCTTTAAATCCAAACCATTCTATGATTCTAAGTTTAAAAAAAAAACGTGGCTCAAGGCTGATTTCACTCACACAGTAGAAGCAAAACTTTGATAGCACAGACTGATCTATTAACAACATCCATTAACGAGCTCCACAGCAGAGCTCCTCACATGCACAAAGGGACGCATTCACTGGCACAGCCATGCCAAAGGCCACAGCCACCCCACGTTCTGTGGGAAAGAGCCGCGTGTCCCTCGCCAGCACAGCAGCAAAGAAGGTGTCATGGTTAAAAACTCACTGCAATGCTAATTAAAACCAAAGTAAGCTTCTACAGTTGCTTGTAGCATCCCATCACTGAGCAAGAAAGACCTTTCGTAACATTTGGGGGCACAGGTGCTTACAGCTGGAATTTGTGCGTGACATCCCCACGTGCTCCGCCAGGGTGTTTCAGCTGGATCACCCTGATACCCAAACACTGAGCCACAGCGTGCAGCCCTCCAAACTGACTGCAAAATGAAGAACAGGATTTTTCACGGCATCACCAGGATCTGGTATTTCCAAAAGCCTCTCCTGACTGCAGATGCTCAGACCGTAAATAATCACTACACGTTTTTGCTGCCGCTGATATTTTCCTGCTCGAGGCAGCCGCTCGCCGGCCTGCCTCCGAGATAAGGCTGGGGAGCTTCACAGGGTTTGGGTGCTTTGAGTGGAATCTTCTCAACATCAAAGTCCCAGGAGGGTTTTTAGTGAGGCTTTAGAACCAAGTTAAGGATTTTTAATGTGCCACACAGCACCCAGCATCAAAGGGACAGCGTCTGCAGGGGCCTGCTGTTAACAAAGTCACCGATAGCACGGGAATACAGCTGAACTAAACAGCTTTATCACCACTATTTTGGGCAACTTTTATGTACAGGAGATGAGCACTCCAGAGGTTTACTCAGAGCAGAGAGTCTGAATAAAAGAACCTGACTCCCCTATTGCCATGTGAAATTAGTCAGATGGAAATGAGGAGCTGAGAATCTTTGAGCTTGTGCCGCGCAGCTCAGTATAAATATTCTTGCTGAATTATGACACTTTGCAAGCCTCACACACGGAATCAAGGTCATCGGCAGCAGCTGGCAGGAGAGCTCTGCTCCTCCAGCTTTGCTATTTCAGGATGCAATTGGTTTTTCTCTCCCAGCAGAAGTTATTGTAAGCAGGGGCTAGCTGGGCTCTCAGGGAGGGGTGTGTTCAACACGGCCATGGGCTGCAGGAACGTTCCTGCACGTGAAATATGCTGCGTGTGAAACTCCAGTAACACCAGCACCCTGAAAATCCCTCCCTCCGGCTGCTCATTTCCTCCCAGGAACCACGAGCATCCCATCACTCACACTGAGTTCCCCATGTGCCTCTGACACGGGGCCCTCCAGAGCTGGTGATGAAGAAGCTTGTGAGGATTGAGGGGTGACAGCGCTGCCTTGACCAAGTGACAGCGACAGCAAGGGCAGCACTGCACCTCCACCCCAGTGAAGGGCACGGACTTGGCAGCCAAACACAGCTCACATGCAGGAATCCAGCCCTGCTCCTGCACTGTGGGCTGGAACATGCTCAGAAACCCAAGCTGTTTTTCTGGGAGCTGGAGCAAATATACATTTTCCACCAGTTGCCTCTATTTTTTAGAGAATAAGTAAGACAAGCAAGGGCAAAGCAATACCCTGTGGCAGAGCAGGATCCAAGGCTCCTCTCTGCAGCATTCCACACCAAACAAAGGTGAAACAGCCGCTGCCTCGCCCAGGTGAGTGGCATTAAGGACATAACACAGCAAACACCATGGCAGTGGCCGTTTGTCCCGCTGCAATACAGGGACAATTTCAGAGCCGCAGGATTCTCACTTGTTTTCACCAAGCCCTGATGCAAGGAGGAGATAAGACATCTTGAGACTTAATTTTTTTTTTTAATTTTTAAAGTAACAGCCTCCAGCATCTTTTCAGACCAGTAGGCACCATCCCTACAGATGTCATGGCCCCATTACTGAGCATGACACTGATTGCATTTGTGCGAAGCAGAAGGTCTGAATTCAGAGGCTTTGGACAGCCTCTCCCCAGCCCTCCTGCTTGGCCACCAGCAGATATCTGCTGTGCACCACAGCTGGGCAGTCACAGGGCTCCTGGCTGCCACACAGCTGAGAAAATCAAACTAATATTATTAAGTTAACGCCAGCCCTGGGTGCCTCCACCAGCGATCAAAGCCACCTTCGGCTTCACCGACACGCAGTGACTTGTAAAAGGCTGAGCTGAAACAGTATTTCACGGCTTGAATTGCTTCAAATCCCCCAGGAACAAGTGTCAGGGCTTTCAATAGCTATAGTGCTAATAATAAAACAGGAACCTCTTCCAGTATCACAGCACAAACAGTAGTTATTTCTCTCTCAAAGCTTTGATTCCTAAAACCTTTCTTACATTCAGCTTGACATCAAAACACCCATCTCATTCACTCAGGCTGTCACAGGAGAGTTGTGTGGTGATATTAGAAATAGCTCTGAGGAGAATTAAGAACAGTCTGTAATGATGTTCCACTACAGCAACTTTATTTATACCAAACCAAATAAATGAGCAATATTTTATCTGATGTGCCTTGGCTCAGCAGAGAACGGCAGCTGCTCCCCTTATGATTTATTGAATGGATGTTTTCTAAATAGCCAAAGCTGGTCTCTGAAGCCAGCCACAAAATCTCCCATTCCTAACAGCCCAGCAGAGATAGGAGAGGGACATTCAAGTTCTGGATAGTGGCAAGTTTGGACATGAACTATTTCATTTGCAATTTTTCCCCCTATAAAGAAAATACACAAACAAGAAGTTGTATTAAAAAAAAAAAATCTGTAAGTATTGATGCTCAACAGCTGGCAGCAGATACAGGGCACAGACAAAGCTCTTCCTGTACAGCTGCAGAAGCAACAGAGTTCAGCAGAGCCAGGGGAGCTTTGGGTGTTCAAAGTGCTGCCAGGAGATGGGGATAGGGGAAAGGAAAGGGTGGAAAGATGGAACTTGGAATGTCTTTGGGAGTGGTACAGGCAGCACATCCCAGCACTGCAGACTCCCCAGGGTACAGTGTGTCCCTGCACCCATCACCCCAGAGCAGCAGCCCCAGCACCACGGTGAGGTGAGCAGGAGAGAAGGGAAATAAAGAAATCACATTGGCACCAGCCCCCCAGCAAGCAGGAGCACGGCAGACACAGCTGAAGTGGGATTTGGGGCTTCTGGAAAACTGGCAGGAGGGGATGGATGTTCACATCAGCGATTAAAGCGTGGGATATTCTGCCAGAGGACATCTCCTAAGCCAAGAAGTTGATGAGATGCAAAACAGGTTTGGACATTCACACGAGCGCCAAGCACACAGGGAAGCATTGCAGGAGCAGCAACACATTTCATGGATATCACACTTCATGGATATCACACTTCTATGGGCTCTGACTCCCAGAGACCCCGACACCAGAGCAGCGAGGGGAGGCAGGTGGGTGCTTGAACACGTGCTGCAAAGGGCTGGTGCCTCTGCAGGGCCTGACAGCAAGAGCAGCCTGTGAGGAGTGGCAGTCCCAAGGGACGGAGATGATCCATTTGGGGTGCTTTCGTTCTTTTAATGCCAGAGCAACGGGAAAAGCTGATGAGGGCAGAGCAAAATCCTGACCAGGCAGCAAGTGCCCGGTATGGGCACTACTGGGATTCCTGCCCTGAGAGACGAAAAATGCCCCAGTATTTATAGCCTGAGGAATGCCAAGCACTTCGTTCCACACACTGGCTGAACGTTTGCCCCAGGAGCAGAACCAGGAGCAGCAGTCTCTGGGGATGAGGGAGTGAAGGGCCTCCAGACCATACTGGGAAGACACCAGTCCCAGGAGTTCCCATCTGTGGAATTTCTGATTAAACACACCCAGGCTGGGGGAAAGCTGCAGAGCACTGCTTTGTTGGTGTTAGTCCGCACATCAGCCCTGTCTGATGAAACAGGGAAGCCTTAAGGGAAAACAGCTTAAAACCTTCACAAAAAGCTCACAAAGGCTTGTCCTGATGCCAGTTCAAGTCCCTGTCAGCAGATTCCCAAACCAAAGCAGCCTTTGATGCCAGCTGGGCACACATTCCCCACAATATTTCACTCCAAGGCTATAAAAACAACAACAAAAAGAATTTCTCTGATACTTTGCCCTTGACTAATGTGCACTTACTGAAATAAATAACCACCTGGTCTTGCCATTGAAGAGCAGCACAAACATTGCCACAAGCAGATTATTGACCAGAAATACAGAAGCCAAGTTATAAACAGGTTCGTAATTCAATAAACAGAACTGTAAAGCATTTCCAAACAGACCATACAAACCTCACTCTACCTGCCTCCAACAAAGGAAGTCAAATACCTATTTATGAGATTCTAACTCCCTATTTTCTATGCCATTCAGCACAAAGAAGAAAAAGAATCAAGATAAAGAGAGGGCATATTTTAGCTGTACAGGATTTATTCATGCAATTTACATTTGAATCAATTATCCAGGCGAAGCTCGAACACTGCCAACGTGATTTAGGTGGCTGAACACACATCATAAATAGCACAGCATTCAAGTCATATAATCCGTGCCTGCCGTTCCTGGATCGCTCCATAAGCAGGAAGAATATCCCGACCCACAGCGTGCCGTTATTTCCAAGTAGGAGTGTGCTTTGCTACAGCTTGGAACAGAGCCTCCGAAACCTCTCAGACAAAGCCCTGGCTAACATCCAGCCCAGTGGATTAGGGATAAACCCCTGGAAGGCTGGGCCAAGCCCCCAGCTCGGACAGGACTGAGCAGGGCAGGGCAGGGCAGGGCCCCACCTGGCTGGGCTGGACATTTGTCACTTAAGGGGCACTGAGGTCACTGATGGCTCCTGGGGTGGGAGAGCCCCTCCATCCTGCTGTGCCCACAGCAAATGGCACAGAGCTGCCTCTTGCAGGTTGTGGCAACTCACGCTGCACCTCAGGATTCCCTTTTTCTGGCTGTAGTTGTGGCACACAATGCATCTCTCTGAGAAAAACAGATGAGAAAACTCAACTCGTTTCACAGCCACAGAGTGGAGCCTCTCCTCTGCTCAGCCTTTCTCCAGCAGAACGTTTCTACACTGCAATAGAGTTTAGCTTTGCACAAACGCAAGAAAGGAGACGAAGAATTATGAAGCCATGTATCCCATTAGCATCCAAATGCAGCTGTGGAGGCAAGGGGTTTTTCTGGAGATAAGGTGTTTTTGAAACAGTACTAGGAGGAGGAAAATTTCTTTTATGAAACGCATTTTTCACAGACCTGAAATCCACAGTGCATTATAAAACTGAATTTGTTGCTGTTGTTTTTATTTTACAGCATTAATCACTAAAGGCTTGCTTAGGTGGGCAGGAAAAATCCATTTCCCATTGTATTAACTTCACACAATTTAAGAAGCCTTTCAAGGCCCACAAAAATGCCAGTAAACACTCCCAAATCTGGCTGGTCCTGCACTGGCCGGGCACACAGAGGCTGGAAGCACATCAGCTGGACTTGCCAGACACTCCAGAGGTGGAGAGCACTTAAATCCTGGCGCTCCATCACCCACCACTTGATTTAAAGTCTGTAGGAAATGAGCTTTCCCAGAACGCCATTTCCTCTGGGATAGAAAATGAGAGGAGATTCACCCTCTGTCCCAGAGGATTTCCTGTGCCAGGGGGCAGCGAATACCCTTAGATCCTGAGTGATGGGATCTTGCCATCTGTGAGATTCTGTGAATTTACAAACACCAAGACCTCACACATTTGGCCTCCCCAGTCTCACATTAAGGTTTCACAGGAACAAGTGCACAGGGTGAAGGGGAGAGCCAGAAAGGTTCAGTGCAGATATTTAACAAAACTCTTTTGTATTTGCTAAAGCAGATGTGCAGTTACAGCACAGAACTGTTACCCCAGTGACAACATACTGCCTTTAGTCAATTCTTAGTAAAATTATCTTATTCCAGTGTGGTGAAACAGATGGATTTGGTGCATCATCTGGAGATAAACAGACCCGGGTCAGGTGTAGGCAGAAACACACATCAGAGCTTCGGAATTTTACTGCTCACTCCCCCAGACAACCACATTTTCATACAATATACATAAACATTGCTTTGGCACGTGAACAGCACAGCCTAAGTGCCAAACTGTTGGTTGTATATATATGCAAGGTTCCTAAAGCCCAGCTTGAATTTTAGGAATCAACACAAATACAAAATCCAATTGTTCCAGCAAAGAACACACACTTTGACTGCTCCAAAAAGGGGATTTTAAAAAATAAAGCAGCCAAAACCAACCAAGAAAAAAAAAACAAACAAAAATACCCTCTTGGCCTGTATAATTTCAATTTTGTATAAGGAGCAATCAGGGAAGAAAACATCCCTGTGGACTTGGAATTGATTTCCAGAACAAAAGCTCCCAAGGGATCTTGAAGGAGGTTCATCTGAAAAACAAAAGATGACCTTCTAGGCCAGTCACAATAACACATCGCTGCAATCCTACCCATCATCCAGCAGGAAGGGGACTTGTTTGAGAAAGGCTCTGCACATCATTGCCACGTTAGCAGGAGCTGGTGTGAAAGCTGTTCTGGCATTGTCACGGCTTTGTCCCCCGCCTGCCCCGGCCTCTGGGAGCGGCTCTCGCACAGCTGCTCGCAGAAAATGTCAGCAAACTGCTGTGAAACTTCAGCCTCACGACAGACACTGAGCTCACGCTTACCTCCCCAGGCATTTCAGAGCAGTAATTATGGGTGGCTTGGGCACACACGTGCTTTCCCCTTTCTGAAACGCAATTACAGCTGCAGAGAAACAGAAGGAGATTTATGGAGGGAACACCAGAAGAATCAATATATCAGCCCAGGTGGAAGACCAGGATTTTGAGCTGCTGCTGAACTACACTAAACCACCTAAATTAACTTAATTAGGTGTCAAAACCAGTTTATTTGATATATAAGAGATATTTGTTTCAAAAATCTCTCAGTCCAGTTTAAAAAAGCAGGCTTGGCTCTCAATCAACATTGCTCCTCCGATAAAGTTTTAAAGAAGACTGCATGTACCATGAGACACAGAGGTTTTATAGCTCATCTCAAAGTTGTATTTAGATAACAGGGATTCAGCAATTTACAGACAAAATCAAATCAGAAATATCAGCCAACTGATTCAAGAGAAAATAAGAAGGCAGTCTAGGATGAAAGCTAACCTTTACACGCCTAAGCTTCAGTACTGCCACAATTAGCTGTTCACATATCTGGATGGTGACAGCCACTTGCGAAGATATTTTATGTATATATGCGTGTGTATATATATATATAAAGAACTTAGTCCATTCCCTCCTTCCTCCATTTCCTTTTCCTTAAGTTTTTCACGTTAGGGCAACATTTCAGAACACAGTAACTTCTCTAAACAATTAGAGAACACTCCCACCATGGTACGCTCTGTCCTGAAGTTGGTGACAGATGTGAGCGCAGCTGGAACGGGTGCCCACAGCATTGCAACCCATAATAAACACCCCAACAGGAAAGATCAGGAAAGCACCAGGGCAGGTCCCCACCAGCATCATCAGGGGCACAAGGACACCTGAAAAGAAGCATCATTTACAATTCCTATGGTACAGCAGCTCCTATGTCCAGTGGAGAAGCAGCTGGAAACACGAGAATGTTATTGCATTCCAGGCTCGGAGATTTAAGCTTAAGTCAGGGAAAAACCCAGGCCTAATTGTTTTCCTTTTAGAAGTGGCAGGGTCTCACCTGTGCTGTCACACACGGTTTCAGAGAGGCTGTTATTCATTAGCAGTGCAGACGGAGCAGAGATCTCCTCCTGCTGCGGAGCTGGGGCACCGAGGGTAACAGGCTGCTCAAACACAGGCTGCTCAGGAGGGCTCAGGGTGTGACGCACCTGCAGCTCCCACAGGGATGCTCCTGGTGCAGCCCCGGGCAGGTGACATTCTCACCACCAGGGAGACAAACCAGGGTCCTGCCCTGTTTCAGTGGAGGCCTTGTAAAAGGTGTCTCAGGAGCACACGCTCTCCATGGCTGCATCACGGAGCTGAGTGAGAAAAATCCCCCTTCTCCTCCTCATGGCTCCAGGGAATGTCATCAGAAACGAGCTGTGCCTTGGTTTGTAACTCAAATGGGATGCTGATGCTTCACATGCTGCCACACTTGCATCAACACTGCTGCAGACAAAACAAAACTTCTGTGGAACAAAACAAAACATGAGCAGACAAGAGCAATTAGAGAAGTGAGAGAGCTAATCATCAGGAGACGACTGGAACCCAATTCAGTGCTTCAGGAGAGGGCAGCCTCAGCAAGCAGATGGACCCTGCTCCTCTCCCCTGAGCAGGGAGCACACAAAACACACCAGGCTCTGTTTCAGGGCCCTCCTGGCTGGCCTGGTCACAGCCAAAAGGCTGCTCTGAATCCTTGCCCAGAGCCTGCTGCTGAGCCCAGGGTCTGGATCCAGGGAGATCCCAGCTGCCAGCCTCACCACCAGCGCTGCCAGGGTGTGTTCCCTAAGGCCCCGTGCCACAGCTTTCCTCTAGAATAACCCACCCAACATCCATGATTTCAGGGACTGAAATAGTTTACGAGGCCGCTCCGAGTTGCTATTTGAAGTACACATTTAAGTAACACGAGTCTCTATTTTTACTTAACATACTCCAGTCCATACAGGGAACACTCCCTTATGGAGGGAGAAAGCCAGAGGTCCTCCCCTGAGATGCCTACTCCAAAATCCAGCCCTGGCAGGAACTGCTCACAGAGCAGATACCCCTCTGGCATTCCGGGTGTGCCTCATAAAACCCAGCCCTCCAGCTCCTCTGCGCAGGTGTTTCATCATGTGCTGTTATGATTCTCAACTCCCCAAATCTTGAAGGAAAGATCATTATGTACAAAAAATTCGTAATAATATAGTTACCATTACAGGATATTGTAGACCTCACCCTGTTGCTTTACTCTTAACTCTAATGATGAGAAAAATGTGTTTAGTGCTGGGAAGATGAGTGGTAAGATCTGGATACCAACAGCCCCACAGCACAAAAGCTGAGGAACATAAAAGATCAGAAAAATGCCCTAAAATTCTAGAAAAAGTCGAATGCACATGCCATGAACTAATGCATCTTCCCAGAGGCACCTCTGGGGCCCCTCTTCCTCCAAGCAAAGGCCGAGGTCACCTGCAGACATCCCCAGCTGCACCACCAAGCCAAAGTCCTGCCCTCTCCCACTAGAATGAGCCAATAAATGTGAATTAATAAAACACCAAGGCACAGTACACAGCATTGTTCCACCGCTGGTGTTTACCTTTGTGTTCAGCACAAGTAAAGCCCGGTAACGCTCAGGCTTAGATTAGAAAAAGCAACATGAATTTCTTGTTAAAAGCATTTACAGGCATCCCTTTACTTCCTTACAACCATGCAGACGACTCGGGCTCCCAGGGTGACACCTGCCCCCCAAAAGCTGCCCCTCTGTGCCTTGCTGAGGGAGCTGCTCCCCCTTCCCCTGCACTGCCCCTTTCTAAGCTGCAATCCAAGCCTTGCTGGTGCTCACAGAAATGACAAAGTGGAAGCTGGGACCTGTTTAAGCTTTCCTAATTGTCCCCTATGGTCTACTAAGTATAATTACCAAATAATGCCTGGGAACACGACTGCATCCTTGGCCATTAGGGTGATGGCACAGAAGGGCCACCAGCCCTCCCAGCATCTCCGGCTGCAGGTCCCTGGCCAGCCACCTCATCCCAAAACCTCAGCATCCCACAGGCATTAGCAGAACAGCACCCAACACTCCACTTTCCTCTAACCGAAGTGGCTGCTCAGGATTTTAGGCCATAAAAATAACAAACTGCCAGCATTCTAAGGATCAAGTGCTCAGAGGAAGGATGATAAGCCTGTAGAAATGGTTTATTTGCTCTTCACGCCAGCTGCTTCCCTGTACAAGTGCATCTGGCCAGGTCTGTTCCCCATTGCCCTGAGTTTCACCTGTGGGTCTCAGCCCTCAGATCCTGTGGCCCCATCCTGCTCCAGAGCCAGTGCCATGAGATGGAGCTGTGGCAGACGACCACCCTCAACAGCCACACTGCCACAGAACCGAAATGAAGAAGGGCACGAAGCCAGAGAAGACTGCAAAGGAGACATTTTAGCCACTGATAAAAACAACAAAGCTCATGCATCCTTTTCTTGCTCTCAGATCCCTGCTCTTTCCAGCAATCCTGTACCTGCCCTCAAGAGAATTCCTTCTCAGACAAGAGGCAGTGACATGTCTGCACAGTTCATCAGCTCTGAGCAACCTGCTCAGCCAGTTCTCCATCAGTTTTGGTTTTAAATCATCTATTTTGAGAAATGTCCCAGCTTTCACTGGGAGGACGGAACACCCACACCAGGCACCCGAAAACCCTGCCAAGAGTGGGCGAGGCTGCAGTGGCTCCTGCCCAGTGGTGCTGGCATCCTGCAAGAGGTCTGCTGGTGATGGGGGCTCCAGAAACCTGCCCCACCTGCACCCGGGACTCAGGAGCCTGGTCAGGGTACATTCACCAACAGCTGCAATTATTGTAAGCATGAAGATTGGCTGTAAGTATTCCTGGTCAAAAATGATAGTGTAAGCTGACAAGAATTGCAGCATTTTCACACTGATTTTAATTGTATTTTGGCCAGTCTGAAGTTAATTTTTATTTGCTATAACTCCAAAATGTGTCTGCCTCTAAATTGAGGCAGTGAATTCAATCTGAGTGAACGCAGATTTGCTTGCTCTTGAGCACAGATCTTGGACCATCTTAGGAGATCAAAAGCTAGATGCCAAAATAAGTAATTCATTGGGGACAAAGCAAATAAAAATAAGCAGAGATAAATATTTATGTATTTATTTTATTTTTAAAACTTACTGTAAGGTCTGTCAGAGACCCTTAAGAGCCATGGGCTGCTCTGCCCCTGCCTTGCTTCAGCTCTTTCAGCATCTGCACAGGCCCAGGACCTTCTGGCACCTCAGCTGGGCTCCAGTCCTACTCCTGAACTCCCACAACTGACCCAAGACTACAAGTGCTTAAGAATTAAAGCATTTTGGTAGGAGCCAGGCATCCTCCCACACTTTCAAATAAGAATATACTAACAAATCACAGGTTAATTATAAACCCGGTCACAGCAGCTAAGAAAACACTGGAAGGTAAATATCTGCTCAGGTGAGATAATTCTGCCACAGAACCAATGTCCTACTCCACAAAAGGCCACCTGCTATTAACAGGTGAGCATTCCATGGGGTTGTACCTGCCTCTCTTCCCGGGAGCTTCCACGCCCTGACATCACAGCTTCTGCTGAAGTAATGATAAGCCTGAGACTTTTTATATACAAAATGGGAGATATGTTCTTCAAATGACCCTCCAGGAGCTCAGAAGCTCTGATGGGATGAAATGCAACCACTGGCAATCTGCTGAACAGATAAAATTAATTCATTAAGATTTTCTCTAAGGACTGGCTCAGTGGTTTATAAGGGTTCTTGTCAGCTTCCCCTTTGCAACTTTAAGAAACAGAAAGAAAGTGATCTACGGGGGGCGGGGGAAATTTTAAAAAACAAAAAGGAAGACTTTGATCACTTCAGCAATGGACAGCAATATCAAATTATTGTAGTTCACAGTAAATGTTAGACCAAAAATATTAGATCTCCTCCTTCCTCCTCCACTGATGGAGCACAACCACAGCTTTCCTCAGTGCTGAGGATGAGGATGTTCATGCCAGGATTTTGCTCACATGTCTTTTGTAAAATCACCTGGAAGGGAGGACACAGTGACTCATGTACTGTCTGCTCTCCTTCCTCTGTGCCCAGCGGGTGGGCTGAAGCACAGGACCAACACTTCCCACCTTTTGTACAGCTGCTGCTTCACTCCTCAGACTTTTCTGCCAGTTTTGCTCATTTTGTTTTTGTTACAACTTAAAATTTTAGCAGCAGCTCTCTGGGCCTTGAGAGAATCAGCTCTTATCTTGACATTTTCACCTTCTGCTGGTGAGGTTGTCTGCAAATGTCAGAAGCATCATCACATTCCTAAAGCTCCTACACTTCAAATCACACCCCACGGACCATCACAGTCCTGCTTTTATTTGAAGTGCATTCAACATGTTTGAAGTCTGACAGAACTTCTTGAGGGGCATTACTTCTTTTCAAGATGAAGCATAAGAGAATGTCATGAAAAGACAGATTCTGCAGCAACTTTACTGAGATATAAAATAACCAGAATTAGAAAGTTATGATGCTGTCCAAGACAAGGCAGAGAGAGAAGCAAGGACACCATGAGGTGATGCTTCCCCACTTCTGAAAGGGTTTGTTGCTTTGGAGTGGGATTCATGGAGAAGCAGTAATAGTGCTGGGACAAGGCCTTTCGGCCTGGGCAGTGTCTTCTCCTTTGGGCTTTTCATGGCAAGGAAAGCCAAGTCTCTGCAGAAGGAAAACAGGAAATGGGAGTCTGGCTGGGACAGCCCACCCAGCACAAGTTCATCCTTGAGCAGCTCACACAAAAACTTTCTGTTTCTTTTGAATACTTCTCATGGATTCCTCTGGATTCTCCGTAACTGTCTGAGCACTGGAAATAAATCATGTTCCACCATGAAAGCCTCTCTTGTTTTTTTCTACTGTTTTTCAGCATGCTGCATTTAATTCCACCCTCTGGCTCCAAGAGCACTAAGAGAAGCAGCATCCACTGCTAGAAGCACTCAGAAAAGTCGAATCACTTGTTTAGGGACACGTGTGGCAGCATGGCTGCAGCATTTCCATTGGAGTCAGCTTCTGCTGGCTCTGCAGGGAACAGAACAGAACCATCAGCTCAGCACAGGGTAAGCTCCACATCCAAGCAGTTATTCATTAAAATACCAGGATGAACTCCCCCCCTACTTCCCTCAAAATCAACTGTTTGGGGAAATGTATGGCAAACAGCAGGAAACATTTGCAAACTACAGCCCCACTCAGGTGCTGGCAGTGCCTCTGGAAGAGATTGTGAACATGTACATCAGAGCATTGAGTCATGATCAGAGCTTTAATCCAAATTTGTTCCATTGATGTGGCAGGAGATTTGTTCCACACCAAGGTGTTTACGTTTCGATGTGCAAGTGAGTAGATTTAGCTCACATTTCAGTCTTCCAGAAGTCAAAATATTTCTTAGAAACATGGCGCATTTAATTCTGCTTGTTCTTTGCTGCTGGAACACTATTAATATGCATGCTGCTTTTATTTGGATACTTTCCTATCACTCTTCAACTCGTTTCTAGTGGGCACTTCTCCAAAACCATAATCCCCTATACGAGCAATTCACTTAAGAGTTGGGCTCGATGATCCTTGTGGGTCCCAATATTCTGTGATTCTGTAATGCCTCTACAAACATTCTCTGTGGTCCCAGCCCAGAGAAGGCCAGGGACAGCCTGGCCTGCAAAACAGTGATAAAGCATAACGCAGCAAAGATCATCTCCGTGCGTTAATTAGCACTGATGAAAAACAAATTTAACGTTTTTCAAATCCTTAAAGTGTAATGTGATGAGCTGGACAATGTGTAACTGGAGTGTCTGAATCAACCAAAGCTTCCATCAGAGCTGGTGATGTCACAGCCCAGCGAGGGACGAGCAGGTACCTGTGCCATCACAGCTGGAGTGATGTCACCACAGACCTGATCCCAGCAGGAGATCAGCTCACGCTTCCAGTGCTGGAGAACCTGCACCTCGCACAGCTCATCCAGGGCTGACAGAGGATGCCTTGGCATGTTGCACTGCACTAACGTAGTTAGGTTATTGATATATATTGCACTGGGTGATGTTCTGTTTGCACAAGTCGTGACATGTCCTTTTTCACTCCCTTTCCCACATGGTGGTGGTTGTACCCCTGGAGATCCTACACCTCACCTGGAAATCCTGCCCCTGTCCCCCTACATCAGCTCTATTCCATCGGTTATGATCCTTTCCCCTCCCTTTCCACCCGCGGGTTTCAAAAGACCCCAAATTGGGGTGCTTGGCCTCTTTTCCTTCCTGGATGTGTTCCAGTAAACACCTGAGGATTTCATCCCGAGGGGAAAGTGCGCTTTTCTTCTTTTGCCTTTGTTCCTGACCCACTCGTTTCTCAGGGGTCCCCGAGCTGGCCATCGGACCTCCGGGGACCAGGTCGGGTCACTGGCACCCCTGACAGATCATGTGGCTGGGGCTCAGGTGAGCTATCCCCGGGGGAGGGAGCATATCCAGATCCCACCAGCTACACACCAACTCTTTATAAGGACTGTAAGGACTTCAGAACTATTCATTAGACAAACCCACAAATGTGCAAAGAGAGCCAACCCATTACTGGCTCTTGCTGGAGACAGGCTGCGATAGCCATCAGACAGGTGCAGGGGCACGATAACTGGGTTAGGAGACCCGTGAATGCAGCTCGTTGGGATTGGAAGCTCTGTAACAATTTTAAAGGAGGAAGGAAACAATGCCTCAAGGCCATCCGTGGTGCCTGTGAGGAGGGAAAGGCCTTCAAAGCTCAGCACATACTGAAATCCTGGTCAGGCAGTGTCTAAATCATTATCTCCTTGCAGGCACACTGAGAAGGATTTCTCCTCTCACCCACGTCCCTCTCCCACTGGGAAGGTGGGGCACGTGAAGTTGCTCACTGTACTGGAACCAGCATCAACAACAGGACAGTGATCCAACATATTCTTGTCAGGAATTACTTGCAGACAAAAGTGATCCATCAAGTACAGCCCAGGAAAAATCATTAACATTCAACAAACATAATGAGGCCAAAAAGACAAGGAATCAGGAGGCAGAAAAACTAATTGCATGAGGGCTGCTTAATTATTTTTAAGGTTACAAGAGAAGCCTGACAGAATATAGGCTCAATATAGCAGACATAGCAGAAATTTCTATCAATCTTATCACAATTCTGCCCTCCTACTAGAGCAGTACAGCCATGAATGCTGACCAGCATCAACGGGCTGATTAAGACACAAATCTCAATATTACTAATAAAACAGCAAGTGCCAGAAATAATAGGCAGTATGAGCATGTTCAGTTTCAGCTGCAGAATGGAGAAAAAAAGAACTTTTATGGTGTCTTGCCAATAAATTCATCTCTGGGGGACCATCAAAACAGTGGATGCCTTTCTGTAAAGCAATCACTGATGGCCTATGAGCAGAGAACATATCTGGCTCTGCATGACAATGACAGCAGGGCAGGAGCCACGGAGCAGATCCTCAGCCAAGACTGTGTGGGACAGGACCCTGTGTCTGACAGGCGGCAAGGAGGAGAGGAATTCCAGGGCAAATAAAGAGGGCACAATAGGGAAAGTTCTAGAAAATCAGAGAATGTGAAAGCGGAGAGGTTAGATAAACAGAAGGCAAGGCAAAGAAAGGAATAGATGAGGGGAATTTATAAAAATATCCAAACATTGAACCTCTGCAGCGGTCACAGACAAAATCCTGACCTAAACAGATTCAGACAGTGAAGCTCAATTGATTAGATCCACATCCAGGTAAAACAAGATTTCAGAAGAGCAAGGGCCATTCCTGGCCTTCCTTCCATGCAAAGCCAGTGCTACATGCAAGTGCTGTGCAAATCCTTCACTCTGCTTCCAGAAGGAAAACCAGAGAAACCCAGCACAGAGCTGGTCCCTTTGCTCCTCTCTGAGGAATATGGGAGGAAGAGGAAATCTCCTTTTGCAGTGTGAGGCAGTAGAATTTTGGGACCTGTGAAAAACTGCAAGGAGAAGGAAGGACAAAGGTGCATGATCCTATAATCCATACAGAAAAGGCAGCAGAGAAACAAGATTTGGAAAGAGTGGCTCAGGAGAAGGATGCACCATGTGCTCTTCCTGCAAGCAGGAAAACCTGGGATGCAGAAGTCAAGTGCAGCTGCTCTTCCTACAATCCCTTGGACAGCGCAGCAGCCAGGCCTGGGCTCGGGCAAGTCAGTGATTTACAACCTAAAATCAGAGAGTCCTAATAGAAAAATAACAGCCTGTCAGTGTAAGTGATGGTGCTTGCAGAGACCTGCCAGCCTCCTGGAGCAGCTGCTCACCACGACCTGCTAAGGAATGGGAATGACCAGGAGAAAACAGGCTGTTCTGCCAGGATGGATGGGGGATTTCTCTGGTTTACAGGTCCTGGACAACCCCCTGAGCAGGATGCTCAGACACCCAGCAGTGCTCTCGAGATCAGCAGCACCTGGTACTCTAATGGAAGAAACATAGTTTCTGCTAAAAACAAGAATATCAGTGAAAAATGAGGTGAACGCTGTAAGCACAGGTGGAGAAGGAAGCACAGGGACAACTAATTAAAGCCAAGATCAAATTTTGGCTTTGAAAAGGGGCCCAGGCAAGAAGCTCACACCTTAGCCATGTACCAAAATGCCTGGAAATAAATATCTCCCTGTACTGGAGAAAACTGCTTTGCAGACAGAAAAGGCACTTCTAAAAGGAACATCTTTTGACCTTTTCTCCATTCCCTTGCCATGGAGCACAAAGGAGGGATGGCTGAGGAGCATCTCTGGCCCTGCAGCACCCTCCCAGGTTTGCTTGGTTCCTAAAAATCCCCAAACCAACAGTGGTTTGAAAGGGTCCAGGAGTGCAGATTAACAGCAGCAATGGGGCACAAAGAAACAATTTAAACAGCCAAATTCTGAATATTTGTGAATAGTCAAGAATTTGCAGCCGCTCATGAGCTGAAATTCCCCCATATGCAAAGCTTATGTGCAAATAACAAAACAAACCCAAAAAATTCCGCAGAGATGACCCAGGTTAATCCCACCATATAATCCCATTTCCCAGCTCCTTCCCTGAAAGCTTTACACAAACCCCGGGCTGGTCAGAGCACAAACCGTAGCCCAACATTACCACCTGGTGGAAATCCTCTTCTGCTACAGCCACAAGCAGAAAAATCATTAAATTCATTTAGCAGAGTAAAAGAAGCTGGGTTTGGACAGTTGGTTACACCAACGTCGAGCTCAGTCCTGCACACCAAGGGTCCACCAGGCGCTGTGGGTTTAAAAACCACAAGTTTGGCAGCACAGAAAAATGTCTTTTTCGGAGAGAAAGGCAATGAGCCCACATGCAAAGCAGCCTCCACATGCCCGCATCATTTTCTCTGAGTCCATCTATACAGGTGCCAGAGAAGATGGACAAGCAGGATTTTTTAGTAAGATGAGACAAAATTTACAGATAGATAAATCATGACAGCCACAGAAGACTCAACGTTGCCCTATCCACCAGCATCAAACCCAGCCATTTAGGAGCCCGGGTGCCAGCAATCAGGATTTTGGACTCTTTGAAGCAGAGATTTAACATTCACATCTTTTGTTACTGCAAAAGTGTTTGGACAGGCGAACCCCTTGTTGCAGAGACCCCCAGTTCCCAGGCACACACTGTTCAGCCTGTGCTGCTGAGCAGCAGAGCACAGCCCAAAGAGGGAAAACAGGGAGGAAACAGCAAGGAAAACAGCACAAACAATACAGCTGTAGGTAAAAAAGAAGGTCCGGTATCTCCCAGCGTTGTGGCAGCCCAGATGCAGAACCCTGTTTGGGCAGCTTCCAGCATCCCGAACAGCAACCATGGGGCTCTTTGCTGGATCTCATCAGGAGCTGGTGGATGGCTGAAAACACACAGAAGGGGGATGGGAGAAAGCAGAGCCAGAGAGGGGAAAAGTGAGAAACAGGAATGAGATGCAAATAAAGAGAGTCACAATCAAGGAGTGTGAATGAAAAAAGAAAGAAAAGAAAAAGAGGTGAGAAGAAAAGGAAAAGGGAAATTTAAATGGTGGGAAAGTGTGGTATGAGAATGTTCCACTTGGAAGGAAGATAATGTTAAAATCCCAGCAGCATGGCCTGATTCCACTGTGCAGTGGAGAAATCCGAGATCCGAGGCAGAGACCTGTCCTGCAGGAGCCTGCCCGTCTGATTTCAGTGGGAGCAAAGGAAGCACCACGGATCTTATCAGTGGCTGAGCAGGACGCAACAAGGCCGAGCGGAGGAATGAACTTTATCTGGTGGCACCAGTTCCCAAGGAACGCCTGCAAAAGAGGAAGGATCTCACAGAATGCTGTGGTTGGAGCCTCAGTGTGTGTTACTGTGAACGCCTTGCTTCTAGGGGAGGACGTGGGAGGAGGGGCCATTTGGTTTAGTCTACTGCTTCTGCTTGCTCAGGAGAGTCCAGTGGGGCACAAACAGTCCAGGGTGAGTCTGAGGGGAAGCAGAAAGCAGGAGGGAATGGAGGGGACTGACCACTGAAGGTGGAGAAAGGAAAAACAGAATTAAAAGCCAAAGAGGAGCTACAGCATTTCTGTGCATACAGAGGTTTGGGACAGATAGAAGCTGAAGGTGCATCCTTGGCACTGAAGAAAGGCCACGAGAGCAGCAACATTCCCCCAGTATTCCCCACTACACCCCAGGGAGCAAGGGTTGTGTCAGGATCCATGAGCTTCCTGGGACAGTGCCCAGAGCTACAGCAGGATCACAACCAAGTCCCTGCTCTCCAGAGAGCTGGCCTGGGGTGCAGCCACCACCTCCCAGGGACACAGAACGTGCAGGAGCATCAGCAGCAAAGTACAATTCCCATTTTGATATGGGAAGGTACAGGGCAAGGAGAGCAGTAGGAGTGCCACTGATCCACTGTTATCCATATTTATATTATGCCAGTGTCTTATGAGCGATAAAAATATCCGAGGACAACTTTATAGACCAGATTCGCAGCCCATTTGAGACACAGCCACAATAACAGTTTGCTGCCCTGTCTTACATGAGGCCTTCAAAGTCCAGCACTCTTGGAGAGAATCTCTGAAAGATTGTCTCCTGGCCAGAGATAAATGCATAGCTGGAAGCCTGGAAGAAAGCTACAAATGGTTGATAAACATAATTTCTGCCATTTAAGATATATTTAATTGCCTCCACATATCATTTAGCAGCAAATAGTAAAAAACTAAATAAACTTATAAGCTGCAAAGCACAGATGAGAAACGAGTGGTGACCTGAAATACTCCATGAGTAAGAAATTCGCTGGGCTCCCAGGAGCTGCCAGCATCACTTTACACCAGGGAATGCTCAGGGCCCTGGTTTACGCCCCCTCAGAGACCCCTTTCCCAGAAGGGAGGCGCAGACTCCCAAATTTCTGGTGTAAAGGAGGGGTTTACCCCTTCGGAGCAGCATCCCACCCGTAATCCAAGGCCGTGACACAGCTGTCCCTCCAGTGAGGGAGGGGATCCTGACACATTTGTTGTCACCGATATCAAGGAATTTGGTGCCAGGCCTGCAGAGGGAGATCCCGTGGCACAGGAATAACACCACGGCGGCTTCGCACGCTTTTAACCTCAGGCACCCACAGCCATTTCCACAGCAGGCGGGGTACTGGATGTGCTGGTAACATCTCCAAATCACAATCCAACTGACAAAGGCAACATTCCTTTGACTTCCAAGAAAAGGACACTGTGCACAGCCCCAGAAGAGGCAGAAATTTTTGTAAATATCCCAGAATCACAGACTGGTTTGGGTTGGAAGGGACCTTAAACCTCACCTAGTTTCAACCCCCCTGCCATGGGCAGGGACACCTTCCACTGTCCCAGGTTGCTCCAAACCCCATCCAACCTGGCCTTGAGCACTTCCAGGAATGCAGCAGCGACAGCTTCCCCTGGCAACAGTTCCACCCAGCAAACTGACATTGCTCAGACCCACATTTTTTGATGTATTCCTTGATTAATGTCCCCCGGCTGCAGAGAAGGAAGAGGCTGTTTTCAGAATTCAGGCAAAGCCTGCCACCATCTGCCTCTCTAGACTTCACTGTCACCTGCAGTGACAAACAGGCTTCCTCGTGCCTGTGCTCTTGGATGAGCTCTGTCCCAAAAGAGCTGCAAGTCAAACGTTTTTCAGCCGCAATAACCTTTAGAGACAAACTAAAAGTTCAAGAAAAACTCCACAAACATTGTTAGCTTGAAGTTCACTAGTGCCAAAAAGGAGAGAAGCAGGAATCAAGGGTCCAATTGCACCTGTCCAGAATCCAACCTTGAGATCTTGTGCTGAGCATAGGATGCGTCACAGCCAGCAGGAACCTGAGTGAGGATGAGATGGCCCTGTTTAAACAGACCCTCCTAGGAAATTAATGAAAATTTGTTTGTTCTACATCTCAGTTCCTAAAAGGCAGCAATACAAAGGAAAAGTATTTCTCTCAGGCATCTTCAACCATCAATCCACGACACACTCCCACCACCCTGTGACACTGCCCCATCCCTGCTGTCTCAGCACTGCAGTGTGCAAACCCTGAAATCTCCTTGAAGGGTTCCACTTTGGATGAAGAAGAAAGAGGTGCAAAGCCAAGGAAAAAGATGGGAGTGGGATAAAGTAGGAGAGGGGATATCTCATGTCATCATATTTCACCTCACTGAAGACCTCTATAATCCCTAAAGAATCAGAAATGTTTGGGTTTTGAAGAACAGAATCAAGAATGGAAGTGGAGGAACCTCGCAGCAGAGGGGGGGATGCAATCCAACACCTGGTTGTGGTAGAGTTGGAATCTTTATCCTTCTGCTAAATGTCTATCAAAGTTTTGCACTGCACTTAGAAATTCGTGCTCTACTCCTGCCATGCCTTTAGTATTAGAAAGGGGAAAAAGTGTTTAACATGGAATTTAATTCCAAGAGTTCTCTTATGGACATAGTCAGACTTTTTGCAAGAGGCTCTTACAACTTTAGTCTGCTCCTCCAGCCTCGATGCAGTCTCTCTCCAGGCTGGATTAACCTGTTCTTTCAATCTTCCTGAATAGGCCATTTTACCTCTAAATCCAGACTCTGTGAAGGAGAATAGTTGTCATAACTTATATCCTGATTTGCCTTTGTAACAGGCACAATCTTCTACATTCATGGTCTTCTATACAATAGCCAAACCAGACTGGTGAAATCCAAAAGAGAAGCTGTTTGAAGGAGTCATTTATCACCAAATCTATTACTTTATAAGAGACATTCCTAAATGAGGAACTGGTTTATTAAGCCAATTCCATCAGGGAGGATGCTCATGTTTTTTGTTTGATGGAGAAATGAATGCTTAAGGAGCATATACTTTTCCTGGCAGCACAAGAGAACCAGTTAAAGTGGAAGACAAACCCCAGCAGCTCTGGGTGCAGGGTTGGGTCCCAGAAATACCCTAGAGTCAGACTGGCTTTCCAGCCTGGGATCCCTGCTTCTGAATTTGGGCTGCACATAGTGCAGACCCTTCCTGCAGGACAGGCAGTGATGTCATGTGCACAGCACCAAAGGGAGCAGAATTAATTTCTGAGGTTCTGTGGTGCTGGCGGGAGGAGCTGTGGAAGATGACCATGAAAATAAACACTGCCTACCACTGGTAACAAATGGTGCTCCTTTTCTTACTTTCTTCTTCTTTTTTTTTTTTTTTTAATACATCAGGAAATTACTTTTGCAACTGCTACTCCTTCAGCTTCATCTTTCATCCCGGAGGACAGCGTCATTACCCAGGCTGTGAAGCATCACAGTCAATGTCAGCCTCATTGACATCTCTATTGTTAATATTATCTATAATTTCTTTCATTGCCTGCAGAACCCATTCAAACCTGTGAAAACAAGCATTGCAAATTCAGACCTAGACTTAACCACGTAATTCATAACTGAGAAAAAAAGATCATAAACATGGCAGGCTGTAATGGATGTATCAGAAGTGAACCCCAAAAGAACCCTGCAGCACACTTCCAGAGTTTCCAAACCATTTATTAGAAGCCTGAGTGGTGCAGTTCATGGCCATTACACACCTAGACAGGTATGACAAACAGTTATTTTTAAATTGGCTATTTGGACGTGCTGCTTTCCAGTTTGCAGACGTACCTGCAGTGATTTTGCACTTAGAACAAACCACTGTGTAACTCTGAAGTATTAAACTTGCATTGTGATTACCACTCACTAATCAAAACTTTCCTAAATTGGTCAGAAGGGAATCACAGGTTGCAGCTGTTATCTTGCCTTACTACTGGAAACCTCGAGGATGAATGCTATTGCCTTTAAATATTGAATGTTTGAAGGAGGAAGCAGAGGAACATTTTTCATAAGAAGCATATCATAAATTAGGAGGAGAGGAAATTCATTTCATCAAGTATTTCCAGAGATGTTTCTCAGCCAGTTTGTTGTTTACTGTAAGTGATCAGAAATAGCATCTTCCTCTTGTTGAGCACGAGAGGTATCTGTGAAAAGCAGTCATTGACCTCTGTCTGAGAGTTTCCTCGACTGAAAAACACTCTGATTCCTGAGTGGATCACGTGGAGCTTTGACAGCACAGGGAATCTCATCACTATATCCTGCAGAAAGGGAGGAACGGGGGCAGTACAGTATATGTGCTGAAAACGGCTGCTAGTTGTGCCAGGGGAGGTTTAGGTTGGATATTAGGGAAAATTTCTTCCCTGACAGGGTGGCCAGGCACTGGGACAGGTGGCCCAGGGCAGTGGTGGAGTCTCCATGCCTTGTGGGACTTAAAAGCTGTGTGGATGTAGCATTTGGGGACATGGTTTAGTGGTGGCCTTGGCAGAGCTGGGGGGACAATTGGACTCAGTGATCCTGGAGGGCTTTTCCAACCCAAACAATTCAGTGATTTTTACAAGGTCACTCTTTCTGACACTCTCTCTGAGGAATGGCCTCTCCTTGCACAGCTTTTCCACCCCAGGTAACCCCTCACAGCTCCTGCCAGCGTGAAGATGCTTTGCACAGATCAGCCTTACCTGAAACGGAAGGAAACCAGTTAGCCCCAGCTCGTGTCCCACCCTGCAGCCCTGCGTCAGAGGGAGGTGGTTGTCACTTGCTGTGGTGCCACTCACCCTTGCAGCAGCACATTCCATCTGTTCCCACCTCCCTGTGCATCCGCGGCTCACGGGGAGACAGCTCCAGGGTGGCTGCCCCACCTCCCACCCTGCTGTGGGGCTTCCCCCCATCCTGACAGCCACTGTCACAAACCCCTCTGGCCATCTCCCTCCCCACCCTCCCAGAAAGCCCTTCCTTGAGAGAACAGCCAAGATTAAACACAGGTTTATATTCAGGTCTTGGAAACGGACCCACCTCCACCATCCCTCATTTTAATCTCATCTGCTCATCACTCCATAAATATCAACCTGCAGAGCTTTGGACATGTGAAGATTTATATCCATGCTGTCCCCTGAGATTTAATGCCTCCTGAATGTCCATTCATCCTTATGTATCCCCTGGGGACAAAGTCAGAGTCAGAGAAGATTGACAGGCAACCATTTTATGAAATATTTTCAAGAGGAAAATGTCCGCAGAACATCTGTTGGACTTGAAAACAAAAATTACACCAGTTCCTGTGTCCTACAGCTCTGACAGGTCAGACAAAAGCATTTTTAATATATAAATGTATATAACATAGCTATATATAATATTTAATATTATTGTATGTTGTCATACTGTTTCAATATTTATATATTGTTTAAATAAATATTTATACATATAATAATATACATCCAAGTTAAATATATATATTTAAAGGCCACAGAGCCAGCCAGCTGTGTTGAAAAAGACAAGAGTCATTTTTACAGAGAGGGGCCTTTGCCTCCTCAAAGCTGGGGTTGCCTCCTGAAAACTTCCTTTTTGGTCTTAGAAGTTTCAGTTTAGTTTAACTTTATTCCTTCTCTATTAAAAAGAAAAGGAAAACAAACATTTTCTTGGAAGGTAAAGCCTGTCTTATTGACAGTTTAAGTCTGCACAGCCTCAAAAAGGCCATTTTCTTCCAGAGAGCCTGATTCTTCAGCTTAACAGGTGTTACTCAGAAGAGAAATCCCATTTGTTTTCCTTTTCTTTGGCTGCACTTTGCCCGTATCAAACCCAGCTCCCTTCCTGCAGCAGGGCAGGACCACACCATCCTGCCCAGGGCCTGTGCACCCATCCCTCCCCTTTAGCCACAGCACAGTGCACTCTTCCTTCCCTTCCTCAGGGCTGGTTCCCCACACCAGATGCCTTTGCAGTTTTCCCTGTACCATGGTGTGATTTTGTTCTTACCAATTTATCCTCTTCCTTCATCACTGCAACCTTCACAAACTGCTACTCCCACGCACTCCCACCACGCTCTCTGGTCACATTTAACATCCCTCCTTCCACTGGCTCCAGGCCCATTAGCTCCCCAAACAGGATTTCTGTGAGGAACCAGGAGCCACAGACACCTCTCACCCAGAGTGATCTCTCTCACCAGGTCGCTCGGGTCTCCTTCCTGCAGATGATGCTTTGGATTTGCTCCCTGCGTTCTGAGCATCACCAGAGCTGTGCTGCACTCCCTTCCACCCGCTGCCATTTCACATTCCAATTAACCAGCGTGGTTATTATGAATCTGCAACGGCTCCATCTCGCCCCACTTTCTCTGCATTACAAGATCAGTAATTCCTCAGCTATCCTGACACAAATTCTCTCTCCTCTGCCAGTAACCTGCAGTAACAACCCACGTTATTACCCCCTTTTTCTTGTACTAGTACAGGATTACAGGCACAGGGTGTGCACCATCAGACTGGCCTGAAATCTGTGGTACAGCCCTTTGAGTTTACACAACAACTTAAAAAAATACCTTTCCCTTGTGAGCAGCAGATTCCAGCTTCATCCTTGACAAGATGCCCTCAACTCCCACCCCCGAGCCTGCTCCTGGGAAAGGACATTCCACTTGACAGCCTATGAGACGACTGAGTGCTCAAGCAGCCACATTAAACCATGATATGATATGACAACAAGAAAGTTTCTGGCCTTTATTTGAAGGCTTTTACCAGTTACAGTAAGAATTGTCATTGCAAACCAGGAACTTTTAAAAAAATGAATAACAAAAGTTAAAAAAACATCCACGAGTCCACCTGCAAGTAAGACATGTTGGTACAGAATGGAGACATGAGCTTTTGCTTCTTCCATTCTGTTTGTTTTTCAAAGAACTGACAGAACTAAGATACTAGGAAGGGTTGGATGCTATGGGAATCATTCCAGCAGGTGAGCATTTAACAGCAGATACTGTACCAGGGTAACAGAGTAGCTATGTTAAGTCTATGGGTTTGAGCTGAGCTTATTGTAATTTGCTTCCCAAAAAGGACATTAAAAACCAGATTATGCCAAGATGATATAATGGAGCCATAAGTTGGCTACAGGAGTTTGTCCCCATTCTATCTGTAACTCATCTTGGTAGCAAAGAAGTGATGTAAGCAACTGGAAATCTGAGCAGTGTGTGACTGACCAGATTGCCACAGCAATTCAGCTTTATAATGCACGTCCAGTGTGACCACATGTCCATCGGCCTCCCAAGGCACACCAGCAGGAATTCTGACTCAGCCTTCTCTTAGCAGGAAAGGCCATTTACTTGCTTTGACCAAAATCAACCCATCTGACGACCTGTTGCTTCCCAGTTCCACACATGCAATCCTCTTGGAAAGAGACTTGAAGCAACCAGGTCCCAGTGCACAACTTCTGACTTCCGAAAAGTCATCTTCACCTTCAGCCACATCCTGCTGCCACCTTTTGCTTTGAGTTGCTGGAATAATGGAATATTTAGAGTCGAAAAAAATATGCTTCCGACTTCAGAGCAAGGAAGTAATGGGAAAGAAGATTTTATGTGCATCAAACCCCGGGTCTACGTCCACGCTTCTGCAGTCCAGCCCCAGCTGTGCCACACCAGCAGGCAGTGCCAGCAGTGCCTTTTCTCCACAGTAAGGCACCCACAGAGCCCTCAGGGGCAGGGAGGGTGCTCCCCAGCACGGGAGCAGCCCTGCAGGGATCACTTCCCATTCCAAGGTCAGATACATCCCATGAGCACTTCTCTGCAGATGCTGGTCTGTGCACACAGCTGTGACAGGAACATTTAAGCTCATCTAAGAAACACAGTTCAAATCGAACACATCAACTCAGTTTACAGTCAGTCTGCTCACAGAGCCTGGTGACATAAACAATTAACATCTCGTTTGTTTGTAACTCATAACCAGTGTTTTAGCAGTTTCGAAACACATTCAACACACAAAGTCATGTGACAGCATTTCTGTAACACATCCCTATTCCCACACCAAGAGGAGGAGGAGGAGGAAGTCAACACCACACTCACATCTCATCGACTTGTGGGAGGGAAAATAAAGAAAGAAAAAAAAAACCCAAAACAATAAAACCATTTGCGCCAGCACACTCCAAACAAAGTTCCAAGACTACTGCTACTGAGGTTAGCACTGCCTGGGGCTGGGGAATAGAAGCTGAAATTCCAGGTCCTGCAAGCTTCACCACGAACTACCACGGGCTTCAGCTCTGCCTAATCGTATCTGAAAGCATGAGAGACTCCAGCAGACATGACACTCTTGAAATACAGAACTTTATTTAGAAACTGCTTAAAATAGAAAAACCCTGTCAAGAAAAATCCAAGTCAAATATGGTTTCTCAGTAAAATGGAGTTTTAGGACAACAAAAGTCTAAAAGGCCACAAGAGAAATAGCACCACTGCAATTTTAAACAATGGCTAGATACTTGCATTTTTGGCATTCACTGAATTTGGGTTTTTCTCTGAACTTCACAAAGATTCATGCACTACACAATTACCATAAAATGCTCTCCTACACACATTTTAGGACAAGCTACCACCAGAAACAAATGAATACAAGCACAACAGGACTGATCAATCTCAGTAGTGAAGGGGGATCAGAAGTCTTGCAGGATCTTGCCAAACACAACAGTAATGAGGGGCATGATAGCAAAAAAGGACAGTTAAGGAAAGTATTTTAAATATTAATATTTAAGTTAGTCTCAGTACTGTATTTTCTGCAATAACATTAGCTCTGTTAGCCAGCATCTTTTCGTTTTTACCCCAGAAGACTACTGAACTGGCAAGTGTTATTACTAATATGCCCTGGTTCAAAGGGGCGGAGGAAAAAAAGAAAGCAGACAGAAAAATATCATCCTCATGTGCTCAATTCACTTTCATTCCAAGCCAGTTGCACAGTGCAAGTCCTGTTACAACTATTGGGTGTGATCAGCATTCCTTGGGATGGGAAAGGGAAAAGTGAGAGAACAGAAGGGATTCCAACAGGAATGAAAATAAACAGAACAAATAAGAACAAGAGCCAGGAAGAAAAATCACTTCTGAAGGACATTTTAGGCAGTAAGACTCTGTGCCCTTTGCTTTGTTTTGCTTTTCTTACAGAAAACACAGTACGTTTTGGCAAAGCCACAATGCCACAGAAAAAGGCTTCAGCACTCTTCAAGGTAATTTATGTGTCTCAGCTGTTCATACTCCCTCTAATCTTGTGACAGGCAACGTTAAGGCCCATTTCATCGAGAACTAATCACTTAGTAAGCAGCTTTACATAGGAATGGAGTTTTGTTTTAATAGCCCCTTTTGAGCACTTGCTGACACAGTGAGACTGCCACGCAAGGCCTCTCGGACAGCAGTGAATGGAGTTAAACAAACGTCTACCCCAATATGAAGCACATAAAATCTCCCATCACATTACTTCAATTTGGCATATGGAAGCATATTTTAAATACTCTTAAGGCATTTATTATAATTTCTGTTCTGCAATTTCACATTAACTCAATCTTTCTGTGAGTCAGAGTCTTTAATTTCTCTACTGCACACCGCCTTAGATACAAAAAGAGTCTTCCCACAAACCAGTGTTTTACCAGCAAACCATTCTGCAACGAGTTCCAAATATCCAGCCTCTTGCTCCCTAAATATACCACCTCGATGTGAATACTGCTCTGCTACAGTGTGAGAAAGAGCTCCTAACTCAAACCCACTGTAAAAGTGAAACTTCCGCAAAGTGCACTTTAAGAAGAGGTACTTTTTGCTTATGAAAAGAAACCAGTGAGTCCTCTAAGAATAAAGTGGAGTATTTTACAGTTAAGCACATGATCTGGGGCAAAGAATTCTGATGTTGCTGCTCTGCTGGTACAGTATGTGGTCTGTTAATACTCTTCTTGTTCCTCCTGCGGTGCTCCTTCGTCAGGTATCACAAAGCCTTCCTGAAGGGGAAGAAAACAAATGCTTTAATGAAAATCTGATGTCAAACCAGTTCCTGGCTACTCTGTAGGCTCTTTTTTTTTTCCTTCTTACTTCAGGTAAGACACCCTTAAGTCACTGTTTACAATGTCAAGATGCATTACCTGAAGTATTTTCCTCATCTTTGATCTATTCATCACATACTACTCATGAAAGGTCTACCTTGTTTGCTATCTGACTATAATTAAGTTATCTGCTCCTTTATTACAGGAAAAAGTCAGGCAATAAACCTCATGGAGGAAAAAAAAAAAAAAGTAGAGCTAGAGGCAGCCCTGGAAAACAAACCAGCTTCCAATTTCAAGGGCAGGGAAGAACTGTGTAACTCAGTTCATAACAGATTACTTACATCTGTGGCATAAAGAATTTCCACAATCCTCTGCAACACTGGATCATTCTCCCCTTCATTCTCCTGGCAGATCAATTCAATGTTCCTCAATTTGCCAAAGTAGAAGTCTCTCTCTTTCTCCAGATCTTCAACAGTAAGTTTCAATACGTTGATCTGCCAAGGGGCATCAATAATAATTTATCCACCAGAGACAGAATTCAGCAGGATCTATGCAAAAGGGGCGTCCCAAAAGTTCTCAGAAGGGTGTTGATATGCAAAGCACTTCAGCAGTAACCAAGATACGGGGGGAGGGGGCACTGTGAGAGGAGGCAAAGGGCCACTTCTCACATTTTAATATTACTGCCACAACAAACATCCAGTCCAGCACACACAAATCCACTCGGAAAGACTGAAGGCTGATTCCATGAGATAGGTAAAGCACGGGCTGCCTGCAGCTCTCTCTGCTCACACATTCTTTCACAACAGCTCTCCTGCTGACAGCAGGTTCAGTTGTGTTGCACTCCGGATCTCAGTGAGGGAGCAGCTGCTCATAGCTCCATTGGAATGCTGTGAGAGCTGCAACACAGCTGTGGGAATACTTACAAACCCTGCTATGTGCGACACAGCCCACACTGGGGTGAAATGTCTGGGCACTCGTGTGCTACAGGAGGGGTTTTGCTTCCATCAGGAGAGCAAGACCATTATAAGGAAGGGTTCCAATTAAGTGATTTTAAGTGAGCTGATTCAGATTGTTTTCTTCCATCTGCCTGACCCAGACATTCCGTGGCATTGCAAAAACAAACCTGCACATAACTCTATCAAGCAGAGGTCAGTCACAGGGCTGTCCTGTACACACCTGCTCAATCAATCCCGCCGATTCATCGTCTCCTCCACCCTTTTTGCCCATCCCAGGCCCAGCTTTGGGACCTGCTGGGGTCCTCTGTGCAACGATGGGCCTCTGTGGGGCTGCAAGATCAATCCACCAATTAATTCAAATTCATTCTCCCTCCTGTAAAGGTACTATCCCCCCTCCAAACATGGTTAGGCAAGAAAGAGTTTGAAGATATGTTCCTTCCTTGACTCCATGTAATGTGTCCTTTCTTTCTGGCACACTTGGCACCAACCCTTGCCATTTTCTCTTTTAGAGAAGACTGTTCTTTCTGTAGCCTCCAGACACCTGGGTACTACAGCAGCCTCAGTGTTCGAGCCTGGCATCTCTGAAACAAGATGCAAAATACTATAATCCCATACACTGATTTTAAATAGCAATGCAGTCCTCATTTCCCCAGAGTTTTTCATGATCTAGATAATCTTTTAACTATTTTCTCTACCTGCACTGCCAGTACCGAGAGATTTCCTGGTTTTGTTCACAACTGGAGTAACAAGGTTTGGTGCTATTGTGTCTTGGCCTTGTCGAGCAGCAACAGGATCATACTCCTTCCCGTCATAGTTTGCATCAAAAAATTTTTTGAACCACTGAACAAATTCAAAGTTGTCCTGAAATTTTCCTTTCACTAGTTTGTCCACGGGAATTATCTGAAGCAGGGGGAAAAAGGAAAAAAAATAGTCAGACTCATATTAAGGGTAAAGAATCTCTCTGTGTTTTTATATAAAGTTTTAAAGTTAATGCACTCAGAAGATAAGCAATTTTAATTCTTGTCCAGTCTAGGGAAAATCTCCCTTGATCACAACTATGTCAAATAACAGGATTTTTGTAATTATTGGAATGAAAAACAAATCATGCTTTGCCCTTTGAGGGTCCAAATAATTTTATATAATTCTGCAGAGAAGTTTCTGCTAGACCAAGTTTACAGACAAAATTTCTTCCTCTCCACGTGAAGCTGGCTCTGATGAATCTGAACTGATGACCAACTCCACAGCCTGCCAACACCAGAACTGCTACAAGAGCCAAACATAACTGTTATAGCAGCCTCCAGCTTCTCTGGGACGAGGTGTATAACTAAAGATTATTAAAAAGATGCAGCAAATAGTGAAGTTTTGTTTGTAGGAAAATATTTTTTCATAATGACCATTTTCCAAATGACCATTTGGCATTTGGCAGCCAGGCCAGTTGTCCAGACGGGTTGTGTGGACAGACTGCACAAGCCACTGTCCCCAGGCAGAGACTGACTCTGTTGGAGCTGCCAGCCATGGAATGAGATGTCTCCTTCAAGGAAAAAGCTTCAACACTGAATGTTCTGCATCCTACCAAACACGCTGTCTGTAACTATTACCTGAATAAATCCCCCTTCCATCGGCAGAACTGTCATTCCATCTGAACAAGCTTTTTCACAGTTCCATTTTCATTAGTAAAACAGCACATATTTTAGTATCTGGAGGCATTTAAAAGCCATGTAGGTGGGGCACTTTGGGGACATGGTTTAGTGGTGGGCTTGACAGTGCTGGGGAAACAGCTGGACTTGATGGTCTCAAAGATTTTCCAACCTTACCAATGATGTAATTCTACACACTTGTAAAGAGGAATTTGGAATCCTTAGGACTATCACAGCAGTAGGTTATGGGAACATACCTCCTACAAAGATGGTCCAAAGACGAAGCTCAAGCAAACCTTATCCCATAGAAATTTCAATATTATTTTGTGGCACATAAGTTGCCCAGAATTAAAAGGGTAATGTTCATCTCACCATTAAGAACTGGAAACCTGACCTTGGCTGGAGTAAAGCAAAATGTGTCCTAACTGATGTGAGGATCCCAAGGCAAACGAAAACAAAAAGTTTTGAGATTTACAAACTAAAATCAAACTCTGTTCCCAGATTTACTCAGTTCTAAATCAGAAAGTTCATCCCATCTATATCAACATTAAAAGCAGAGAGTCAGTTGTAGCCCAGCTTACTTTGTCAACACCCATTCGTTTAAAACCTGCTTGTAGAACCTTGAAGTTTTGAATGTACTCATGCTCCAATTTTGCTTGAAACTTCACTTTCTTGAGTGCTACAGAGCCTGGGAAGAGCATGTCCATGAACTGACAGTATGCAGCACCTGCCAAAAGGAAAAGAACACAAATCCTGGGATGAATTAAGTCTCAGCTCACTAACCCTCATGAGCTTCTTTCCAGTCAGGTCAGCAAACTGACCTGACTCACTCCTCCGTCACACAAGCCCTTTAAAGGCAACAAAGGCAAGAAATCAGGAACCTTCAGTCTCCTTTTTGGTGCAGCATGGCCATAAATAAGCTTAAAGGAGCTGGAGAACCAAACTTCTGGGCTCATGACTTGAACTCTTATGAATAAGAACAAACCTGCCTCTATAATTCCAAGGGGGAAAAAAAAAATCTAATGAATAATTTGACTTTCCTTCCTTCATGGATACCAGTACAGATCTGAGATGTTAAATGTGTCTAACAGGCATGTAATCTTCTCTTAACAATACTAACAGAACTAAATCAGAAAAAGCATTATTCTAAAAATTATATTTAACCATTATTGAAATAGTAATACA
Organism: Dryoscopus gambensis; assembly: GCA_013389985.1. Lineage (NCBI taxonomy): Eukaryota > Metazoa > Chordata > Aves > Passeriformes > Malaconotidae > Dryoscopus > Dryoscopus gambensis. The sequence continues at coordinate 54,625 of WEIT01009721.1, read as the reverse complement.
TTTACCTCTTACAAACAGAACCTATACACAACTCAAGGTGCTCTCCAAGATAAGAGGCCAATTAAGCTGAATTATATTTAAAGCAGGCCTTAATCAAAGAACCAAAACAAGATAAGTGCTTCTTAATTTTAAATCCTTCATGTCCTCCAATTCAGCACTTGCTGTAGGAAGAGGAAAAGAGAGATTCGGTTCTGCCACAAAGAGAGGACAACCACCTCCATATTTGTAAAATACACATACACAGTAAGAAAAAAAATTATTTTTAAACCAGATCCTCACTCTGCAGTGATGATACACAACCATGTGCCATTGAAAGCACAAGCACAACATTCAGAGCATTATTCCCACACCAACATGAATGAGTGAAGGAGTACTGGGAACCCTAACCTAAACCATCCAACAAGCTTTTGGGAGCTACCTGAAGGCCAAGAAGGAATATAGAAGAGCGTTGCCCTAAACTACTCTGTTCATCTCAACCACATCCTATAAATGTTCACTCTCTATCAAGATACTTTGCAGGCACTCCCACTTTCACCTGCTACCAGAAGACTGATGTCATCCACTGGTGCGAATTAAAAATAAAACCAACAAACCAACTCTTGCTGTTTGCTCTCCACTGTGTCTCAGTTCAGTTGCTGCAGGACTCCAATCCCAACGCAAACACAGAGCACTTGCCAGAACCCAGGCTTTGCTCACTATTGGCAGTCGGAGCGATAAGCGTGATAAAAACAGAGGGATCACAGCAAAGTCAAAGGGCAGCTTTTGTGCATTTATGCAACCTCAAACTGCTGCTGTCACTGCTGCCCTTGCCAAAAACAAGCTTGGGAACTCCTGCTTCCACAGGGCTACGACAGCAAAAGCCACTTCATCCCTGCCAAGGCACAAAGCATTATTGCAGATGCAGAAAAGGGACGTTACTCAGGACATACCACATCAACAGCTCTCAGCCTTTTCCCAAGAACAGGTGAGCTGGAATTCCGCAGAGCCAGTACTAATTATCCTCACTTCAACACAGAGCTTTCACAGCACTGAAGACTCACACCAATCCCACGTAAATCAACCCTGCACACGACAGGGTTTAACCCGCCTATCTGGGTTTAACCCGCCTATCTGAACTAGACAGTGCTTATCACTACCCTTCCTCCTGTGGTCCTAGATCTTTAGTTTCCTCAGGCTTACAGCTTTTGTCCATCATTTCACTAGACAAAAGCCACTACAAATACCTGTCAAAAGCCTGTTGTGAGTCCCTTGCTTCTCTGTCATCTTTGGGATTGTTTCTTCCATGGACTCAGCCGCAGCCTGTATCGACAGTCCAAAACTCACTTTTAATTTATTCCTCCTTTTACTCCACCTCCACCGCCAATTTCTACATCTCTCCTTCCATGAGCCACATTTCCACTTTCCACTGAGCGCCTGTTGCAGTTATCCAATTTATCTTGTACCCAGGCTGCATTCTTAGCCTTGGGTTTTTTTCAACTCTTATTCCACAGACTATTATCTTTTATTAGTTCTTACAAGCCTCCTCCTCCCACGCACTCCTCCCTACAATGACACTTGACTCCATTTCTGTACCACAGTCACTTCCCCTTTCCTGCCTACGACTGTATGTGAGATTCAGCTGTGCTGAAGTCGGTTCAAGCCCAGGTAAGCTGGGCTGACACCACCTGGACGTGCTCAAGGACCAAGAGGAGTTGTAAAGTCCTGCAGATGACCCCAAGCGTCACTGCTTTGCCTGCCTCACATTCAGTACTCTCCCAGAACAAATCACAATTGTTTTTGCTAGTTACACTTGTAACACTTACTCTATCCATGCAGACTAAATTCTTAATTCCTCATGGGAAAACACCCTCCTCCTCAGAGTCTTTTTTTCACATTAACACCCATTCCTTATAGCAACTATGCTGTAGTGAGTCATGAGAACGTGCCTTTTCATTACACTGACATTATTAACAACCACTTCAATAACACTCCAACCATAACTGGATCATAACACTGACCACGAATCTGTTCACACCAGGAACGAAGCCAGGAGCACAGCTACAGCAGGACAGCACAGAAGGTGCAGCTGCACCTCTACAGAGCCAGGGTGCACATCCCACTTGGAACTGCCCTCGGGGTGAACCCCCTTACCTGAGCACAGCTGTTCAATCTTGGTCAGCGTCAGCTGCAGAGACTCATTGATCCACGCCAGCATGTCATGTCGGCTCAAGTTATCGCTGGTCACTGAAGTAGAATACACATTCACTGCCATTTTCTGAAAGACAGAACCAGAGGTGTGAGTGCCACAGACGCCGGGCTGCGGTGGAGCCGCTTCCTTTTGAGCCTTCCCGACCCATCGGCGAATGAATCGCGACGCAACTGCGGGCTGCCAACAGCTGGGGGGACCCTCCCGCACCGCGCCTGCGAAGGGCTCGGCTTGGGGGTTTCTGACGAAAAATTAGCACCGAGGCGCTCACGTGGAAACCTCTGAAAGGAATCACGGCTGCGGCAAGTTACTCACCCCTCTCCCCCACGCCACCGGGAACGGCTGAAGGACTTCCTGCCCGGCCACGGTATCTCCCCGGGGATCAATACCGAGCGG